>OX451376.1:9472528-9879292 GCA_949629185.1 Apamea crenata | reverse complement strand
TTTCCTTGTTTTTTTTCTCGTTGACATTAAATACTTGAGTAATTAGTAAAAATAAATAAAAATATGTTATTAATAATAATAAAATTTATGTTATTTTATTACTGATTTTAATATGCAAGGCTTCGTTAGTCTAGTGCTAGTGATCATCTGCTCAGCATGGGGTCCCTGGTTCGATTCTCAGGTCTCTCTTTAGGTTCCTTTTCAGTATCAGCCCGAAAAGATCGTACTTTATTTTCATATTGGTATTGTTGTATTTCAGTTACTGTAATCGTGGACACAATTTACCTTGCACACATAACGGCACTGGCCGATGTTTTATGACATCACAAAATCACGGATTTGCTGTGGATGCGGATTCACTGCCGGAAGGTTGGAAAGTTTTATTTACTAATGAAAATGATAAAACAAATGAAGGTATTATTCATAAAACTTTGCCTTACTTCAGTGTTCAATTTCATCCGGAACACACTGCCGGACCCACGGATTTAGAATGTCTTTTTGATGTATTTGTCGACGCTGTGAAATCTTACAAAAATAAGAAGTCATGTAGCATAGATGGCATCATTACAGAAAAACTAAAGTTTGTACCGACTTTACATGAAAGACCAAAAAAAGTACTCATCCTTGGCTCTGGTGGATTATCAATTGGACAAGCTGGCGAGTTTGACTATTCAGGATCGCAAGCGGTGAAAGCTTTACAAGAAGAAAAGATACAAACTGTATTAATCAATCCTAATATTGCAACTGTACAGACGTCAAAAGGCCTAGCTGACAAAGTATATTTCCTTCCTATTACACCGGAATATGTAGAACAGGTTATCAAAGCGGAAAGTAGATGGTGTACAAATTAAATCTTTGTTTACAATGTGTTCTTTGATTGATATATGGTGAAGAATGAGAAGATTACTGAAGAAACCGTGGTAAAGGTTAAAAATTACCTTAAGGAGACACAAGCTCCTGTTATAGATAAGCCATTGGACCGAGTCTTGCTTACTTATGAGAAGCGTGGTGAATTAGCCAAGAATGGTATAGCAAAACAACTTTTTGGCATCATGGCAACAAAGAAAACAAACTTGTGTCTCTCGGTCGACTTGACATCCACTTCGAAGATCCTTGATCTATTAGAAAAAGTTGGGGAACATGTCTGTCTAGTAAATAAAATCGTTGCTGTAGTCTTCGATAATGTCTGCATGAGAGACATTATCGAAGACTACAGCAACGATTTTATTACCAGAATCAAACAGCTGGCTGACAGATTCAACTTTTTAATACTGGAAGACCGCAAGTATGCTGATATTGGACATACGGTCTCCTTGCAGTATTTGAAAGGGTTGTACAAAGTTGGCGACTGTAAAGTTTGGGGAGTTTACAACGAAGAGCGGAATCAATATCAAACCAATTATTGGAAATTGCTATGAAGGATTTGAAATATGATCACTTATGCGGTGTGCCATACACAGCCCTGCCCATTGCTACAATACTCAGCATATTAACCAAGAAGTCTATGCTAATGAGACGCAAAGAAACCAAGGCATACGGTACTAAGAAATCTATTGAAGGCCACTACAAGGCAAACCAGACTTGCCTTATAGTTGAAGATGTGGTTACATCTGGCTCCAGTGTGCTGGAAACTGTAAAAGACTTACGCAAAGAAGGTTTGATAGTCACAGATGCAGTCATTATATTAGACAGAGAACAAGGTGGCAGCAAAAATCTTGAAGGTCCTATATTCTCACAACATGAACAAGAAACTTAGTTTTCAATAACCCACTGGAGTACTTCTCACATTCGGTGGTCAGACAGCCCTAAATTGTGGGGTGGAGTTGGAAAAATCTAAGATTCTAGAGAAATACAATGTAAGCGTTTTAGGTACTCCCATTTGGTCAATAGTTGATACTGAAGACCGCAAAATATTTGCTGAAAAAATTAATGCAATTGGCGAAAAAGTTGCCCCAAGTGCAGCTGTGACAACAATTGAAGAGGCACTGGTAGCTGCACAGCAAATTGGGTATCCAGTCATGGCTCGATCTGCATTTTCCCTCGGTGGTTTAGGATCCGGTTTTGCTAACAATGAAGACGAACTTCGAACACTCGCACATCACGGACTATCACATTCCGATCAACTTATAATCGATAAATCTCTTAAAGGATGGAAAGAAGTGGAATATGAAGTGGTTAGAGACGCATTTAATAATTGCATCACCGTGTGCAACATGGAAAATGTCGATCCCTTAGGAATACATACCGGAGAATCAATTGTAGTAGCACCTAGTCAAACTCTCTCAAACAGATCCTCTGTTTTACATGTTGAGAAACACTGCCATCAAAGTTATTCAACACTTCGGAATTGTAGGCGAATGTAATATTCAGTACGCATTGAACCCAAATTCGGAAGAATTCTTTATTATAGAAGTAAATGCCAGGTTATCTCGAAGTTCAGCTTTGGCAAGTAAAGCAACAGGCTATCCATTGGCCTATGAAGCTGCTAAATTAGCACTGGGTATATCGTTACCTGTTATTAAGAATTCCGTGACCGGAGTGACGACTGCTTGCTTCGAACCAAGTCTCGATTACTGCGTCGTCAAAATACCAAGATGGGATTTGGCTAAAGGAGATGGCTAAACTGAAGTATGGACGAATTTCCAGCAATGTCTAGACATGGTACCTAGCAATATGTAAATAAGATTCACAGAATAAATAAATTAATCGCATTTTTGTTGTTTTATTTCAATATCTTTTAAAGTAGTTTTGAGTATGAATGTCGATGGCTATAAGAGTAGGGGACGACCAACGAAACGATGGATGGACTGTGTGAATGATGATATGGTTAGAAAGGGGGTGACTACCGAGATGGCGGCTAATAGAGGAGTATGGAAGAAAAAGACATGTTGCGCCGACCACAAATAAATTGGGATTAGGGCAGGAGAATGATGATGATCTTTTAAAGTCCTTGGTTTCTCACTGTATTCGTTATCTAGTTTAGGCAGGATTTAACAATCACCACATACTAATTAAACTAAGTCCTCCTGGCGCGTTTGTCTGTCTGTCTGTACGGATGTTTCAACAAAAATATTTTGATGGGGTTGTCACTTCCGGAAGGTTTAGCTATACATTCGTGTAGGTTGTATTGACCAATGTAAATCAAGTCAGAAAAATCCTGCCGCGTGAGTGTTTTCTTGCGCGCGTTGCCCCATTCAGCGTCCAGAACCCATCTCTCGAGTACATTTACTATAGGGATTTGGTTTTGGACAAAAATCTAGTGTTGTTTGGGTAACACCTAGGTAAAAGTTCATAGCAATGTAATTTATTTGCAGTTTTTTATGCCTATTGACGTAGGAGTTACACGATTTCATTTTCAGGATTATAAAGATATAAAAAGCGCCTGAAACTTTTTCTGTATGAAATACTAATATTCAGCTATTCAGCAAAGAACATTATATAAAAAAGTTAGTTTAGGTTAGCTGTCTGTCTGATCAAATCATTCTGATTGGATGTTGCCCAATAACACAACCAGAGAGAGAGAGAGGTCAGGGACAGTAGTCCTGACGATTTGTAGGCCGAGAAACTGAATATCTGAAGAGGAAGATGATAAATGCTACCGGACGGGTATGTAAAGATAAAAAACACACTGTGTTTAAAAACATTTTATTTAGATAATAGAAAGCTGGATGTGACGTTGGTAAATTCAAAATCCTGCGATGCATAAACTGCGGTGTAACCACGCAAAGGCTGCGGCAGCATATCGCCTCTTCATTGCTTGCTTTTCTACTCTAAAAAGTCTCACAACGAAAACAACAGGAAAACAGTTAGAAGCAATTGGTACACGGGAATACGTTTGCACGGATTTTATCGTGCACTGGATTTTCAATTCTCGGTGTTGAGCCGAGCACATAGAATCCAACAGAGTGCATCCCGGCGCGTCGAAAACACACTGGAATTTCAACTCTCGGTGCTAAGCTGTGCGTTGAAAATCCAGTGATCGAAAAAAAGTAATCGCCGCGGGAAAAAATCGTCCTAGCTGACCAGGGGGTCTACTCCGAAGTGCAAGGTGCGAATGTTCGGATTGGACCGATACATGGCCGAACCGAATAATAATGAAAAATGCGAAAAAAGTTCGGATCGGCTCAGTTGGGTCGGGACCATAATCAATATCCGAAAGAGTGTAGGAGTGTAGGATCGGAGCCGACCGAACCAAATAGTAACTTCGTAGCAGGAATCGGCTGAACATTCGGCCGATACTACTTCGGAGTAGACCTCCTGGGCTTAATCAGCAGACTTTGAAGACGCTGCTGTTTATCTGCAGGAAGACTTCTCAGTCCTTTTCAACTCTCAGATGTGGAAACGATTCTTACTTTTGAACAGCTGTGTAAAAAGCCCTGAATTATTAGTGCCCGAAAACGGTTACTGGCGGCACCTATTGAGTTTGATTTGCGTTTTAATTTATATTTTTTTTTATGCTTTTTAATGACGAAATCCACAAAAAAAGTTACTAATCTAATCCTCGTTTTCACTAGTACAAAGAGACACATAAAAGTAAATTATAATGCACGTTAGATTTTAAACTCTCGGCGCTAATCTTAGCGTTGCAAAATCAGACAAAACAGTGCGCTATAAATACCATAGGTAAAGTAGACTTATTTTTTGTGACTAAATAGGCGTAAACATAGAGACCTTTACTTAATAAATCAGTCACGGTGAATCAATTATTTGTGTAACGAAGTCATGCTTGTACCGATTAAATCAATGTTTTAAAAAGTTTTAAAATGAAAAATTTCCGAGGAATTGAGAAAATCCTCCTTTTTTGAAGTCTGTTAGAAAGCAGGATAAGTAAGCCATTTTCAGATCATTCTTTTGCAATTTGACAATGGTGAAATTGTAGAAAATGTGTCGTAATTCTAGGTCGGCCTGAGTTGTGTCGGTTTAATCTAATTGGAATTTCTTTTTAAATAATTTTTGCATGCCACCTGGCGTCCACTGAATGAATTTAAGACAAATACTTTGACGACAGCGCCATCTAGTGCTGTTCAATTGAACTATTGTGATGCTTAGTGCGTTCGTTAGCTAGCGGTGTAAATAGTTTACACATGCATTTACAGATGGCGTTGTTATTGGTAATATTTTGTTTTAAGTCCGTGTTCTAAAAACTCCACAACAAAATGGTGTGGAAGGAATACAGTCTGATGTTATGCTTATATTTATGAAAAAATTAAACTTTTTATTAGGCAATTTTTTTTAGGACACCCATGTGAACGTTTTGAAGACAACTCAAACTTGTTGTTTCTGACACGATTCTGCATTTTTTTAATAGATGGCGCTTATAAAAACATTTTCTTTTGAACCGGTACTGCATCGTTCACGCTGCAGCCAGATGCTCAGGACTAAGCGATGAGTGAAGATTTGATGACGCCGCCAGAATTAAAAGAAACTGCTCAAGCTGTTATTGAGAACCTATCGCCCGAGAAATCAAATACCTAAATATAACAAGATATAATTATGAAGATTATTGCTTTTTACCTACTTTCCTCTTAAGTAGATATTATCACTAGGAAGTAAGTACGATTTCCAACTCGTGTGCCCGAGCCAAAAACTACACCCTCGATAGTAATGGGTCCACGTTGAACAATGAAGGTAAGTACTAACAATTTCGGAAGTCGGTGTCTTTGAATCTGTATTTTTGTTTTTTGAGACCGATCAAGAATGACAGGAAGTATTATACCATCATCAAAGTACACAAAGTGGATTAAGGGACTAAACACATTTAAGTATTCAGCTCTGTTCAGCTTTTGTCCATAGAACATAATTATATACATAAAACAACGATTTTGTCAATAAAATCGTTGCTCGTACGTATTCCATACTAGGTAAATTATAAGTGTTATGGAAGCTTACTCAAAAAAAAAAAAAAAATGGAATTTCAACTCTCGGTGCTAAGCTGTGCGTTGAAAATCCAGTGATCGAAAATAAGTAATCGCCGCGGGAAAAAATCGTCCTAGCTGACCAGGGGGTCTACTCCGAAGTGCAAGGTGCGAATGTTCGGATTGGACCGATACAACATGGCCGAACCGAAAATTATTGAAAAATGCGAAAAAAGTTCGGATCTTCTCAGTTGGGTCGGGACCATAGTCAATATCCGAAAGAGTGTAGGAGTGTAGGATCGGAGCCGACCGAACCAAATATGGTTGTTATTGATGATTCGAGATCGTTTGACGTGTCAAGTTTACAGTAATATTGGATCAAACTTGACAGATCACGCTTACAATAACAAGATTGCAACAGTATCGAAACAAACTTGCCATATCATTTTAACATTCACAAGTTTACAGCTAATTTGAAATAAATTTGCCACAACAAGTTTGCCGTAACAACTAAATATCAAATAAAAAACAAACTTGCAGCAAATTTAAATGCTATCTGGGCCCAGATAGCATTTAAATTTGAAAAAAACACGTCAAACGATCTCGAATCATCAATAACAACCATTATAAACTCCGGCTAAGTGCGAGTTGAACTAGCGCACCAAAGGGTTCGGTCTGTACCATAATCAATAATCATCATCCATCAGTTCCATCCACAGAAATGGTTCCATCTTACAAATAATTTTTAGGGTAAAATGGAAAGTGTTTACTCCACCCAGGCACTACTAGTTATCTAACGTATTAACGTAGTTAGACCACTTTATGTAAAGGCGTAGCGTAGGTGATGAACCTAATAACTGCCTTACTCGGAACGCAAATCCTTTGTAGAAGTTCATGCAGAGCTCTCACCTCGCTGTCACGTTCGCCGCACAACAAAACTACAAGGGTACACGCTATTAATAACGAAATTTATTTGGGAGGCTTTATTTATAGTGTTCATCTCGAACCTTAGCCTATTTTCATAGACTGAGGAAACTTTGTTTTAATTAATTATGATCAAAACAAATAAATACCAAAAAAAACGGAAAACTAAACGCAACGCAATTGTCAACTGTCAGTATGAAGAAACTCAACGTAGCTGTCAAAAAGTGCCGCCATTTGTTTAACTTCACTGTTTCTTTTCTTTCCTTGATTCTTGAAAGTGCTTACTCCGTGTTGTTTGTGATTTATCGACGACCCTGGCTGTGTTTTTGGATTTCTCTTACGTTTGACTTTGCCTGTGTTACTGGACGCGATTGGATTGCACTCTTGTTGGACTAATTAAATCGTCTTGATAAAATATCCCTACTGACTGACGGTAAGTTTGGTTTGGTTCTCTAGCCAGGTCCGCTGCGCCTGCGGCATGTTTTCGTATATTGCTAACACCGTGTTATTATCGAAGGTCGTAATTATTGTTTCACAATTATTTTAAACACTTCAGAAATTGTTTCCTGTTACGTAACTAAAGTATTTTTCAGAATGCAGATAATGGAAGAGGACATTAGATTTGACATTGTCACCTTTGTGGATGAAAATAATGCTCCTGGCATTGTTGCTTCCAACTGGATGAAAGAAGATAGACATACTTGCTTTTATCCCAATGTACGCACTGAAGAAATGAAAGAAAAGCTTTTGTGGAAAATGGCTGCACCTGGCGATATGTGGCAACAATATAAAATAAAAATTCTTAAAGCATAAGGTATGCAATAAATTCTTATTTGTAATTGGTAAATGTATTATATTGTTATCAAATATTATATTTTCTTTCTTTCTTATTGTTGGCTGGTGAAAATAATACAACTTTTTTTTCTTTAGAAACTTATGGGGATCCACAACTTCATTTAAGAAAAGCGGAAGAAACATCAAATTTGGATTCCAATGAAGAAGTAGAAAAGAGGAAAAGGAATAGGAAAACAAATGTTTATCTTCCAGAAGACTGAAGATTCTTCAGATGAACAAAACCATCAAATATCTACAAAAAAAAAACTTGATTTCTCAAGATACCCATCTCCCCCGAAACCTAAAGCAGCAGAATCTTCAAACACTAATAAAATGGATACCAACTTCATTGCGCGACGTCCACCCAGCCCAACTCTGTTTTCCAGCCCAATTGAGTCATCATCTCGTGCCCATCCATCTATGGACAGTCCAGCTGTTCCCAGTCAACCGAAAATGTGTCCATCTGGTAATATATTTTAATTTATAATTTATTTATGCAGTATTCAGAGGATGTTAATGATATTTTAATTTTAATATTTTTGTTACAGACTGTGCGACAAGCAAACAATTTCGAAACAAGTGTCAGAAATTATTAGAAAAGTGGACCTGATTTTAGGGCGGCCGGAAGAGCCATTGACTCCACGAAGGCAAGATCCCTTTTCACTGCCACAGTTTCTAACAAACCTGCCAGTAAATGACGATGACAGTTTCTGTCATTTAAATGAACAAGTAAAAAATAGTGACAATACACAGGCAATGGTACCATAGATGGTAATGTAGAAGAATTCTACTGGTTGAAGTAGCTGAGCAATATTCTCTGACTGGGAAAAATGAAAAACTCAAACAAGAAATCATTTCTTGACACAGAAATTTGCAAATCAATATTTCGTAAGTACTATTGTAATTCAGGTTTTTTTATTATTGTTTTAATTCCTACATAACCAACAGTCCCATTATGAAACATGCTGTTTAATGTCAATTGTAGTACATTACTATAGCTGTTTTATTTATATTTTCAGAAATGTGTAAATAAGTGCATGGAAATGTTACCGACGATTAGCTGAAAGAAAATCAGTGACTGGCTAAACCAAACCAAAATAAAATTGTCAAGAAGGTAAATTTACTCTCTTATAATAATAGTTCGAACCCCGGCGCTGACTCAAAGTTGTATAGGTAGTTGCATACATTTATTTATTTCAACAAGACGACTCATTCAGGGTGACTGCAATTAATGTATTGTATTTCAATGGCACCATTAATTTGAAAGTTAGTTTTGCAGGTGTTTATTGACTAACAGCCATTTTATTTCATTGTTTCAGGGCCGACAGACAATACAAAATCGACCATAATGCGAGTCTAGTCTAGAATGAACAGGCATCTTCTGGGCACGCTCGTTCCATCTTAGACCATAAGGTCTAAAGCGATGGATTACTACTTATACTTTTTTTTATACTTACGTATTTGTTTTCGACTTATATAAGATTGTGTTTCTATAACTGTTTACCCAGGCTGTATAAATAAATACCCTTTGAAGTGCAATGGTGAAATAAACCCGTTCAATTTTAATTTCAATTTATTTCATTTCATACTTTAAATGCTGTCAAGGTAATGTGATTTTAGGTTTATTGCTAAGACAGATGCTTAATAATATACCACAAAGCAACGAGTTTTGGTGTTTTTCATGAGGCCTACCTACACACAAACGACGAAACAATTTTTTTTTTATCGTATTGGTTTGCGTTCGCGAATAAGCCTCCTGAAAAACACCAAAACTCGTTGCTTTGTGGTATATTATTAAGCATCTGTCTTAGCAATAAACCATTGATTACAATGTCTGCAACAAATATTAAGCAAGTATGTGACAACATTGTAGGTAATTTGTCATGACAAAGAGTGGGCAACATTGTAATGACAAAGAGTTGGCAAGTTTGCAATGACAAAGATTTGGCAAGTTTGACGGGCGGAAACTAGACATTTGATATAAGTTTGATAGAAACTTGCCACAAGTTTGTCCTTTGCCTTGTCAAACTTTATGCAAGTTTTCACATTTGATATTTCAAACTTACTGCAAGCTTGAAACAAGTTTAAATTGCTGTCTGGGTAGTAACTTCGTAACTTCCATACAAAAACTACCTACCCAAGTAAACTTAGTAAAATTTGTTTTATTTTTAAATATGGAATCACTTAGGATGTAAGCATACCCTTTCAAACAAAAAAGGAATTTTCCAAATCGGTCCAGCCGTCTTCGAATATTCGGAGAAAATACTTAAAAAATAAGATTCAGACCAACGAGACCCTCCTCCTTTTTTGGAATTCGGTTAAATATTACTACGATGTAAATAGGTACTACAAGCATAATTTATTCCTTTCAACTGTGAACACATTCTTACCAACAGCACTGCAACAAAAACAAACTCTCCACACGGAATGCTAGTAATTATCAAAGTTTTGCAGTTTACCGAGCTCACCCGAGTATCCACGAGTATTCCTGAGCGTCGACGATTGAATAATTAAATAAGTTTAGAAGTGAGAGTATGTATGTACGTAGATGAGTGTGGACTGACGACTCTTGGGACTGAAGGGTAGCTGCAACAAAGATTACCGTACCTTCGCTTCGTGGTAAAATTTGTTTGATGTGAGTCGCTTTGTTGCATTAATCAAAATGGTAGCAGATATATTATTTCTAAGTTTGACCGATGTCTGCAGAGAGTATCAGAGTACCTACCTTCTTCTTCCAAAATCGTATTCACAATTTTGAGGACAGTGACTCCTTCTAACTGCTTAGTGCATATACACTACCTACATGATTCACCGTGTCTTTCGGGTAAGCACCCAAGTATTTCTTTATCTTTCATTCTCCTGCCCAATTTATTTAGTGTCGGCGCAATATAACTTCTTTCTTCATACCTACTTCTCTATTTATTTTTGGTGTCATCTCGGTAGTCACTCCATAATTTAATTCATTTTTTGGTGGATATAATATTAGTTGGAACATGGGAACTAAATTCTGGACAAGGATTATATAGGTAATTAAATAAATAATATAGGTAAATTCCAAAAGGAAGAACCCATAACACCTTGTCCGATCCGGGAATCAAACCCAAAACCTCATGAACAGCAGAAGTGCTTGGTTATTGAAGTAACTATGTAATTAATATTGTAGATAAGAAACGACGTACTGCTTCACTCAGCTTTTTATTACCAACTAGCTGTTCACGTCGCCCGGATGAATTTTATTTCTCCTCCGATATTTCCAGTGAAGTTTTTCATACCAACAAAATATTTCATACAAACCATTGTCCTGACAATTAAGAACACAAAAAAAAAAATCTGCCAAATCGGTCGAACCGTTCTCAAGTGATGATCTTTCATACGTATACGGCAAACGATTTTTATTTATTACTTTAGTGCATTTTCAACGTCTTGATTTCAAAAAGAAGAAGATTTTGGCTTTTATGCAAACCAGCACCCTAATTGCATTACACACTATCAATCACAATCAGATTTTTTTAAGGATACTGCTAATCCATTGAACTCATTGCTCTATAAGTTCGAAAAATCTGCTCAACAACGTGAAAAACGCCATTATAATAATAATAATAATATCCCTGGACATTTCACACAGCACCATTAGTCCCAAGCTAAGCAACCTAATGCTTGTGTTATGGTAACAAGATGGCTGATAAACTACTTCTATACAATTTTTTTTTTTTTTTTTTTGTAAATACATACATATTATAGATAGAAAAACACCCAGACTCGGAACAAATACATGTAGGTCATACAAATATTTGTTCCGTGCGGGAATCGAACCCGCGACACGCAGCGCAGCAGTCAATCGCTTAACCACTTTTTTTTTTTTTTTTTTTTTTTTTTTTTGTCGCTGAGAAATGCTTTATGCATGCCCGCCTCGCGGGGGACGAGACGGGGTATGTGGGACTCCCTGTCGGAATGACAGTATACCCACTAAAACTCAGCGGTGTTCCCTCATTCGCCGTGATGGGAGGGCCACGGGAATAGGCATAGCCTTTACCTCCATAGCCCTCCCGGCGCATCCCCGCCTAGATGTTATGGCGGGCCCCGCATGCCCCCCGCACAGGGGGGCTACGAGAATGGCCGGGAGCACCTAGCCATTCCCGTCCAACACTGGTGGAGGCCTGTGCAATGCAGGCAACGGTGCCCCCGCACCCGTTGCCTGCTGGCCCCCACGCCCGCCTGACTGGCGGGCCCCGCATGCCCCCCAAGATGGGGAGCTACGGCCGCAGAGGATAGGGAGAGCGGCAACGACACACCGACACTCCTCTTCCCCTGCGGCCCCACCGCGTCCGCCATCGAACGGTGGCGGCCCCGTCGAGGCCGCGGAAGGTGGGGAAAGCGGCAACGTATCACCGACACTCCCCCCCCACCGCGGCCCCCAATCCTCAGCCGCGATGTCTCCCTCACGGGGGACATCGCGGCCCGCCTCAGGTAGGCTGCGATGTCGGCCAAACGGCACCGCAACCTACCCGCCGGCCGCTACGTCGTCGGCTTTTCCGCACAGCCTAGACGAGCGGCCGCTCCTCGGGTTCCTCTTAGCTTCACCGTGGCCCAATCCACCACGGCTACTGAGCCCCCCCGCCTCGACAATGCGGGAACCCACCGGGGGGGAATCGCTTAACCACTGCGCCAACCGTGCCGTCACTGCGCCAACCGTGCCGTCACTGCGCCAACCGTGCCGTCACTGCGCCAACCGTGCCGTCAAACTACAACATTACTAAGTTGTAAAATCTGTTACGCAATCAATCGGCTAGTGTTCCATACGTAATTTGGGTTAGAAGCGTTATGACTACCTCTCGATAAGACTAAATAGCAGATATGACTAGTTCGCTATAGGACTTAATCTCGATATGACTAGATCGCTGTAAAACTAATTAGCTGTTTGTTTGTCTACATAATTATGCATTATTTAGTCACGATCTATTTCTAGGGTATTGTTTACCCCGGAACCCCGGTTTCTTTTGAAATCCATATGAATGTAATCAGTTTGATCTCATACCAAATTATTTACTGACGCAATTTCGGTTAAGTCATCACAGCAAGTAGGCTGCATAATTTGACATTGCTCTCTCTTGACATTGATCTGCTGCGACGATTTACGAACGTAACTAGTTACAAACACAAATCACCAATGAGCAGCCAGAATGTCACAGCACTAGTAAAAATAAACATAACTGGAGAAATGCGATTGTACCAACTTTGCACTAACTATCCCTATGTATCTCTATGTCGTATGCAACACGCGTGATGCCATTTGTTATTTATTAAAACTCAATCTTATCTCCGTACTCACATATAATTATCCTGTTACAAAATTTTAATCGGTCAATTAAGAATAACATGAACTCTATGACTCTGTTGAACTCAAATAAGTCCCCGTTTCTCTCGGCACAGGGAATTACCTCAGATACTGAAGCTAGTATAAATGATCGGTTCGGGATTGAGGAAGGCACAGTTTACAACAGTTCCTTGTGGAGAGAAGAAGTCAAAGTTTTAATAAGGTATGTATTATTACATATACATCGCATTATGGGTGGTCCTATGGGATATAGGCTCTTATGGAGATGTAAATACATAATCAGCCTTGTATTACCCAAAGGAGAAATCAAGAATGTCTGGTGCATATAACAACATTTCTTTATTGTAGTGGTGTTGCATGCATGGGTCCAACCAATCCAGCACCATGTATACACATGCTCCGGGTTGCTACTGATAATTTTTGATATATCATTTTAGTAACATTTTGCTTCGATCTCCGGGTAAGGAGATCGAACCCAGCCAGCAGTTACACTTCCACCCTCAACAACAACGAAGTCCGAAGCTGTCAACTTCGCTTAAGTTCTGTTTATAAATTACTTGTTTTCTATGTTTCAGTTCAAGATGCAGTCTACCGTTCTATTGTGTTTCGCTGCTCTCGTGGCTTGCTCATACGCCCATTACAGACTACCAGAATTGGATGAAAGTAGATGGTTAAAAAACTTGCATTTTGAGCGTAACGCTGGTGGGGGCAAAGTATTTGGCGGTTTGGGCGCCAGTGATGCTGGGTTATTCGTAAGTATTACTATCTATTTGTCAAAGGTAAACAGGGGACTTTTCACCCCGTCAGGGATGCTAAGCAATGGTCACCAAAGGGCTCACAACCAACTCACATTGAGAAGTGCCGTACGGAGACGTGTGCCTTTTTCAGCCGTTTTGTGAGCCATCCCATTCCGCAACCAGCCGTCCCTTTTTCACAACGAAACAATCACGTCTATAACAAAGTCTTCATAATCACCAGGGTGATTTCATTTCGGCGTTTTATTGTCGCATTGCCGCCACATTTCTAATCAAAATCTATTTCCACAGGGTCGAGGCGGTTATAAGGCCGACTTCTTCAATGACCATCGAGGTCGTCTCGAGGGACAAGCGTACGGACAGAGAACGCTTGGTGCTGATGGTGACAGCAGTGTTCTAGGCAGCAAGTTTCAGTGGAACAATGCCAACGACAACGTAAGAGCTGCCGTCGACCTGCATAAGGAACTTGGAAAGAGTAGTGGTGTATGTATTATTTTTTGATAAACGAACTTAAACATTACAGATTACTGCTTACTTGCCAAGGGTGCAGATCATTTTGTCGAAAGACTTCCAACCGGGGGGGTTGGAAGACCAGAAGCACTTGGAATAACAAATTCTTATAGTTAGTAAGATTCTGTCAATTCCCATCTGGCCTAAGGGTGGAAGAGAGCTATGAAGAATACACATTTTGTTAAAAGCCAATTTGTAACATTTTAAAATAGCTGACTGTTCCTTGGAAAGATATCAAATTTGACTTACTGTTGACTCAAGCTGCTGTGAAAGAGAGCGTTGATTCCAATATCGATCAGTGTGAAACCTCACCACTATATAATGTTTACTTATATATACTCCACCTATAACCAACAATAAATAAACAGCAAAAATTAGGATCCATCCTTGACAAGACTTTAACGCAATATTTTGTATATTTCAGGTGACAGTGACCGGTGATGGAGTATGGAAAGTCGACAAGAACACCAGAGTAGTTGCTGGAGGTATCGTGGAGAAGACCTTCGGACATGACAAGCCTCAACTTGGATTAGAAGCTAAAGTTGAACACGACTTTTAAGTATGTAGAGTTGAAAAAAAAAACTTTCTTTACTATAAGTTAGTTGAGTGAACAATTCAACTTTTAGTCATATTGATAATATTTTCAGCTAGATCTTTTTAGATGGGGCTTTCAATAGTCAACATTAAACACTCCTTTTCTGCATTAATGTTCATTGTAGGTAATTGGATTGTATTCATTTCTGTATTATTTATTTCTACTTAACTTTAAGGTTTAAATTTGCCATACTGTTTTGTATTGTAAATATTTTGTATATAATTGTAAATATTAATTATACTTTTTGTTAATAAAATCCATGGAATGAACGACTTGGTTTTAATTCCCTTCGTTGTATTTTTCACAGATCAGTACACAATCTATAATATCACTTACACTATTTTCATTTATGATGTCACTGGGTGGAGACAGCGTCACTATTATGTGAGTGTATCATGTTTTAAAAAGATTCATTGTCACAACATTGAGTTTGTTACGAGTTACGACTGTCATATAGTAATCGTCTAACGTCACCATTTGAATGCCAACAGTTCTAACAAACTAGCCAACGAGCTCGTTGAAATTGTGACGAATTTTTTATTTACTATCGGTCGAATTACTTTATAATTCGTTCCCTGTCTACTGAAGCAACAGAAACGTCTAGTATGCTTTATTAACTAAGTAAGTGATAAAGTTACCTTTAGATCAATCAAGTCCTGTTCTGTGTAATTAATGTTTTTTTTTTCGCATCAAGTAACTAATCTACTTCATATAAAACTATTAAATGATCATCATTATTCTCTTGCCCATAACCAAATTTATTTTTATGTCTGTTACTTCAATACTTCTCTATTAGTCATTATCTCCACTTTAACACATTTCATCCATATTTTCTTTGGTCTCCCCCCTACTCTTATAGCCATTCATATTCGTACTCAAAACTCCCTAGCACATGTCATGGGCATGTGAACATGGTATGGGCCATGTTCATAAATTCCCACACACTTTTTGGTCACCAGTGAAATAATAATAGAGTATTGTTGTACACATTTTCAAATTAACTAACTATACGTCTACTATAACATAACATTAAATTACTGAACTATTAAATTAAATACCTGTAACAGCACACACTCTAACAGCAGCTGCAAATGTATCTACCATGCATGCGCATTCGCTGCCAGAGTGTATCAAAAAGATTTAGATAAAACCATAGTAATGGACGCTAAGCTGCGTGCAAACGAATCGATTAAATTCTTAACAATTTGGTTAAAAACTTTGATTGAGCAAACCATACCAGAATTGTTACGGTAAACTGTGCGAGCGTAAGGAGCATGAAAAAGATTTCTCAAACGAGAATGCTGAGGTGGAACATTCAGAGACAGCTTAGATATTATTATATACTTCCACTTGTAGTTCTCCGAGCTACAAGTGGAAATAAGTGAAATCGAACGCATCGTTCATTGTAATTAAATAATAATAAAATATTTATTTCACTAAAACATAGCACTTTGCACTATACTTTGCACTGTATACATTGTTTGAAAATAATATTTACATTAATATGCAATAGTAGACTCTATCTTTTAAACTAGGACTAGCCTGTATCTTAGAAGATAGGGTTCAGTCAAAATGGATTCTGTTAATATTATCAACCAAAAACAGGTGAAAAACAGTGTCAATGATTTGTACTAACAGCTGTTAGAAAAAAAAGTGAAAATAAAATAATAACAAAAACTAGTCTTATGTCACACAAGGAGTGTGATAAACAGCAGACATTCAGATAAGGGATTTTAAAATAATCTAAGTTTATCGTGAATTTCCTCTGTATTCATTGCAATCTGTCTGAATGCACTGCATAATTCAGATTCCAAATCGAGTGACTACCATAATCGAGATGACTGCGGACGTAAGCACAATACAAAATTTTCAATATTTTTATTTTATTGAACGAACTGGCATTACGGATAATGAATCCCAGGGCTTTGGATGCTTTTTTGGCGACATGGTCGATATGACACTCCAAGGTGCGCTAACTGTCCAAAAGAATACCAAGATCTCTGGTAACATAAGTTTGAGATAAAGGCTGATTCGCGATTGAGTAGTTAAACATGACTAATAGGTTCTTCCGGGTGAAGGTTATAACTAAGCGTTTCGATATATTAAGATCTAGTTTATTTATTCTACAATAGCTTGCTAATCTAAATACGTCCACCTGTAAAAGTCTAGCATCATTCAAACTTTCAACTGATGTATAGATTTTCATGTCATCTGCAAACATTAGGTACTAGCTGCTCGTCGCGGTTTTACCCGCATAAGTTTTGATTCCGTGGGAATATCGGGATAAAGAGTATCTCATATGTAATGTTAATCCTGGTAATAAACCATCTCTGTGCCGAATTTCATCCAATCCGTTCAGTAGTTTTTGCGTGAAAGAGTAACAAACATCCATCCTTCGGTCTATCCATCCATCCATCTATACAAACTTTCACATTTATAATATTAGTAGGATGTTTTAATATATTAGGGAATGTGTGAAATGTGACTAAAATAAAGGAAACTTACCAATATTATTCTACTGCTGGCTCTTTTAGGTTAAAGATTTTGAGGGTTCCCTCCACAATATATATTCCGACCGTCACAGTCTGACCAGCAGTGCGATTCTGTAACCATCTCACCGTGAAAACTTAGGTGAAGTGAGCGAAGAGTGAGCTGTCATTTCAACTAACGCTAGGGATTGACACTATTGACAGCTCACTTTAAGCTCACTTCAACTAAGTTTTCACGGTGAGATTTTTACAGAATCGATCGGCTGAACCTTTTCTCGTCAGTGAAGACAACACTATTGTTTGCCGAATCAAAGTCAATGAACTCTCGTGCAAACCGCAATTTTATTTCTTCGACGAGCTTCACTAAGTTCTATTTTCCTTGGAGGTTGATAAATTGTGGATATGTGTTGCTTGTGAGTGCCTTCGCACTGTGGAAAGGGAGATTCCGTGCTGTTGAGAACTGCAGCGAGTGGCTGTGAACGGCGACTTAGTGTGAACATTCACAATATCCCGGTGACGTTCTCATTGATTTATACTGATTCCTGACGTCCTAAGGCTCATTTGTTATACCAGAACATCGCCCGTTTTTTGGAATCTGATATTATATTATTGATGGTCGTAACAAACTCAATGTTGTAGCAAAGTAACTTTTTAAAACGTGGTGGCTCACTTATTAGTGACGCTGTCTGTACCCAGTGCCAAGTGACATTATAGATAAATAGTGTAGTGAGGGGCAATTCTCGCAATTTCAAAAACGTTCACAGTCTGATCTCAGTCTCAATCTGTCAAAAATACCTTTTGACAAGTTTTTGACATTTGCTTGTCGCCGAGATGAGACTGCGACTAGATTTTGAATGTTTTAATCCTCCGAGGAAAAGGGAGGATCCTCCGACCAGACGGGTGTTGTGTCTGGCGGGCAATTGCCCAATGATTGATATTGGGCAGGAGAATGAAAGATAAAGAAATACTTGGGTATTTCTTTATCTTTCATTCTCCTGCCCAATTTATTTAGTGTCGGCGCAATATAACTTCTTTTTTCATGCCTACTTCTCTTGTATGTAAGTGATTGAATAAAATCAAATTGTGACTCTAAAGGAAATAGTTTCTTTTTGGACCCGCTCTATTGTAACATCTATTAATCGTATTTTTATCATTTAAAATGGTCGATTTTTTCAATAAAGCCTTACCGGAATCACGATATCGTAACAAAAAGAAAATGTTTTGACAATGCACACAATTGATTTGTCAGAATTGAATAGATGATGACTACATTGATTTCATGACTTAATTATCTGTACAGAAAAAGTCTAGCAACTTCAGCAACTTCTATTTTATTTAAAAGGAAAGTAAGTAATGAACGTAATAACATAAAAATAAACCTGTCTATGCACTAAGCTACATGCTATGTTGATTAGCAAAATAAAAGAACATCGCATTTTCGCGCATAAAGAAAGTCTATCGCGTTACGTCATCAGAAATCTAGACCAGTCGGTACAGACGCCAGCCTGCACATCAAGCTACTCGAAACTGTCAAATTTTCCCAATCAACTTTGAACCTAAATCTTTAGCGATAAAGTTGTAAATCTATTAAACATGTAACGGTATCTACAACGCCACATGCGAACAACGCGTCATACTGACGTCACGCAAATCCTGCATCTCGCAAGCAGAGTTTACCGTGCAATTAGCATAGATACAATTTCCGAATATCAATCATTGGGCAATTGCCCGCCAGACACAACACCCGTCTGGTCGGAGGATCCTCCCTTTTCCTCGGAGGATTAAAACATTCAAAATCTAGTCGCAGTCTCATCTCGGCGACAAGCAAATGTCAAAAACTTGTCAAAAGGTATTTTTGACAGATTGAGACTGAGATCAGACTGTGAACGTTTTTGAAATTGCGAGAATTGCCCCTCACTACACTATTTATCTATAATGTCACTTGGCACTGGGTACAGACAGCGTCACTAATAAGTGAGCCACCACGTTTTAAAAAGTTACTTTGCTACAACATTGAGTTTGTTACGACCATCAATAATATAATATCAGATTCCAAAAAACGGGCGATGTTCTGGTATAACAAATGAGCCTTAGGACGTCAGGAATCAGTATAAATCAATGAGAACGTCACCGGGATATTGTGAATGTTCACACTAAGTCGCCGTTCACAGCCACTCGCTGCAGTTCTCAACAGCACGGAATCTCCCTTTCCACAGTGCGAAGGCACTCACAAGCAACACATATCCACAATTTATCAACCTCCAAGGAAAATAGAACTTAGTGAAGCTCGTCGAAGAAATAAAATTGCGGTTTGCACGAGAGTTCATTGACTTTGATTCGGCAAACAATAGTGTTGTCTTCACTGACGAGAAAACGTTCAGCCGATCGATTCTGTAAAAGTCTCACCGTGAAAACTTAGGTGAAGTGAGCTTAAAGTGAGCTGTCAATAGTGTCAATCCCTAGCGTTAGTTGAAATGACAGCTCACTCCACGCTCACTTCACCTAAGTTTTCACGGTGAGATGGTTACAGAATCGCACTGCTGGTCAGACTGTGACGGTCGGAATATATATTGTGGAGGGAACCCTCAAAATTTTTAACCTAAAAGAGCCAGCAGTAGAATAACATTGGTAAGTTTCCTTTATTTTAGTCACCTTTCACACATTCCCTAATATATTAACTAAACATCCTACTAATATTATAAATGTGAAAGTTTGTATGGATGGATGGATGGATAGACGGAAGGATGGATGTTTGTTACTCTTTCACGCAAAAACTACTGAACGGATTGGATGAAATTTGGTACAGAGATGGTTTATTAACAGGATTAACATATGAGATACTTTTTATCCCTATATTCCCACGGAATCAAAACTTATGCGGGTAAAACCGCGACGCGCAGCTAGTACCTAATGTTTGCAGATGACATGAAAATCTATACATCAGTAGAAAGTTTGAATGATGCTAGACTTTTACAGGTGGACGTATTTAGATTAGCAAGCTATAGTAGAATAAATAAACTAGATCTTAATATATCGAAACGCTTAGTTATAACCTTCACCCGGAAGAACCTATCAGTCATGTTTAACTACTCAATCGCGAATCAGCCTTTATCTCAAACTTATGTTACCAGAGATCTTGGTATTCTTTTGGACAGTTAGCGCACCTTGGAGTCTCATATCGACCATGTCGCCAAAAAAGCATCCAAAGCCCTGGGATTCATTATCCGTAATGCCAGTTCGTTCAATAAAATAAAAATATTGAAAATTTTGTATTGTGCTTACGTCCGCAGTCATCTCGATTATGGTAGTCACTCGATTTGGAATCTGAATTATGCAGTGCATTCAGACAGATTGCAACGAATACAGAGGAAATTCACGATATACTTAGATTTTTTTAAAATCCCTTAACTGAATGTCTGCTGTTTATCACACTCCTTGTGTGACATAAGACTAGTTTTTGTTATTGTTTTATTTTCACTTTTTTTTCTAACAGCTGTTAGTACAAATCATTGACACTGTTTTTCATATGTTTTTGGTTGATAATATTAACAGAATCCATTTTGACTGAACCCTATCTTTTAAGATACAGGCTAGTCCTAGTTTAAAAGATATAGTTATAGTTTATATTAATGTAAATATTATTTTCAAACAATGTATAAAGTGCAAAGTATAGTGCAAAGTGCTATGTTTTAGTGAAATAAATATTTTATTATTTTTATTATTATTGAATTACAATGAACGATACGCTCGATTTCACTTATTTCCACTTGTAGCTCGGAGAACTACAAGTGGAAGTATATAATAATATCTAAGCTGTCTCTGAATGTTCCACCTCAGCATTCTCGTTTGAGAAATCTTTTTCATGCTCCTTACGCTCGCACAGTTTACCGTAACAATTCTTGTATGGTTTGCTCAATCAAAGTTTTTAACCAAATTCTTAAGAATTTAATCGATTCGTTTGCACGCAGCTTAGCGTCCATTACTATGGTTTTATCTAAATCTTTTTGATACACTCTGGCAGCGAATGCGCATGCATGGTAGATACATGTGCAGCTGCTGTTAGAGTGTGTGCTGTTACAGGTATTTAATTTATTAGTTAAGTAATTTAATGTAATGTTATAGTAGACGAATAGTTAGTCAATTTGAAAATGTGTACAACAATACTCTATTATTATTTCACTGGTGACCAAAAAGTGTGTGGGAATTTATGAACATGGCCCATACCATGTTCACATGCCCATGGCATGTGATACGGAGTTTAAATTACGAATATGAATGGCTATAAGAGTAGGGGGGAGACCAAAGAAAATATGGATGAAATCTGTTAAAGTGGAGATAATGACTAATAGAGAAGTATTGAAGTAACAGACATAAAAATTAATTTGGTTATGGGCAAGAGAATAATGATGATCATTTAATAGTTTTATATGAAGTAGATTAGTTACTTGATGTGAAAAAAAAACCATTAATTACACAGAACAGGACTTGATTGATCTAAAGGTAACTTTATCACTTACTTAGTTAATAAAGCATACTAGACGTTTCTGTTGCTTCATTAGACAGGGAACGAATTATAAAGTAATTCGACCGATAGTAAATAAAAAATTCGTCACAATTTCAACGAGCTCGTTGGCTAGTTTGTTAGAACTGTTGGCATTCGAATGGTGACGTTAGACGATTACTATATGACAGTCGTAACTCGAAACAAACTCAATGTTGTGACAATGAATCTTTTTAAAACATGATACACTCACATAATAGTGACGCTGTCTCCACCCAGTGACATCATAAATGAAAATAGTGTAAGTGATGTTATAGATAGTGTACTGATCTGTGAAAAATACAACGAAGGGAATTAAAACCAAGTCGTTCATTCCATGGATTTTATTAACAAAAAGTATAATTAATATTTACAATTATATACAAAATATTTACAATACAAAACAGTATGGCATATATTTTAAACCTTAAAGTTAAGTAGAAATAAATAATACAGAAATGAATACAATCCAATTACCTACAGTGAACATTAATGCAGAAAAGGAGTGTTTAATGTTGACTATTGAAAGCCCCATCTAAAAAGATCTAGCTGAAAATATTATCAATATGACTAAAAATTGAATTGATCACTCAACTAACTTATAGTAAAGAAAGTTTTTTTTTTAACTCTACGTACTTAAAAGTCGTGTTCAACTTTAGCTTCTAATCCAAGTTGAGGCTTGTCATGTCCGAACGTCTTCTCCACGATACCTCCAGCAACTACTCTGGTGTTCTTGTCGACTTTCCAAACTCCATCACCGGTCACTGTCACCTGAAATAAGGAAAATATTGCGTTAAAGTCTTGTCAAGGATGGATCCTAATTTTTGCTGTTTATTTATTGTTGGTTATAGGTAGAGTATATATGAGTAAACATTATATCGTGGTGAGGTTTCACACTGATCGATATTGGAATCAACGCTCTCTTTCACAGCAGCTTGAGTCAACACTAAGTCAAATTTGGTATCTTTCCAAGGAACAGTCAGCTATTTTAAAATGTTACAAATTGGCTTTTAACAAAATGTGAATTCTTCATAGCTCTCTTCCACCCTTAGGCCAGATGGGAATTGACAGAATCTTACTATAAGAATTTGTTATTCCAAGTGCTTCTGGCCTTCCAACCCCCCCGGTTGGAAGTCTTTCGACAAAATTATCTGCACCCTTGGCAAGTAAGCAGTAATCTGTAATGTTTAAGTTCGTTTATCAAAAAATAATACATACACCACTACTCTTTCCAAGTTCCTTATGCAGGTCGACGGCAGCTCTTACGTTGTCGTTGGCATTGTTCCACTGAAACTTGCTGCCTAGAACACTGCTGTCACCATCAGCACCAAGCGTTCTCTGTCCGTACGCTTGTCCCTCGAGACGACCTCGATGGTCATTGAAGAAGTCGGCCTTATAACCGCCTCGACCCTGTGGAAATAGATTTTGATTAGAAATGTGGCGCCAATGCGACAATAAAACGCCGAAATGAAATCACCCTGGTGATTATGAAGACTTTGTTATAGACGTGATTGTTTCGTTGTGAAAAAGGGACGGCTGGTTGCGGAATGGGATGGCTCACAAAACGGCTGAAAAAGGCACACGTCTCCGTACGGCACTTCTCAATGTGAGTTGGTTGTGAGCCCTTTGGTGATCATTGCTTAGCATCCCTGACGGGGTGAAAAGTCCCCTGTTTACCTTTGACAAATAGATAGTAATACTTACGAATAACCCAGCATCACTGGCGCCCAAACCACCAAATACTTTGCCCCCACCAGCGTTACGCTCAAAATGCAAGTTTTTTAACCATCTACTTTCATCCAATTCTGGTAGTCTGTAATGGGCGTATGAGCAAGCCACGAGAGCAGCGAAACACAATAGAACGGTAGACTGCATCTTAAACTGAAACAGAGAAAACAAGTAATTTATAAAAAGAACTTAAGTGAAGTTGACAGCTTCGGACTTCGTTGTTGTTGAGGGTGGAAGTGTAACTGCTGGCTGGGTTCGATCTCCTTACCCGGAGATCGAAGCAAAATGTTACTAAAATGATATATCAAAAATTATCAGTAGCAACCCGGAGCATGTGTATACATGGTGCTGGATTGGTTGGACCCATGCATGCAACACCACCACAATTAAGAAATGTTGTTATATGCACCAGACATTCTTGATTTCTCCTTTGGGTAATACAAGGCTGATTATGTCTTTACATCTCCATAAGAGCCTATATCCCATAGGACCACCCATAATGCGATGTATATGTAATAATACATACCTTATTAAAACTTTGACTTCTTCTCTCCACAAGGAACTGTTGTAAACTGTGCCTTCCTCAATCCCGAACCGATCATTTATACTAGCTTCAGTATCTGAGGTAAATTCCCTGTGCCGAGAGAAACGGGGACTTATTTGAGTTCAACAGAGTCATAGAGTTCATGTTATTCTTAATTGACCGATTAAAATTTTGTAACAGGATAACTATATGTGAGTACGGAGATAAGATTGAGTTTTAATAAATAACAAATGGCATCACGCGTGTTGCATACGACATAGAGATACACAGGGATAGTTAGTGCAAAGTTGGTACAATCGCATTTCTCCAGTTAAGTTTATTTTTACTAGTGCTGTGACATTCTGGCTGCTCATTGGTGATTTGTGTTTGTAACTAGTTACGTTCGTAAATCGTCGCAGAAGATCAATGTCAAGAGAGAGCAATGTCAAATTATGCATCTTAATTGCTGTGATGGCTTAACCGAAATTGCGTCAGTAAATAAATTTTTGGTATGAGATCAAACTGATTACATTCATATGGATTTCAAAAGAAACCGAGGTTCCGGGGTAAACAATACCCTAGACATAGATCGTGACTATTCACTTAATGCATAATTATGTAGACAAACAGCTAATTAGTTTTACAGCGATCTAGTCATATCGAGATTAAGTCCTATAGCGAACTAGTCATATCTGCTATTTAGTCTTATCGAGAGGTAGTCATAACGCTTCTAACCCAAATTACGTATGGAACACTAGCCGATTGATTGCGTAACAGATTTTACAACTTAGTAATGTTGTAGTTTGACGGCACGGTTGGCGCAGTGACGGCACGGTTGGCGCAGTGACGGCACGGTTGGCGCAGTGACGGCACGGTTGGCGCAGTGACGGTACGGTTGGCGCAGTGACGGCACGGTTGGCGCAGTGGTTAAGCGATTGACTGCTGCGCTGCGTGTCGCGGGTTCGATTCCCGCACGGAACAAATATTTGTATGACCTACAATTAGTTGTTCCGGGTCTGGCTGTTTGTGTATGTGAGTTTATGTCTGTAAACGCATCCACGACACAGGAGAAATTCCTAGTGTGGGGCAAGGTTTATTTTATTAAAACAATAAAACAATAAAAATGGCTTCCATTTTGATAGTTCAACACCATTAATTGCGTTTTTCACGTTGTTGAGCAGATTTTTCGAACTTATAGAGCAATGAGTTCAATGGATTAGCAGTATCCTTAAAAAAATCTGATTGTGATTAATGCAATTCAATTTAATTTTTTTTTCTGTGTGTAATGCAATTAGGGTGCTGGTTTGCATAAAAGCCAAAATCTTCTTCTTTTTGAAATCAAGACGTTGAAAATGCACTAAAGTAATAAATAAAAATCGTTTGCCGCATACGTATGAAAGATCATCACTTGAGAACGGTTCGACCGATTTGGCAGATTTTTTTTTTTGTGTTCTTAATTGTCAGGACAAGGTTTGTATAAAATATTTTGTTGGTATGAAAAACTGCACTGGAAATATCGGAGGAGAAATAAAATTCATCCGGGTGACGTGAACAGCTAGTTGGTAATAAAAACATGAGTGAAGCATTCTTTATTTCATCGAACGATCTCAAGCTGATCAAATACAGAATTCGCCATATATTTGAACATGACCTTCACAGTCACAATTTATGTTAGTAAGTACGTCGTTTCTTATCTACAATATTAATTGCATAGTTACTTCAATAACCAAGCACTTCTGCTGTTCATGAGGTCTTGGGTTTGATTCCCGGATCGGACAAGGTGTTATGGGTTCTTCCTTTTGGAATTTACCTATAACAGTTCGGAGTCTGGATTTGTACCTGGTTTTTGGAAGTAGGCTCGTCCCCTATTACATGGGTCTTAACCCGGCGCCAATGACGCTGGGTCATACTGACCCGAGGCGAATTAAATCTATCATTATTCTTTTTTACGCTGATCGTGTATTTTTAGCGTTTGTGTAGCTGGAGATACGACCTCCTTCTAAAAGAACCGCAGGTATGCTAAGTGCAACGCCTCATACACTGCGAGGTATACGTGCATCTACTCAAAACGGGTAAATATGACCCAGCGTGATCGCTGGCGTAGTATTTTTGTGACATACTTTTATTAGGTCATTTATTACCTATTTGTTGTCAATTCGCCTTGTTCTTTTTTAAGTATTTGTTAAATTTGGCACTGGTTGACCACCCTGAGAGAATATTTGTAGTGAGTGAGAGTGGTCAAGAGTCGGGGTCTGACAAAGAAGGGTCAAATGCAGCTTCAACAGTTGCGCGAAAGAATCGCAGATTTTGCGAGTGACCGCACCTAGGAACCTTCGGGGGAGTTCCCCGAAGGTTCCAGGAACTCACATAAGATGTCAACTATGAAAATCTCTGAGGGATAAGAAGACATCTAATACTTATAATGCATGCCAGATTTACATGTGCCCAGATCATTCGATTCCGTATTGCAATAATAGCAATAGTTCTTTGTCTCTGAATGAGGTAGTAAAATACTGATTTGTTACTATTATTATGATAAGAAGTTGGCTTGTTGTCTATTTTGTTGTTTAGATTAGTTACTTGATGCGAAAAAAAAAAACATTAATTACACAGAACAGGACTTGATTGATCTAAAGGTAACTTTATCACTTACTTAGTTAATAAAGCATACTAGACGTTTCTGTTGCGTCATTAGACAGGGAACGAATTATAAAGTAATTCGACCGATAGTAAATAAAAAATTCGTCACAATTTCAACGAGCTCGTTGGCTAGTTTGTTAGAACTGTTGGCATTCGAATGGTGACGTTAGACGATTACTATATACGGTTTGAATTCATTTATTTCTAAAGATTACAAATCACTTGTACTGAAATAAATACTTAAAATCACTTAATCTATTACATTTTTGCTGTCCAGGAGTAGTAGGAGCTTGTAGTGTTAACATTACAAATATTAGAAGGTACAGCGTGGAGACAGCGACTGTCATATATAAATAAATGTCCAGGGATTTATTTATATATGACAGTCGTAATTCGTAACAAACTCAATGTTGTGACAATGAATCTTTTTAAAACATGATACACTCACATAATAGTGACGCTGTCTCCACCCAGTGACATCATAAATGAAAATAGTGTAAGTGATATTATATGTAGATAGTGTACTGATCTGTGAAAAATACAACGAAGGGAATTAAAACCAAGTCGTTCATTCCATGGATTTTATTAACAAAAAGTATAATTAATATTTACAATTATATACAAAATATTTACAATACAAAACAGTATGGCATATATTTTAAACCTTAAAGTTAAGTAGAAATAAATAACACAGAAATGAACACAATCCAATTACCTACAATGAACATTAATGCAGAAAAGGAGTGTTTAATGTTGACTATTGAAAGCCCCATCCAAAAAGATCTAGCTGAAAATATTATCAATATGACTAAAAGTTGAATTGTTCACTCAACTAACTTATAGTAAAGAAAGTTTTTTTTTTCAACTCTACATACTTAAAAGTCGTGTTCAACTTTAGCTTCTAATCCAAGTTGAGGCTTGTCATGTCCGAAGGTCTTCTCCACGATACCTCCAGCAACTACTCTGGTGTTCTTGTCGACTTTCCATACTCCATCACCGGTCACTGTCACCTGAAATATACAAAATATTGCGTTAAAGTCTTGTCAAGGATGGATCCTAAGTTTTGCTGTTTATTTATTGTTGGTTATAGGTAGAGTATATATAAGTAAACATTATATCGTGGTGAGGTTTCACAATGATCGATATTGGAATCAACGCTCTCTTTCACAGCAGCTTGAGTCAACAGTAAGTCAAATTTGGTATCTTTCCAAGGAACAGTCAGCTATTTTAAAATGTTACAAATTGGCTTTTAACAAAATGTGAATTCTTCATAGCTCTCTTCCACCCTTAGGCCAGATGGGAATTGACAGAATCTTACTATAAGAATTTGTTATTCCAAGTGCTTCTGGCCTTCCAACCCCCCCGGTTGGAAGTCTTTCGACAAAATGATCTGCACCCTTGGCAAGTAAGCAGTAATCTGTAATGTTTAAGTTCGTTTATCAAAAAATAATACATACACCACTACTCTTTCCAAGTTCCTTATGCAGGTCGACGGCAGCTCTTACGTTGTCGTTGGCATTGTTCCACTGAAACTTGCTGCCTAGAACACTGCTGTCACCATCAGCACCAAGCGTTCTCTGTCCGTACGCTTGTCCCTCGACACGACCTCGATGGTCATTGAAAAAGTCGGCCTTATAACCGCCTCGACCCTGTGGAAATAGATTTTGATTAGAAATGTGGCGCCAATGCGACAATAAAACGCCGAAATGAAGTCACCCTGGTGATTATGAAGACTTTGTTATAGACGTGATTGTTTCGTTGTGAAAAAGGGACGGCTGGTTGCGGAATGGGATGGCTTACAAAACGGCTGAAAAAGGCACACGTCTCCGTACGGCACTTCTCAATGTGAGTTGGTTGTGAGCCCTTTGGTGATCATTGCTTAGCATCCCTGACGGGGTGAAAAGTCCCCTGTTTACCTTTGACAAATAGATAGTAATACTTACGAATAACCCAGCATCACTGGCGCCCAAACCGCCAAATACTTTGCCCCCACCAGCGTTACGCTCAAAATGCAAGTTTTTTAACCATCTACTTTCATCCAATTCTGGTAGTCTGTAATGGGCGTATGAGCAAGCCACGAGAGCAGCGAAACACAATAGAACGGTAGACTGCATCTTGAACTGAAACATAGAAAACAAGTAATTTATAAAAAGAACTTAAGCGAAGTTGACAGCTTCGGACTTCGTTTTTGTTGAGGGTGGAAGTGTAACTGCTGGCTGGGTTCAATCTCCTTACCCGGAGATTGAAGCAAAATGTTACTAAAATGATATATCAAAAATTAGCAGTAGCAACCCGGAGCATGTGTATACATGGTGCTGGATTGGTTGGACCCATGCATGCAACACCACCACAATAAAGAAATGTTGTTATATGCACCAGACATTCTTGATTTCTCCTTTGAGTAATACAAGGCTGATTATGTCTTTACATCTCCATAAGAGCCTATATCCCATAGGACCACCCATAATGCGATGTATATGTAATAATACATACCTTATTAAAACTTTGACTTCTTCTCTCCACAAGGAACTGTTGTAAACTGTGCCTTCCTCAATCCCGAACCGATCATTTATACTAGCTTCAGTATCTGAGGTAAATTCCCTGTGCCGAGAGAAACGGGGACTTATTTGAGTTCAACAGAGTCATAGAGTTCATGTTATTCTTAATTGACCGATTAAAATTTTGTAACAGGATAACTAATATGTGAGTACGGAGATAAGATTGAGTTTTAATAAATAACAAATGGCATCACGCGTGTTGCATACGACATAGAGATACACAGGGATAGTTAGTGCAAAGTTGGTACAATCGCATTTCTCCAGTTAAGTTTATTTTTACTAGTGCTGTGACATTCTGGCTGCTCATTGGTGATTTGTGTTTGTAACTAGTTACGTTCGTAAATCGTCGCAGAAGATCAATGTCAAGAGAGAGCAATGTCAAATTATGCAACCTACTTGCTGTGACGACTTAACCGAAATTGCGTCAGTTAATAATTTGGTATGAGATCAAACTGATTACATTCATATGGATTTCAAAAGAAACCGAGGTTCCGGGGTAAACAATACCCCAGACATAGATCGTGACTATTCACTTAATGCATAATTATGTAGACAAACAGCTAATTAGTTTTACAGCGATCTAGTCATATCGAGATTAAGTCCTATAGCGAACTATTCATATCTGCTATTTAGTCTTATCGAGAGGTAGTCATAACGCTTCTAACCCAAATTACGTATGGAACACTAGCCGATTGATTGCGTAACAGATTTTACAGTAGTAATGTTGTAGTTTGACGGCACGGTTGGCGCAGTGACGGCACGGTTGGCGCAGTGACGGCACGGTTGGCGCAGTGGTTAAGCGATTGACTGCTGCGCTGCGTGTCGCGGGTTCGATTCCCGCACGGAACAAATATTTGTATGACCTACAATTAGTTGTTCCGGGTCTGGCTGTTTGTGTATGTGAGTTTATGTCTGTAAACGCATCCACGACACAGGAGAAATTCCTAGTGTGGGGCAAGGTTTATTTTATTAAAACAATAAAAATGGCTTCCATTTTGATAGTTCAACACCATTAATTGCGTTTTTCACGTTGTTGAGCAGATTTTTCGAACTTATAGAGCAATGAGTTCAATGGATTAGCAGTATCCTTAAAAAAATCTGATTGTGATTGGTAGTGTGTAATGCAATTAGGGTGCTGGTTTGCATAAAAGCTAAAATCTTCTTCTTTTTGAAATCAAGACGTTGAAAATGCACTAAAGTAATAAATAAAAATCGTTTGCCGCATTTGCGTTTTTTTGTGTTCGTAAATTGTCAGGACAAGGTTTGTATGAAATATTTTGTTGGTATGAAAAACTTCACCGGAAATATCGGAAATTTAGGAGAAATAAAATTCATCCGGGCGACGTGAACAGCTAGTTGGTAATAAAAACATGAGTGAAGCATTCTTTATTTCATCGAACGATCTCAAGCTGATCAAATACAGAATTCGCCATATATTTGAACATGACCTTCACAGTCACAATTTATGTTAGTAAGTACGTCGTTTCTTATCTACAATATTAATTGCATAGTTACTTCAATAACCAAGCACTTCTGCTGTTCATGAGGTCTTGGGTTTGATTCCCGGATCGGACAAGGTGTTATGGGTTCTTCCTTTTGGAATTTACCAATAACAGCTCGGAGTCTGGATTTGTACCTGGTTTTTGAAAGTAGGCTCGTCCCCTATTACATGGGTCTTAACCCGACGCCAATGACGTTGGGTCATACTGACCCGAGGCGACTTAAATCTATCATTATTCTTTTTTACGCTGATCGTGCGTTTGTGTAGCTGGACTTCCTTCTAAAAGAACCACTGGTATGCTAAGTGCAACGCTTCATACACTGCGAAGTATACGTGCATCTACTCAAAACGGGTAAATATGACCCAGCGTGATCGCTGGCGTAGTATTTTTGTGACATACCTACTTTTATTAGGTCATTTATTACCTATTTGTTGTCAATTCGCCTTGTTCTTTTTTAAGTATTTGTTAAATTTGGCACTGGTTGACCACCCTGAGAGAATATTTGTAGTGAGTGAGAGTGGTCAAGAGTCGGGGTCTGACGAAGAAGGGTCAAATGCTGCTTCGACAGTTGCGCGAAAGAATCGCAGGTTTTGCGAGTGACCGCACCTAGGAACCTTCGGGGGAGTTCCCCGAAGGTTCCAGGAACTCACAGAAGATGTCAAATATGACCATCTCTAAGGGATAAGAAGACATCTAATACTTATAATGCGTGCCAGATTTACATGTGCCCAGATCATTCGATTCCGTATTGCAATAATAGCAATAGTTCTTTGTCTCTGAATGAGGTAGTAAAATACTGATTTGTTACTATTATTATGATAAGAAGTTGGCTTGATGTCTATTTTGTTGTTTAGATTAGTTACTTGATGCGAAAAAAAAAACATTAATTACACAGAACAGGACTTGATTGATCTAAAGGTAACTTTATCACTTACTTAGTTAATAAAGCATACCTACTAGACGTTTCTGTTGCTTCATTAGACAGGGAACGAATTATAAAGTAATTCGACCGATAGTAAATAAAAAATTTGTCACAATTTCAATGAGCTCGTTGGCTAGTTTGTTAGAACTGTTGGCATTCGAATGGTGACGTTAGATGATTACTATATACGGTTTGAATTCATTTATTTCTAAAGATTACAAATCACTTGTACTGAAATAAATACTTAAAATTACTTAATCTATTACATTTTTGCTGTCCAGGAGTAGTAGGAGCTTGTAGTGTTAACATTACAAATTTTAGAAGGTACAACGAATTACGACTGTCATATATAAATAAATGTCCAGGGATTTATTTATATATGACAGTCGTAATTCGTAACAAACTCAATGTTGTGACAATGAATCTTTTTAAAACATGATACACTCACATAATAGTGACGCTGTCTCCACCCAGTGACATCATAAATGAAAATAGTGTAAGTGATATTATAGATAGTGTACTGATCTGTGAAAAATACAACGAAGGGAATTAAAACCAAGTCGTTCATTCCATGGATTTTATTAACAAAAAGTATAATTAATATTTACAATTATATACCAAATATTTACAATACAATACAGTATGGCATATTTAAACCTTAAAGTTAAGTAGAAATAAATAATACAGAAATGAACACAATCCAATTACCTACAATGAACATTAATACAGAAAAGGAGTGTTTAATGTTGACTATCGAAAGCCCCATCTAAAAAGATCTAGCTGAAAATATTATCAATATGACTAAAAATTGAATTGATCACTCAACTAACTTATAGTAAAGAAAGTTTTTTTTTTTTCAACTCTACATACTTAAAAGTCGTGTTCAACTTTAGCTTCTAATCCAAGTTGAGGCTTGTCATGTCCGAACGTCTTCTCCACGATACCTCCAGCAACTACTCTGGTGTTCTTGTCGACTTTCCATACTCCATCACCGGTCACTGTCACCTGAAATATGTAAAATATTGCGTTAAAGTCTTGTCACAGATGGATCCTAATTTTTGCTGTTTATTTATTGTTGGTTATAGATAGATATATAATATATGAGTAAACATTATATCGTGGTGAGGTTTCACACTGATCGATATTGGAATCAACGCTCTCTTTCATAGCAGCTTGAGTCAACAGTAAGTCAAATTTGGTATCTTTCCAAGGAACAGTCAGCTATTTTAAAATGTTACAAATTGGCTTTTAACAAAATGTGAATTCTTCATAGCTCTCTTCCACCCTTAGGCCAGATGGGAATTGACAGAATCTTACTAACTATAAGAATTTGTTATTCCAAGTGCTTCTGGAATTCCAACCCCCCCCGGTTGGAAGTCTTTCGACAAAATTATCTGCACCCTTGGCAAGTAAGCAGTAATCTGTAATGTTTAAGTTCATTTATCAAAAAATAATACATACACCACTACTCTTTCCAAGTTCCTTATGCAGGTCGACGGCAGCTCTTACGTTGTCGTTGGCATTGTTCCACTGAAACTTGCTGCCTAGAACACTGCTGTCACCATCAGCACCAAGCGTTCTCCGTCCGTACGCTTGTCCCTCGAGACGACCTCGATGGTCATTGAAGAAGTCGGCCTTATAACCGCCTCGACCCTGTGGAAATAGATTTTGATTAGAAATGTGGCGCCAATGCGAAAATAAAACGCCGAAATGAAGTCACCCTGGTGATTATGAAGACTTTGTTATAGACGTGATTGTTTCGTTGTGAAAAAGGGAAGGCTGGTAGCGGAATGGGATGGCTTACAAGACGGCTGAAAAAGGCACACGTCTCCGTACGGCACTTCTCAATGTGAGTTGGTTGTGAGCCCTTTGGTGATCATTGCTTAGCATCCCTGACGGGGTGAAAAGTCCCCTGTTTACCTTTGACAAATAGATAGTAATACTTACGAATAACCCAGCATCACTGGCGCCCAAACCGCCAAATACTTTGCCCCCACCAGCGTTACGCTCAAAATGCAAGTTTTTTAACCATCTACTTTCATCCAATTCTGGTAGTCTGTAATGGGCGTATGAGCAAGCCACGAGAGCAGCGAAACACAATAGAACGGTAGACTGCATCTTGAACTGAAACATAGAAAACAAGTAATTTATAAAAAGAACTTAAGCGAAGTTGACAGCTTCGGACTGTTGTTGAGGGTGGAAGTGTAACTGCTGGCTGGGTTCGATCTCCTTACCCGGAGATCGAAGCAAAATGTTATTAAAATGATATATCAAAAACTATCAGTAGCAACCCGGAGCATGTGTATACATGGTGCTGGATTGGTTGGACCCATGCATGCAACACCACCACAATAAAGAAATGTTGTTATATGCACCAGACATTCTTGATTTCTCCTTTGGGTAATACAAGGCTGATTATGTCTTTACATTTCCATAAGAGCCTATATCCCATAGGACCACCCATAATGCGATGTATATGTAATAATACATACCTTATTAAAACTTTGACTTCTTCTCTCCACAAGGAACTGTTGTAAACTGTGCCTTCCTCAATCCCGAACCGATCATTTATACTAGCTTCAGTATCTGAGGTAAATTCCCTGTGCCGAGAGAAACGGGGACTTATTTGAGTTCAACAGAGTCATAGAGATCATGTTATTCTTAATTGACCGATTAAAATTTTGTAACAGGATAACTATATTTGAGTACGGAGATAAGATTGAGTTTTAATAAATAACAAATGGCATCACGCGTGTTGCATACGACATAGAGATACATAGGGATAGTTAGTGCAAAGTTGGTACAATCGCATTTCTCCAGTTATGTTTATTTTTACTAGTGCTGTGACATTCTGGCTGCTCATTGGTGATTTGTGTTTGTAACTAGTTACGTTCGTAAATCGTCGCAGCAGATCAATGTCAAGAGAGAGCAATGTCAAATTATGCAGCCTACTTGCTGTGATGGCTTAACCGAAATTGCGTCAGTAAATTAATTTTTGGTACCTATGAGATCAAACTGATTACATTCATATGGATTTCAAAAGAAACCGAGGTTCCGGGGTAAACAATACCCTAGACATAGATCGTGACTATTCACGTAATGCATAATTATGTAGATTGTAGACAAACAGCTTATTAGTTTTACAGCGATCTAGTCATATCGAGATTAAGTCCTATAGCGAACTATTCATATCTGCTATTTAGTCTTATCGAGAGGTAGTTATAACGCTTCTAACCCAAATTACGTATGGAACACTAGCCGATTGATTCCGTAACAGACTATCAGTAGTAATGTTGTAGTTTGACGGCACGGTTGGCGCAGTGACGGCACGGTTGGCGCAGTGACGGCACGGTTGGCGCAGTGACGGCACGGTTGGCGCAGTGACGGCACGGTTGGCGCAGTGACGGCACGGTTGGCGCAGTGACGGCACGGTTGGCGCAGTGGTTAAGCGATTGACTGCTGCGCTGCGTGTCGCGGGTTCGATTCCCGCACGGAACAAATATTTGTATGACCTACATGTATTTGTTCCGAGTCTGGGTGTTTTTCTATCTATAATATGTATGTATTTACAAAAAAAAATTGTCTGAATTGACCATCTACTCAAAACGGGTAAATATGACCCAGCGTCATCGCTGGCGTAGTATTTTTGTGACATACTTTTATTAGGTCATTTAGTACCTATTTGTTGTCAATTCGCCTTGTTCTTTTTTAAGTATTTGTTAAATGTGGCACTGGTTGACCATCCTGAGAGAATATTTGTGGTGAGTGAGAGTGGTCAAGAGTCGGGGTCTGACGAAGAAGGGTCAAATGCTGCTTCGACAGTTGCATGAAAGAATCGCAGGTTTTGCGAGTGACCGCACCTAGGAACCTTCCGGGGAGTTCCCCGAAGGTTCCTCCGAAGGACCGATCATTTATCAGTATCTGAGGTGAATTCCCTGTGCCGAGAGGAACGGGGACTTATAAGAGATGACGTGAGTCATGCGCAGTTCATAATATTATAACCTATCTTACTGAGTGATCAAAAATTTGTAACTGTATAATCTGTACGATATATAGTGTGTATTGAGTAGTAAATAAGGCATAAAATCGCGTGCTATCGACTATTAGTGTTAGGCAGAGGTGTCTACAGTTTAAGTAAGTACTGTAAAGGTTGCATGGAAAGGTCGACCTTATGTTGTGCAGGCTGGTAGGAAAATAACTCTGGTTGCCTTCGAACATTCAAGTGAATTTAGAATGATGACCTTTCAAATTATTTTTTGTAGATTTTTTTGTTTAGGAAAACTGTGATAGAATAGGCGCGTTGATGTGAATACGCTCGCTTGGAGTAAACGTAATAATTATAACGTTGTATCATTTGCAAGCTGAAGTGGCAATGGGCCAGCCGCATTAGCCGTAGAACCGATGACCGTTGGGGTAGACGTGTTCTTGAGTGGAGACCGCGAATCGATAAATGTAAGGTGGGACGCCTTCAGGCTGGGTGGAGTGACGATCTTCGCAGGATGGCTGGTAGCAGCTGGATGAGAGTTGCCGAAAATCGAGTGGAATGGCTTGCAATAGGATAGGACCTATATCTAGCAGCGGACTGCTATAGAATGATGATGATGATCATTTGAACGCTGCCACACTACAGAGTGGCAGGGACATCGACGCTGTGGGGTCTAAACTCATGTGCTGAATCCGTGGTAACAGTTTGCGCGTCGATGTCCCTGCCACCCTGTATACTCATTACAGTAGGTACACTCCTATTTTGCCACAAATTCTCTTATTATTTTTTAAATTCGTGTGTTTCTCATACATTTCACAGACTTCTAGGTACCGAAATGACTAACACATTATCAACTCTCATGTTGATTGCTGTGATTGTTTCTGATGCACTCTCAGCTGTTTCTGTCAACCTGACCGAAACGACTGACAGTTCATATTTTGACAGACAATTACTGTCGTGGCAGAAAACACCGCTTACTGGCTGTTCCAACTTGCCGTACTGTGGCACACTCCAAGTCACCTATTCCTCGGACACGGTGTCCACGGCAAGAAAAATCGCCGGGTCTATGCAAGAATTCGTGTCGTGTGTGTCGTGTGTCGAAACGACACGAATTCTTGCATAGACCCGGCGATTTTTCTTGCCGTGGACACGCGGCCTTACTGTCTCAGGGCACCACATCATTTATTATTAAATATTACAACATTAGTTACTGCATTATTTATTATTATATTTATTTATTTGAGATTATTTACATAATTAATTGCACAATTACTCTATTTATTTTGTTTGTTTGCCAAATCTGACTTTACTTTTTCTATGAACGATTTTCCAACGCGTCTTAACTATAGCAAGTAGTGTTCTTGTTAACCGTAACAACGACGACATGTCTTGTCCGATTAATTAATCGCTTTGTTAGTTAGTTATGTTTGTTAGTTTTTTTTTGTTTGTTTGAACGCGCAAATCTCTGGAACTACCGGGCAGATTTGAAAAAGTATTTATATACTAATTCTTAGACTATAGGTTATTTAACATCACGCTATGACCTTATGAAGCCGAGCAAAAAGAAAAAAGTTAGGAAAACGAAATGACAGCGCCGGCAGGTGATGCGATGCGACGAGCTGGGTTGGAGGAACAAGAAATTTCACGCGAACGTAGTCACGGGCAGAAGCTTGTTAGCAATATCTTCTTATCATTTGGCGGCACGGTGGGCGCAGTGGTTAAGCGATTGACTGCTGCGCTGCGTGTCGCGGGTGCGATTCCCGCACGGAACAAATATTTGTGTGACCTACAATTAGTTGTTCCGGGTCTGGCTGTAAACGCACCCACGAAACAGGAGAAATTCCTAGTGTGGGGCAACGTTTTTCAAAAAAAAAAATTAGAGTAAGGTAAACTCAACCAAGTAGTTTCATAATAAGTAAAAAACAAGACATTCATTTTATGGATTTTATTTACAAAAATTATTAATAATATCACTGTTATACAACTACGTACAATCTATCTACAATATAAAACAGTTTGGCACATTTAAACCTAAAAGTTAAGTACAAATAAATAATACAGAAACGATGACAATCTAGTGACCTGTGTAATGAACATAAATGCAGAAAAGAGGTTTGTCATGATAAAAGCCCTAATTGCTGGTCTATTCTGTAAAAATCTTAGCATAAAAACTTAGGTGAAGTGAGTTCGAAGAAAACTGTCATGTCACCGATGCTAGGGATTGTCACTATTGAGAGCTCACCTCACCTAAGTTTTCACGGTGACATTTTTACAGAATAGATTGGCTCGAACGATCTAACAGGAAATGATCCCAGTGATCAATTATGAATAAGGCCCAATCACACCACAAATCACTAAATACGTTTAGCGCCAAACATATAATAATAATATGTAACATATGTTTGTATATAATATATATACTTCTTCTGTACGTATATATGTCATTGAACTGTTTGAATGGGTCCCTGGATGGTTTAGAATCGCAATCGGACCCGGTGGCACTGCGATCAAGTTCTAGGAAGGACTACGTCTGCCCGGTCAGCTAGTTTAACGTATAATTCTGTCTCCATCATCTTCAAACGATTGAAAGAAATAGAACGATGTTTTAAATTCGTTACGCGCTAAGCGGACGATTTGTGATGGAAGCCTAAATATGAATTTGATCACTCAATTAACAATATTGAAGAAAGGATGAAAATAGAATGGTGATAATGTTCTCCTATAGTTCTACTTAAAAGTCGTGTTCAACTTTAGCTTCAAATCCAAGTTGGGGCTTGTCATGTCCGAAGGTCTTGTCCACGATGCCTCCAGCAACAAATCTGGTGTCCTTGTCGACTTTCCATACACCATCACCGGTCAGTGTCACCTGAAATATACAAAATTCGCCGCTATAGTTTTTGTGAAGTCGTTGACATATATTGATTTCTTAATTTATTGATTATCTATTCAATTTATTTTTTATCTGTAAGCGTGAAATGGAGTATAATTATATGGAGTATACTTTAATGGAGTATTTTTTTTTTACTTTTTTACATAAAAGGTTGACTCGTGAATAATGTTTGCCTCCATTATTTTTTTTGCCTTATTATATAATTAACCTATATTGGTTAATGCTAACTGCTAACGTAGGTACTCGAATGTACAGCAAATAAGAAAAGTGCTTTTCATAAAACTTAGCAACGCTGGCAACCTTTTCATCCTTTAGGTTTTATGAATGGTCCACAGACAAAATAATCTTCAAAATCATAAACAGGAATTTGAACAAACAAAAACAGCTAGCTTGATGTATTTATGCGTCTATGGAGCAATTATGTAAATTAATCTATCCGTTACCTATGCGGGCCATTTTTGGGCTTTAGGAACGGAGCATAGGTAAACCGTCTACTAACACAACGATCGCTTTTAAAAAGGTTATAATGAAGATACTTACACCACTACTCTTTCCGAGTTCCTTGTGCACATCGACGGCAGCTCTTACGTTTTCGTTTGCATTGGTCCACTTGAACTTGCTTCCTAGAACACTGCTGTCACCATTAGCACCGAGTGTTCTCTCTCCGTACGCTTGTCCCTCGAGATGACCGCGCTGGTCGTTGAAGATGTCTCCCTTATAACCGCCTCGACCCTGTGGAAATATGGTATAATTAGAAAAACGTCTGGAAATTATCATTGTGAACGTATATTATTCATATACAGTCCATGAGGCATCTGTGAAGTGTTAAAGTCATCAACGTTTGGTGGCGTACAACTGTAGCACCCTAATACGAACAACAAAATCGAATCATTTTCTTCACAGTACCTATTTTCTCTATCTTACTGAGGTTTGCATATTTTTCTGTAGAAATATTAGGTATAGGGGAATTGCTCGTGAGTTGGTGTATAGATTAGGTAGCCAATACACTTAATGAGCCTTCCATGAGTATTGTCTACAGAATTCAGGCTGTTATTCGCATTAATCAAAGCATTATTACGAGAATGACAATATCGAGACTAGGTTTCACCGTTTCAGCTCTCAGCAGCATCATCATTCAGGAGATTTCATTGTAAAGAACATAATAAAGCACCACACCCCTTGTTCACCTTCAGATAAATACAAAGTAAAGGTACTTACGAATAATCCAGCATCATTAGCGCCCAAACCGCCAAAGACCCAGCCTCCGCCAGCACTGCGCGTGAAATGCAATTTTTTGAAAAAATCGTTTTCATCCATTCCTGGTAGCTTGTAGACTTGAGCGTATGAGCAAGCCAGGACGGCAGCGAAACATAATAGAACGGAGGACTGCATGGTTATCTGGAATGTAAAGAAGAGATTATTAACACAACATAATATTATGCTTATAGATTAGATATGCATGACAGACAGAAGTGTTTTAAGTACCCATAACCGTCGGCAGTTTTGTTTTGAGTCCCATTGGGGGTGAGCCAATTACACTTATCTGGGCAGAAATCCAATCTTAGAATAAGAGTTTTAGAAAATGGTATCAAACAGACTTTTCAAATTCATTTGAATGCCAACCTAAAAAAAAAAAAAAAAGCCAACTGTTTTTCTGTGTATTATAATGCCATAAACGGCAATAAAAGAAGAATCAAAAACTTTACTCAAGCCAATAATACCAAAAGTGTTATATTGCTTTGGCAACGCAAGAAGCTTATAATTTATATAAGGGCCAATATTTCTTAGGACTCCCATAAAACTCTATCTATTGTATACTAGTAATTAATAAATACAAACCTTAATAAAACTGTTACTTCTTCTCTCCACTAGAAACTGTTATAAACTGTGCCTTCCTCAATCCCGAACCGATCATTTATACTAGCTTCAGTATCTATCTGAGGTGAATTCCCTGTGCCGAGAGGAACGGGGACTTATTAAAGATGACGTGAATCATGCGCAGTTCATACTATCGTTCTTACTGAGCGATTATTAATTGGTAACGGGATCATTTGTACGGTAGTGTGGGTCAATGCTACGGAGTGCGTAGATAAGATTGAGTAGTAAATAACGCATAACATCACGCCCGCTACCACATATAGTGACAGGCAGAGACAGACAAAAACAAAGATATTTTTTCGTAGTAGGTACCGGAACCTATATTTTGCCAGCTATGTTGGTTTTTTTGGCCGTTTATTCCCGCAATCCCTCTTATTATTTTTTTTGCTTTTGATCAACTTCGAGATTCCGAAATGACTAACAAATGATCAAATATATAAACTAAGAAAAATTGTTCAGAAACTACTGAGTACATCACTTGCTATGAGATTACGCAACGGATTACAATACTAATAAACATTTAATTAAGACTAAATCCATAATTTGTTATATAGTAACAATGTACTTAAAAAACTAATGTTAGTATTGACAACAAAATTAAATTATGACATGAAGCCGCACCCACCTTTGCAGCATGGGGGACTCCCACCGATCGGTAAAAACACTCAGGGGGTCTACTCCGAAGTAGTATCGGCCGAATGTTCGGCCGTTTCCTGCTACGAAGTTACTATTTGGTTCGGTCGGTTCCGATCCTACACTCCTACACTCTTTCAAATATTGACTATAGTCCCGACCCAACTGAGCCGATCCGGACTTATTTCGCATTTTTCAATAATATTCGGTTCGGCCATGTGTCGGTCCAATCCGAATATTCGCACTTTGCAGTTCGGAGTAGACCCCCAGTATAGTGTTGGTAATGCCACGAAACCATGTTATGGTTTAAAAAAAAACTTGGGTTGCCATAAGGCATTATTAAAACAATCAATACCTACCACTGATATATCTACATAGAAAAAATTCACTAACAAAAAGCTAAGTCAAGCAAGTCAATGACCTTGACACTGATCGTGACTGTCCAATTAAATTACCAATGTAATAGTCTTCATAAAAGCCAAAACTGATAAAAAAATCATGAGCAATACATTCTTTGTTAGGTGTTCTAAGTGAAGAACCTAAGTCTCTTATTTTCTTGTTCTTACATTTAGATTATTATTATTTTAACATTGGTATGTGTTGTGTTTTTGACAGCTGTCTTAGAACGTACATATTCCAGATTACGTAAAAACTAACTTTAAAATGCGTAATAAAATAAATTTAAAAACTTCCTCATCTTATTGAATTATCTTATTTAGGGCTTCTTACAGACATTATAATATACCGTACGTGTATCAAACAATGTATTGTATGTTGCATGTTGCTGCAATCACTATTTTCATCTGTCAAAAAATGGTTTACCTAATGGACAGGGTATAAGGAATTGTGTGTTAGTATGCAAGTAATTGAGTTATTTTATTTTAAATGTGTGTCTGTGGTTTCGACACAAATATCTTTATTATTATTTGTATGCTCTCGAGTAAAATGTAGCGAACTGACAATCATATTAATAACATCCTATTGTAATGAAACCTACATTTACGAAGATATATTTTGATTTATACTGTATGTAACTTTCCCAACTAACTGACCAAATTGGTAGAGAATTCATAGTTATTAAAGTCGTAATATTGTAATCAGAATGCGATTGCACCATTGCCTAATATTTATTTGTATTGCTGAATATAATTTATTTAAATAATTTATCAACAAAAAACAAACATTTAAATGTTTGCGTTTTTGTATTTTGTTTCCTGGTTAGTTAACAACACAAGTACAAGTGAACATATTTTTTGTCGTTCAAGCCTGAAATTCTCAACTCAACTCAACCTATCACCGTCCACAGATTTTTTCATTTGTTTTATCGTGTTTAGTTCTCTATACCACACGTCGCTGGCCCCGGACAATATAGCGGTAAACACCGGTTACGCCCTTTTTAATGTTATTTGATTTTTGGCTTCTCTGAGTAGCAGTCTATCACTCTTATTTTTTTCAATTTTTTAAAATTATTATTTCTTTAGAATAAATGACAATAAGAGCTTTATTGCATGGAAAATTCTCTTACGACTAAAAATGTATTACTCTATGAACCATAACACAAAAAACCGGTGAACATCTTTACTAGCGATTAGTGGATGATACAGCTAAGCTTTGGCTATAAAATTTCCCTGAAGAAGGTGGTAATCGGCTTGTACGCTCGAGATCTAAAGCGGAAAATACGTCGTATTATATTCTTACAGTTCTGAATCTCAGTGGTTGGTGTGTTTATAAAGTCATTAATGATGTTGCAATTGAAAAAATATCGTCTATAATTTGTATTCTACATTTTTTCTATTATTTCATTAAATATTTATACCATTACAATTATTTGTAAAAGGTTAAATTGGTAAAAAAATTAGCTTTCATTTGACATTTTGAACGCCTGTTTTGAATCACTGTACGCTGCACTATAAACAAATAACTTCTTATATTTCTCCTGTAAAAATCGATTTTTGATATTACCGCTTTATTGCCCGGGGCCAGGGACGTGTGTGGAGTTTCAGAAGCTGATTAATAATAAATAATAATAATAAGTTTATTTATTTTCTCTCACAATGGTTTGTAGTACTTAACAGTTATGAAGAACATAAATTCACATTGTGAGAGCTGGTGCCTGAAGTAGGTTTTAGAAAAAAACCTGTATTACAGGTCACCAGGCCCCACTTAGTGGCATCATACAAATAAACTGGTAGGAAACAAGTATTTCTACTAAACACTTAAAACAAAAAATAAATAAATGATGAAAAAAAAAAAGAATAAAAAAATAAAATAAGACAACAAAAGCAGTCAAAGAGTGTATGGTGAGTGTGTAGGTGAGTGGTGGTGAATGTGTTGGTTGAATGGAGATAAATATGTAGGAGAATGGTGGTTACTGTGAGGGTGAATGGTGGCGGGTGTGTATTTGAATGGTGGTGGATGTAGGTAATTATTTGAATACAAGTGTTATTTGATTGAGTGGAGCAATTTCTCTGTGTCCTCATAGGATAGAGTTTTCAAGAATTCAGTTACTTTTTGCTTACAACCGAGCTTGTGCAGTGAATAAATATTATGATCCTTGTTGATAGCATTATACAGATAATCACCTAGGTAACAGAAAAACTTGTGGGACTGACGTAACCGGAAAAAATTTGAACGATTAAATTGAGCCCTGTGTAATATTTATCTTATTAATTAATTGCATAGTTATAATGTAATTAAAGATAACCTGGGGACTCCGTACTTATCTACGACACGACAAAACGTTGAAATGACGTCTACATTTCCGTTGACGTACTCGTACCTACCTATTGCGTTTGATGACTTCGCGCACGAAAAATGTAATGTCCTTTTTTTGCTGATCAACAAACCGTGAAGTTACTCGTGACTTAATGATAGCTAAGACTGGTTTATTTTGCTAACGGTAAATATTTATTACAACGCCTGAAGTTGGTGCTTAGGAATTCCCTTGGTTTGGCTATGGTGATGATACGGAGTCACTTTTACTGCAATTACGTCAAAATGCACATTGCACGCAGAACAGTTGGCCGATGGGGCCGAAAGGTTCAGGAGTGGCGACCACGTACCGGAAGACGTAGCGTTGGAAGGCCTCCCACAAGGTGGACCGACGACCTTTTGAAGGCCGCAGGAACCCGTTGGATGCGAGAAGCACAGAACCGGTCGAAGTGGAGGTACTTGGGGGAGGCCTATGTCCAGCAGTGGACAACTTTCGGCTGAAATGATGATGATGACGTCAAAATGCGTGTTGTATGTATTTAAAAAGATAGGTTTAGACCGAACAAATACAGAACAAGAGCATTCATCATCATCTGCCTAGCCTTTTCACAACTATGTTGGGGTCGGCTTCCAGTCTAACCGGATGCAGCTAAGCACCAGTATTTTACATGGAGCAACTACCTATGTGACCTCCACAACCCAGTTACTGGATAATACAATGCAACAACAAACAACCCAATTTTCTTGATCTTCTAGGATAGAAGAACGAATGAATATGAAGCAAAAGGAGCATGTAAGAAACGTAGCAGGTGGAGACTGCCTACCCCCATGAGAAGATGGCATGAGTATGAATATTCCTGTGTACACAAAAATAATTTGGGTCGAGTCAGGATACAATTTGCATTCGCTCGTTTGGTAGAAACCGGTGTTTCTAGCCAGGTGAGGGGGTTCTACCGATTTCATAGAACCCCTCACCTGGCGAGCACTAAATTACCATAATAATTACATACAAACACTTAAAGGTTCAACAAGGATTACAAAATAAACCACTTGATACCCAAATATAAAAAACAGCCGACCGCCAACGGTCATGACTTGCAATTGTTTTTTTATAGAAAAATTCTCTTTGATTCATCATTAATATAACATAACATCACGCCTTGTTTCCGCAAAGGAATAGGCAGAGGTATACCCATAGTACACCCACACTTTGCCAGTTATGTTCAAGTCCCATGCACTTAATAGGAGGCGATTTTCCGCCATTCTATTTGACAATATCCGATAGTGAATTTCGTCTGCCATGCATTCATTTTTTCGTTCATAATGTTAGTAGAATGGCGTGTTTTATTGTTAGCTTTGTCTTTTCTGTTCACTATACCATACAAATGAGCGAGTAAAAAGGCTTAGTTTCTTAAATAATCGCAATAGTGTGGGCCCACAGTAGGAATATGATTGTACAAAGTTTACCAATTATACAACATTTTGTCAGGTCAGCTGTACGTCTTTTACAGTTTAAAGATATAGGTAAATTTTAATTTATTTTGGATAGATTTTAATTTTAGGACACGAGGTTATAAATATGTAATTTGCTTGATACTTCTTAACTTAAAGAATAGAAGAACTTAACACATATTTTATTTGGGACACGCACAGGGAATACAAATAATAAAAAAGAATATTAAATCTAACAAAATCATGAAGACACTAAAAAATTAAATTAAAAAGAACATGTACAGACGCCAGCACACCAAGCTACTACAATCTGTCAAAGGAGATGGCTAAACTGAAGTATGGACGAATTTCCAGCAATGTCTAGACATGGTACCTAGCAATATGTAATGCTGAATAGCTGAATATTAGTATTTCATACAGAAAAAGTTTCAGGCGCTTTTTATATCTTTATAATCCTGAAAATGAAATCGTGTAACTCCTACGTCAATAGGCATAAAAAACTGCAAATAAATTACATTGCTATGAACTTTTACCTAGGTGTTACCCAAACAACACTAGATTTTCTTCCAAAACCAAATCCCTATAGTAAATGTACTCGAGAGATGGGTTCTGGACGCTGAATGGGGCAACGCGCGCAAGAAAACACTCAGGCGGCAGGATTTTTCTGACTTGATTTACATTGGTCAATACAACCTACACGAATGTATAGCTAAACCTTCCGGAAGTGACAACCCCATCAAAATATGTTTGTTGAAACATCCGTACAGACAGACAGACGAACGCGCCAGGAGGACTTAGTTTAATTAGTATGTGGTGATTGTTAAATCCTGCCTAAACTAGATAACGAATACAGTGAGTAACCAAGGACTTTAAAAGATCATCATCATTCTCCTTCCCTAATCCCAATTTATTTGTGGTCGGCGCAACATGTCTATTTCTTCCATACTTCTCTATTAGCCGCCATCTCGACAGTCACCCCCTTTCTAACCATATCATCATTCACACAGTCCATCCATCGTTTCGTTGGTCGTCCCCTACTCTTATAGCCATCGATATTCATACTCAAAACTACTTTAAAAGATATTGAAATAAAACAACAAAAATGCGATTAATTTATTTATTCTGTGAATCTTATAAGAACATTATATAAAAAAGTTAGTTTAGGTTATCTGTCTGTCTGATCAAATCATTCTGATTGGATGTTGCCCAATAACACAACCAGAGAGAGAGAGGTCAGGGACAGTAGTCCTGACGATTTGTAGGCCGAGAAACTGAATATCTGAAGAGGAAGATGATAAATGCTACCGGACGGGTATGTAAAGATAAAAAAACACACTGTATTTAAAAACATTTTATTTAGATAATAGAAAGCTGGATGTGACGTTGGTAAATTCTGCAAAATTGAATCGTTTCTTTCCACTGCATGGCGTTGTATACTTCTCACAGAACGGCCTCAAGTTATGCGCACTATTGTATGACCAAATAAACGTACATCACTAGTTGCTTCTGTATTCAGCAGCTCATAACAAGGATGACAAATGTTGGCATCCCTTGGAACCTAGAACAAACTTAATTACCTTATTACCCACATGAATTATTTATAATACCTACACATTTGATTATTATGACATCTAAAGCAACCAGTCTGTTGTAGTCGTGACGTGTTGAGACAAGATGAGTCTTTCTGATTCATTGCCATTGAGTTCATTATGTATTTTGAAAACACGGTAAACTACTTGAAGTCACATTTGTTCGATGTTTCTTATATTTATCGGTTCTAGAATGATTCTAGCTGTAGATGACTTACCTCAATTGTTAACCATCGTGCTAAGATAGTGAGTAGAAAAGCAGGCAATGAAGAGGCGATATGCTGCCGCAGCCTTTGCGTGGTTACACCGCAGTTTATGCATCGCAGGATGAATTGATTGCAAATCAAGTCCGTGTCGAGTAGCAAGAGGTCAGTAGGTAGGCAAGCACACACAATAAGCAAGCGAGGGTCAATGAAAATCCAAAATGAAAAACCACAACGAACAAGCAAACGGCAGTGTTCCAACGATGCCTAACATCTGACGTTTGTTTTTTTTTCATAGAGATGGGATTGAACGTCAAGTGTAATCGAATCAATAAAATAATCGATTGGGTTGAAAGATAAAAATATACTTAAATAGTTTTTGTCGACCTGTATTCAGTTAATATTTTTCGACACAAAATAGGTAGTACATTAAACGTAGAAGCACATTCTGAAGCTTTCAATTATTTTTATTTGATTTTGATACGAAAAGAGTGGAATTGAATAGAGTCGATTGTCACTTAGAAACAACCCCGTTTCCCTGTGAAAACACAATAAGAAGCAACTAAACAGGACACCGAATTGAATTCCATCGATTCCCGCCTCTGATTGCCACTTCTTAGTTTCAGAAAATAAATCGTTTTGATACCTGTTATCAAAAATCGATATAAGTATAGTTTGATTTGACATTTTAGAAAAGCGACATGACCCGTCCCTAGTTGCAGTACTGTATTATTATTCCCCTTGAACTTGTCATGTCAATCAAAAAAAGCAACTTAGATACTTTTTTATGTTTAACAGTTCACGAAAGCGCTAGGAAATTATTAAACGCTTAATAATTCATGAATGAATATTTAAATATTACGAGTTAATGTGAAGTTACTAGACATGCTTGGGGCAGTCATTTAGCCATGTCCTTTCTTTAATAGATTTTCAACTTTATCACACTTCGCTTCACTTCACTTTATCTTTATTTTTTTTACAGCATTAAGGTTCAAGGTTGATTGGGAAAATTTGACAGTTTCGGGTAGCTTGACCTGCTGGCTTAGCTTTTTCCCAACTATGTTCGGGTCGTCAGTAGCCCGAAAGTCTGACAACCAGTCTTACCAAGGGGTATCGTATTACCCAGTAACTGGGTTGTGGAGGTCAGATAGGCAGTCGCTTCATGTAAAATACTGGTATTCAGCTGCATCCGGTTAGACTGGAAGCCGACCCCAACATAGTTGGGAAAAGGCTAGGCAGATGATGATGATGTTCGGGTCGGTTTCCAGTCTAACCGTATGCAGCTGAATATCAGTTTTTTTACATGGAGCGACTGCTTAACTGACCTCAAAAACCCAGTTACTGGGTAATACGATACTCGTTGGTAAGACTGATTGTCAGACTTTCGGGCTATTGACGACCCGTAACAACTGTCAAAGATCCACGAATGAATGCCGGGAGCAACGGCTTAACGTGCTTTACGAGGCATGGCGGGGTCTTGGTATGTGAAGATGATCACCGGTCGACGGACCAACCGCGGCAAGCGTAGCTAAACCTGATCGATTGTCCTGTGCGGCTGTTATTACTTAGCCACAAGCCCCTACTACTACACACTAAAAAATTTTTAATTTTTAATTTTCTTTTTTTTATATATATAATTTGTTTTGCATTATATGTGTAGGTATATTTAATATTTTAGTTTTAGACTTCACACATTCATATTTTTCTCTTCTTGTTCTCACACACTATTGTTTACATTTCTTTTTTACTTCTCCCTTCGCAGGTCTGCTGGAAGAAATTTCTTAAGAAATAAGCAGTACCTTTGTACTCATATTAGATCTATGTCATATCATTATGTATTTTACTGTGTGTACATAAATAATAAAATAAATAAATAAAAAAACTATAATAAACAAACACAAACAACACTAAACTAAAATAGGTCAGTCTTCATTCTCTAAATAGGTTACTTGCACAAGCAAGCGTGCATTTTAGCCAACCACATCATCGGTAAGCGACGATGCGGTTGCACGCGTGCATCAGGCGAGATCGTGGTCAAACGCATGCTAAAAAAAATCCCCATTAAATCTTATCACAACTCAGCTGCCCAATACAAATCTTAAAATAAACAGTTACCGTGTTAATTATAATTACAGTGATAACAAGGTCAGCTGAAGTCACCTATGTTGATAAGGGGGATTCACTTCTTCAACAAACTAAACGCTTTGTTTGACTGTCCGTGAGTCACGAGAAACGTGCCGAGGATTTCACGGGGATTATTTTGTCGTTTAGTGTTTTGTTTTCCTTACACTATTCTTAATTGGCTGCCATTCTTTCTTTGATCAGTGTTTGTGCAAATTATTTTGCTTGAGGTTTAGTTAGAGACTTATGTTGAGTACACAGTTTTTCATTTCATTTTGTTGTTTCTTCTTGATTCATCATCATTTGCCTTGCTTTTTCCCAACAATGTTGGGGTCGGCTTCCAGTCTAACGGGATGCAGCTGAGTACCAGTATTTTACATGGAGTGACTACCTATCTGAAATCCACAACCCAGATTCTGGATAATACGAAACCCCTTTGTAAGACTGGTCGTCAGACTTTCGGGATTCTGACGACCCGTAACGACTGCCAAACATCCACGAATGACAGCTGGGAATATCTGTTTATCGTGCTTTCCGAGGTCTTGATATGTAAAAGTCACCCATCCACGGACCAACCGCGGCAAGCGTAGCTTAACCTGGTCGATCGACCAGTGCGGCTGGTATTACATAGTCACAAGCTCCTCCCACAAGCGAGGTTTCTTCTTGACTGTACTGACTGAATTGTCAAGACCATCGCCTTCATCATTGTCAAGGGTTGTCAATTAATGTTATTATTTATTTAATTTTTGACTGTTTCGTTGGTCCATTTGTCGCAAGCGCTACTGCTAAGCTCTCCGCTCAATGCCGAAGGTTGAAGTATTGAAAACGGGCGTAAGGCAGAAGTGTATAGCACAACACAAATATTGCCTTGAATCGTATTTAGTCCCATATGAATGGGGGAGGACTTGATTTTATTTATAGAAGATAACACTGAATTCCGGGTAAGATTCTTTGGTCGGCTAAAGGTGAAAATTTCAGTAGCAGCCCGGAGTCTGAATTTTCGCCCGGTTGACGGCAATAAGCTCGCCAGCTATTACATGGGACTTTAACATAACTGGTGAAATGTGGGAATATTATAAGTACACCTGTGCCTAACCCTGCCCATTCCCTATACCTATACCACCATACCCATATTATGTCTAAAAATAAATTTAACTTTTCCTCGATTATGTATATCAAGTTAAACTTTCTTTTGGTAATCTATGGTTTGTCTCCCTCGGGGTAAATCCGTCTCTTTCTCCCTCCGAACAAATGTCAAAATTCTGTCCATGCTTGCTACAAATCCCTCGAACGCATGTTACCCGACAAACTTCCCGAATCATAATTCACTACAAGCTATCACACAAAATCTGTATTACAGCCTACAAAACATTCAGTATGCCAACCGCTAGTATTGTAGCCTGTATAATATTTAAGCAGTTTATGTAGCATTATCGGTTTGGCATAAATGCTGCCGTATATTAATAATGAAATATGGTCATACTGTTCTAATTAATCTGCGGGGATCGCTGGACGTTATTTGGTTTAATATTAGTCACATAGTTGGCCGTTGGTAGATTCCTATAACACATAACAGGCACAGGCCACACAAGGCACAGGCCTATGATCCCCGAAGGGTTTGACAAGGTACTTATAACATAGTCAGCCTATAATGTTCCCACTGCTGGGACACAGGCCTCCTCTTTGTGAGAGAGAGTGCGTCGTCCATCCACCACGCGGGCCCAGTGCGGGTTGGTAAATGTCGAATGCCGTTTTGAGAGCAGTGGGGATGAAATAATTTACACAATACTGTAATAGGTACCTGAACACCTGAACGTAATATTCTTCATATTATGTTCATTCGAACATAATATTAGTATGTGCATACAAACGCGTTGCCAGCTTTAAACATGCAGTATACATGTTCAGACAACATACAACACAACATACAGTTGAGGGAAATTTCATGTACCTAAAGTTTCACTGAGAGTAAAAGCAATTCAAGCGATGGCAGCCTAACGTTATTTATTGTAGAGACTGGCGAGCCTGTTATCGTAAGTTCGGTCCCTAGCCTTTGCAGTATTGACGAATATTCTTAGCCTAGTACACATACAATGCTTTGTAGGAAGGAATACTGGAATAGGTACAGCCAACAGACATAGCAGTGGTAACAAAACCAGGATAAACTGACCTCTTATACTATTGAAACTTTGAACTACGCTAGGTCAACTCAAGATCAAGAGTTACCACCAACGTGCAGTCGACTCTACAGTAACTTTACCATGCTATATAGGATCTAAAAATGCTGGCAACAAAATATTAGTATAATAAAGGAAGCTCCTCGGATGAAAATGAAAAAAAATAAATTGTTACTCCTTTTCGTATCGCCCCCAGAGAACGATACTCCTATTAATATCCTCCAACATTTAGAATGTATCGATATCAAAACATAGGAACAGTTCGGAACATTAGACAGGTATATAATATACTAGTACATACTGTATCTAGCAGTAAATTTGGGCGTTCGCCAAATGCAATGCTCATCCATTATGTTGACTCGGCGCTGCACGGGAAGTGGTGCGTCTTCGATGTCGTACGGCACGTTTTTTTGAGGATTATGTTGTAGTTACTTATTAGTAATGTAATAAGGTCTTGCTTTTCCAGGTTCATTATCATTATCTATCTAGTCATTCCCAACTATGTTGGGGTCGGCTTCTATGTAGTTTGACAGAATGCAGCTGAATGTCTGTATGAAGAATTGTAAAAAATTACTTTAGCGAGGGAACACGTTTGGGTCACGGATAATTTTTCAGTATAGTCAAGACGTCAAAATGATGTTGAGTATGATATAAAAAACCGTCTCTATAACATACTCAACATAATTCACTCAGTAACCTTCTTCGACACTCCGTGGGAGACAACACAAAAACTTGCTACGTTCATACCAAGCAGGCCTGCCAAGTTTTTAGAGGATCAATTTAATACTCCTTAAATAAATCATCGACATTAATGGCTTATCAACACATGCAGACAGTTTTGTTAACTTGTCGCATAAAAAGAAGCATTTTAAACCTTGTAGTTTTTTCTACGTTTGGTTGTCCACACCTAGAATTTCTCCTCTTTTTTTGCCTCTAAAAAACCTGTCGCCAGAAAACCTGACTAGCATAATATACAACCTCCCGAAATCAACCGTCGGACAGTAGCTCACCAGACACAACACCTGTCTGATCAGAGGATCCTCCCTATTCTATAGAGGATGAGTGACCTTTCCATCCTGTTCCTCAAGCCTCTATACAGCCAAGAGGCTGTCAAGTACACTTAAGCCTTTACCGTACAACTACAATGGACACTCGCCCCCCTACATACAGAGTAAATACAGCTCTCTAGAGTGTGCTCTGTGATTGAAGCATGTTACATGTCCGGTCGGGTCCATTTCACAAAATGCATGGATTTGGGTTACATAGCCGTGTTGGCCTATCGGGCTATGATTTCTAATTATATTGAAGAGTATTTTGGGCTCTTTGTGAAAGAGTTCATTCGTACTTCTATTTCCCACTTTTACCTTGCGTGTTACTGTATTTTTGTTAGTTTGTAATGTAACATTATAAAGAAAGGTATGGTCAAAGTTTAAGGGCGGGGTACAGACCATCAACTGAACAACTTTCTCCATGGAACCAACAGACTTTCGGGCTTCTAACGACCTGTAACGACTGTCAAAGATCAACCGGTACTTATTATCAACTGCCTAGCCTTTTCCCAACTATGTTAGGGTTGGCTTCCAGTCTAACTGGATGCAGCTGAATACCAGTATTTTACATAGAGCGACTGCCTATCTGACCTCCACAACCCAGTTACTGGGTATTAAGATACCCCTTGGTAAGACTGGTTATCAGACTTTCAGGCTTCTGACGACCCGTAACGACTGTCGTAGATCCACGAATTAGAGCCGGGTCCAATGGCTTAACATGCTTTCCAAGCCACGGAGGGGTCTTGGTATGTGAAGATGGTCACCCATCCACGGACTAACCGCGACAAGCGTAGCTTAACCTGATCAATCGACCCGTGCGGCTGTTATTACTTACCCACAAGCCCCTCTCTGGTACTTATCTGTACTAATATTATAGAGAGGTACCTATTGAGTTTGAATGTAAAGAATTTTCGGAATCAGTAGTTCCGATGATTACCCCAATCATCGGAACTACTGATTCCGAAAATTCTTTCACTGATAGAAATATAAACTTTTGCTCTCTCTCGTTTTAACACAAAACATATCCTATGGTAGCATAGGATATAATAATAATATCCCTGCACAATTCACACAGCACCATTTGTCCCAAGCTAAGCAACCTAATGCTTGTGTTATGGTAACAAGATGGCTGATAAACTACTTATATACAATTTTTTTTTTGTTGTAAATACATACATATTATAGATAGAAAAACACCCAGACTCGGAACAAATACATGTAGGTCATACAAATATTTGTTCCGTGCGGGAATCGAACCCGCGACACGCAGCGCAGCAGTCAATCGCTTAACCACTGCGCCAACCGTGCCGTCAATGTATGTTTTATGTTAAAACGAGAAAATTCACGCGAACGAAGTATTAGAGAACTGTCCCTTTTTTTTTGCAGTAAGCACCCTAATGCATCATCGGAATGCTTCAGATAAAATGTCATGTAAAAGCACATTCATGTTTTTGCTTATTTCGTTTCCTTTTTCTTCATTAGTCCATTAGACCGCATTTACTTAAATACATTGAAAATTCTAACCCTTGAATATATATGTATATACCATATGTGCCACATATGCAAACAGATTGGACTTCGAGGGCAATGAAGGCAATAAAATGGCAAATGGCGGTTTTCGTTTGTCGTCTGCGTCTGGTTCACGCCGAACGAATCATTGGACATTTTTGGAACAAAAGAAATATGTCTTTTGACTATCATCGATTATTTTGCTTTGATCCTTAGAGAATGAGGAAAGAAAGAAAGTCAGAGACTCAAAAGGCTCCTATCTCAGCATAATGCTGCGACATTTAAAAATAAACAAGGGCAGTGTTTGAATCATATGGAGATGGGTGCTGTGGAAATGACAGCATTCTCTCATACACTCAGGTCCAGTTGAAAACCAGCCAGTCAGGCACTAGTTTTTTGGCATTTTGGCTGAACTGGGCCTTTTTGAGGCAGCCGGGAGGCAAACTTTCCTGCTAATTTCTTGCATCGAACTTTACACTTTTTATTTGTAATACCTAATGTATGTATCTGGTGCATTGTGCGTCTGTTAGTCTGTGCTAAATAATTTTATTTTCTTTCTTTCTTTATACTACGCAGATATGTAAGTATAGTTTGAAACAATTAATACTAATATACAACGTAATATAATAGACTGGTTTTAGTACATTATTCCAGCACTAGTTTCCATTTGAATCGCAAACTTCTCGCACATACATATATAAGTACACAGTTCACGGAACATTCGATGTAAGCACTCTGATTGAAGCGTGTTAGCTGTGGTTCGGGTCCATTTCACAGAACTCACACATACGCAGCTAGCATAAATAAACGTAGATTGGCATATAACTTTGGTAGCACGCAATTGCAGTATTCAGATGAATTATGACGTTTATCTTACTAGCCGTAGAGGCTCCATCCATGCTTTTAAATATTATAAATGCGAAACTAACGCTGTCCGTCTGTCTTCAAAGGTTTCGATGAAATTTAACACACAGGTAGAGCATGACCTACGATTGGATATAGGATTTCTTTATCCCGGTAGTACGTTCCAGTATGATAATTTCCGGGAACCACGCTGGCGAGGCCACAGGCCACAGGCAAAGGCTAGTGACAAATAGTGGTGTTCAACTGCATTCGGTTAGACTGGAAGCAGACCCCAAAATAGTTGTTAGATGATGGTAAGATCATCATCTGCGTCATCAACGTGTTTTTGTTCGAAATGCAGTGTTTTCACTTTTGTGTTCATTTTGTTCTGTGACTGCTGCGCCACCGAAAGTTTGACAACCAGTCTTACCAAGGGGTGTCGTATTACCCGGTAACTCGGTTGTGGAGGTAAGATAGGCAGTCGCTCCACATAAAATATTGTTACTCAGTTGAATCCGGTTAGACTGGAAGCCGACCCCAACATATGTAGTTGGGAAAAGGCTAGGCAGATGATGAAGTGAGTAGGAACGCCGGGAAACCCTACAACACCCTAGAAAAACATAAATAGTAATCTTCTAGGTGATGTTCTTTGGAAATGTCAGGAATGTAGTACTCGCAACCGGCGTGCATGTATGATCAGATGTATGCACGTAAACCAAGCAAAAGAAGTATACAGGATGGCAGGGAAACTCGACGTATTCCTTGAAAGGGGTTACACTAGAGAACATTAGCAACAAATTCCAGTGAACTAGGGGTCAAAACTGGATGGTTAAAAAATAACAATTTTGCTCCCCCCCAATCCAATCCTCCTCCTCCGGGCTCGTCGTTCGGCTCCTCTCAATTTTGCTGCTTTTACCTTTTATTTCTGAGATTATGTAAGTTTTGCAAGCAATTTTTTTTATATGAACACTCATTTTTCAACTTTCAGAAAAGTATCAATTAAATTATTGGAGTGGAGTAGTTTTTTCTCATAATTAATTGTTTCTGGTAACAAGTCAGAAAATTTAAAAAAAAATCGAAGAACCAACACAGCTCGCTAACCATCCAGTTTTGAAACCTAGTTAACTGGACTAGATTTTTTGCTTTTTTGCTATAACGCCTTTCAAGGAATACGTCGAGTTTTCCTGTCACCCTGTATAATAAGAATCATAGGAGGTGGCGTTCTATAGTTTTTGCCTATTCCCATGGGAAGAAGAGATGAGTTGCATTGTACAGATATGTGTAGATAATTTCACTAAACTTTAGCTATTTTCCCGGCATCAACCCAAGCTATATATACATGCAGAGCAAATATAGCTCGGAAACACAACACACTCTGTGATTGTAGCATGTTCCCCTAAACGTACGTTGAACGGAAACATAGCAAGGATTTCGGTTATATGCAGCTGAATTCGTATTGTTCGTGAATTTGATTCAGAATTTGGGGAATGAATTTCATTTATATGTTGAGTTGCGGAGCGCCGTATCAATCTCGTTAATATGACTGTGAACTTTTTATTATGTCATATCTCAACAGAAAATCTCTGAAAAAAATATTTTACCATCTCAAAAAAAGTCTCTCACTTTCTCTCAAAAAAAAAGACCTATTTCATCAAACATCTTCTTAAATTCTATATTTACCGCTTAATAGAAAAAAAAATTTTGGGACACGCACGGGAAACACAAATAGAAAAAAAGGAGTATTTAAAACTAAGAAAGTTACTTCAATAAAAAAATAAAACCAAAGAAAAAGACATGTGCGAGGCCTAAAGGACTCTTATCTCAGCATAATGCTGCAATATATACAAAATAAATACCGCAGTGCTAGTATTCTGATAGGTGATGTGTCCTGAACTTATCTATATATACCAACCAACTTTGTACCTACCATATCCGACGAATAAATGTCTTTGTCTTAGCGCCCGACAGAACAGAACAGCGTTGTAGTGTTCCGATTTGAAGGGATTACAAAACAGGCATATGAGACACGTCTCTGGTATGACACCATACAAATGCTGTGCTTCTGGTATTATTGATGTCCTGCTGCATAGTTTGCCACCCAATAACACAAAAAAACAGTCGTGATGTGTCCTGGGACACCCGGTTGGTAACGAAGTTTCTTTCAGTTTGCACAATTGGCGAATAAGAGCTAGACCGTAAAAATTATAATATTTTGACCTCTCAGTAGCCAAGTGTATACACCGTGTAATTCACGTTATACATAAACTTTGGCAAACGTTTCTATAGGTTTTACAAATCAAATCTAACAGCGGATGTAGTACTTAAAATATTTTTTTTTTATTAAATACACTTTGACATTAATGAATTTTATATATACTATGACATTTGCTTACTTTGTAAAGTATTCTATAATTTTAATTATTGTGAATGTGAAGACTATGTGGGTCATTTTGTTTATATTATTTTTAATTTCTCTCTCTGTTCTGTTAGTTTAAAAAACCATCTCAGACATCGATCTACATGGTCTTCATATGATCTGACCAAGATTATGTCTGGACTTTAAAAGAGACTGTGACCTCTGAGTTTGTTTCGGCCTTTCTTCTCAGACTAGTCAGATAGGAAACGCCGACCTCAACTAGTTTTAAAATATTATTGACGTGTAAAAGTGTTTGTACAAACCTACTTACAAAATAAATCATTTATCATCAAAGGCTTCGTTACAAAGATATCATATAATGAAAAATTGAGCTATGCAGTTAGAAAGGGTCTTAATCGCTTAGTGCAATTAAAATGATAAATCTATCAAAATACTTCGGGTAAAGAGATAAAAAGGCATGCATATCGGGTGATTTACATCAAGGTATTTAGTTTGTATGAAAATTAACAAAAAATTAGAATTCATTAATGTATCCATAATGAAAAATGCTTATTTCCATGGTCTGAACATCTGGTCGAAGTTTATGTATATCGTCCGAATATACGTGCAAAAAGTAACTTTATTCCAAAATCTCAAACAGATTACGTGTCCTCGTTTCATTTTAAATCTAAGTTTCATCCCATCATATCTAAAAATGTGCCAGTTCAATTTCAAAAGATTTTTCTCTTTTCTTTCTTCGACACGGATCGTATGACACCTCATTTGTCAAATCGAATGAGTGGGTTACAAAATGCGGAGTGCATCCATTTTAGTTGTGCATTCCTTAAGAGGATTTATTATTCTTGTCCTTTTACTAATTTGATATTTTTGTGATAGTAGGTGTAGACCAAAAGATTTAAGAATCCGAAAGCCATGGCTCATGGCTAAATGATAACAGTCGAACGAATGTTAAACTACTCTTGCCCAGGCTGTCAGTTGGTGACCGTCAATTACATGTTGTTACCCCTCCGGCTTCCCTGCCTCGGAAAGCATGGTAAGCCGTTGTTCCCGGCTGTCATTTGTAGATCTTTGACAATCGTTACCAGTAGTCCGACAACCAGTCTAACTAAGGATACTCCTTGTATCCTATTATCAGTTACTGGGTAACAGAATACCTACCCCTTAGTACAAACAAGGCGTGATGTTATGTTATGTCAATCATCATGATTATCATTTTGTTGACCTTTATGTTTACCTTTACCAATTTCTTTTATGTCTTCTTCTTCCTTTCATCTCTATCAACCTTTATCTCAGTAGTGACCCCATTTCTAGTCATGTCATCTTCACACCACTCACCCAACGTTTCTTTCATCAAACATCTAAGTAGTCAATACCAATTCTTTTTCCATAAAAAAAATCAATCAGCCTTGACGTTTCCCAACTACGTAAGGATCGGCTTACAGTCTAACCGGATACAGTTGAATACCAGTAATTTACATGGAGCGACTGCCTATATGACCTCCACAACCCAGTTGGTGAGTAAATCGATACTTTTTCCAGCAAACGTTCTGCTAATAACTTCAATCTCCATTACCAATTCCATTGAACCTATCCTGAACAGTGAAAGCTCGAACCCCGGCTATTTTACAAGTAAATCAAATAGTATGATAGCCGCTACATTATATACTAGTGTTTGTAAAACGTCATGCGGTGAACGTGGATCTGGGACACGGAAAGCAATGTTTACTTAGCAATGCAGCGCTGTATGTTTGGATTTGCAGCGAAATTTTGGTAGGGTTCATTCAAAGGTTAAATATTTTTGGTGGGACCTTTTTGAAGTACTGCATGGCCTAGAAATGTTTTTCTTTGATAAGTTTAAAGAAGTTTCTAGAAAAAAAAGTTAATTATTCTTTATAAGGTGACTTAAACCAATCGTTTTGCCATGGTTGGTATCTGAAAGGGCCAAAACACGCTTGGATAATAACTTTAAAGAAATTAGTCTCATGAGACAATTTGCCACTTCTTCTTGAAAGCTTGGATCAGGAGGCACGATGGCTCGACGTAAACTTAACTTGAGTTCGAACGATTTTTGAATCGAAAATACAACAGCCCCAGCCAGTTCCTGTAGCATTTTGGTGAAGGTTTTGCGACAAGTAAAGTTTTAGAGTCTTAAAACTAAGTAAATATTATGAACGATAATTAGTACTTTCAATTTCAAAAACTTTCTTTTTTTTTACGTTTTAGGCCAAATGATGACGGATGAAAGCGTCGTTTAATAACAATAACTGCGATCAGAAATCCTTTTGCCAAGAGTGATGATTGCTGGGCACGCCACAATTGCGGCGATAAGTTCCCTCTTTGAGGAGTGGCTAGAGAGGTGCTACGGCGCCCTCACCTTCCGCCTGACGCAGGTCCTCACCGGACACGGTTGTTTCGGGAGGTTCCTGTTCAGGATAAAGTGGGAGGAAACGCCAGGGTGTCACCACTGTGTGGATCGCCCGGAGGACACGGTGGAGCATACGGTGGAGGTCTACCCGGCTTGGGCGGAGCACCGCCGTGTCCTCGTGGCAGCGATCGGTGGCGGCGATCTCTCAAGTCCAGCCCTGGTCCAGGACGTGGTACGGAGCGTCTGGGCGACCGTCTGGGCGGAGTATCCTCCTTTTTCTATGGTGGATGAATGAACTTGACACCCTGTTCCTCATACCCCTACAGCCCAATACTTCGCCAATCCCACGGCGTCGTTGGTTTTTTTTGGAAAGAACTTGTATCGTATAAACGGGTTTTAAGATCGTCGTCGTCCAAAAAAATTATTAAATAATTAATCAATCAAGTCTCATGCACAGCTAACTCTCAAAATTAACGCCATAAGACGAAGAAGACATTAAAACTGAAACGCGATAAATTTTCAAAGCAATAAACTCAGCCGTTACATTAAATATAATATCAAGACTAAATTCAAAAGCAATTTGTTAGGAAAACACTCAATGTGACTAAGTGAGGGCTCGCTCAAATTTAATGGGCCCTTCGCCCTTCACTCTTTACATATTTATTACAATCTTGGGTTTTGTTTTCCTTGTGGATGAGAATTTTGGGATTCTGAAGATGTTTGAAAACGTAATGCTAGCTCCTGAACATGAAGCTGCTTAGAGAAAGATCGTTAGATTTTTGACTGACGTAGATTATGGAATTAGTACCATGTACCCGATGGATGTTTTCGAATGAAATTTAGTTTGTTAAATGAACTCTTTCTTTTCTATTAATTAAATTACATTTTATCCGAAAACATCAATCTGTTTCTTACTAAACTTCAACTATACCCGACGACCCTGGTTACTTATCTCCTTTGGTGATCGTATTATAACGGGTGTGGGTAGGTTCTGTAGTGTTGACAATGCTTGCACTGACTGGACGGACAGGTTCAGTCTGTGCGGTTCATTCCTCAAAAGACCATTTTAGACACGGATCTACAAGATCTGACCAAGATTATGTCTCGATTTTAAAAGAGACTTTGACCCCTGAATTTGTTTCGACATTTCTTCTCAGGGGTGGGCAGATAGGAAATGTCGCTCCATCTAGCTTCTTTATTTAAATACGAGGTCTAAAAGTACCACCAACTACTACACCCAACCTAATGTTGGTAGTACTACCAACTCACAATGGGCCTACGTGGTGGATTACGACCCATTAACGGAGGTACCGTCATAGGCTGATTATTATTATTTTTTTTTTTCTTAAGAAAACTTACAGCTACAATACAGATAGTTGGCAGTTAGTGAAAGAAGGCCAATTAAAAGTTTTCACTGACAATATTGGGGTAGCACAAGAAACAGTAAACAGGCAAGCGAAAGCAAGTTATGTGTGTGTAAAAGTGATTCTGATATCCTATGTATTTACAGAATAAACAATTTCATTTCCAGTTCTAAAGTTCGGCTTCATAAAGGGTTGTCAGTCACTCATACTATGCTGTGTGACAGTTTATTTTAAAAACTCCATACCCGATGGCCTGATTACTACTGCAAAGGATTGCGACTAAAATAGGCGATAATAGCAGAAATATGAAGTAGGTACTAGCAAAATCAAAAATCAAAATCAAAAGTCATTTATTCAAATTAGGCTGAGTATCAGCACTTTTTGAACGTCAAAATTACAAAAGACAGTCCCCCAAAAACGCCCGCCCTTTATCACTTCCTAGTGCATAAGTTTCAATCCTGTGGAAATATCGGGATAAAAAGTATCATAGGTGTTAACCTGACTGTGTGCCAAATTTCATCAAAATCCGTTCGGTAGTTTTTGCGTAAAAGAGTAACAAACATCCATCCATCTTCACAAACTTTCACGTTTATAATATTAGAAGGAAGATGGATTAGTAGGATAATATATGAAGTATGATTGATCTCATATTTGACACCTTATCTAAATATTCAACTGGTTAAGCTGTGAGCCAACAACCAACTTAGTTGGAATGAAACCTTTTCAGTCAATGGTAGCCAAATCCAGCCAGTTCGCTATACAAGGTGGCAGGGACATCGACGCGCCAACTGTAACCACGAATTAAGCACATGATTCTAAACCCCTGTTTCCTGCCCTCCGGTCACTGCCAACCTAACTGAATATTTTGGACATAAGTATACCTATGTATAGACATACATAGGTATACTTATGTCCAAAATATTCAGTTCATTGCTCAGAAAATTTTAGCCAAAATTTTTGACGGCCTCGTTGGTCTAGTAAGCGCAATAGGCTAGTTTCCTAAAAAAATCTAATTAGTCCGTCAGTTAGATTATCAAAAAATATTGAACCCGTATTTTTCTTTTGTCAATTATATAACGAATGATGAAAATATCGCCCGTTAAAGTTCCGCGTGACGTCTCTTGCTTGCGACACTTTTTAGCATGGCGTGACGTCACGACCCCCCACTCCCAAATTTTGACGCGCTTTATCTTTGTCATTTTTTGTTTGATTGACAAAAGAAAAATACGTGTACATTATTTTTCGATAATCTAACTGACGGACTAAATATAATTATTTTTTTTTTACCCAGGAAACTACCCTATTGCTGCGTAATTGCTGACCATGAGAAAAGTGTAAGCCTGGCGTCTGAATTTGTGCCCGGTTGATGGCAATAGCCCCTATTACATGGGACTCACACATAACTGGCAGAATCTGGGGTGTACTTTAAGCACTATCTCTGCCTAACCCGCTCACTTTATCTCACTCTTATATCTTATTGAAGTGATAACTTCTTATCGGAGGGTAAACCGCTTCGTAACGTAACGCGTTACGGCGCCAGTCTGTCTGGCTTCCCTTTCTCTCACGCATACGGCGGCGGTAGGCAGGCTCTTCCTCTCTCACTCTAACCCACAGTGCTAGTCTTATTTCCGAGAGACGCTTCCCCCTCTCTCTACTCAGTGCTTAGTGTGCGATAGACATATACCATAGATTAGTTTAAGTTATAACTTCTGTTGGGCGTCCCGAGACGCACACGTTTTTTTTTTGGCAATCACCAAGGTTTATACTGGAATGGCCCAGGATGCACCAGAGTCCGGAGTTACTTAAACATAATCCCTCGTGGCTTCTTCAAATGCATCTCATCCCAGTTTATACTAATAGAAATAACGCAGAATCGTTTATATATTCTAATGAAAGGTTTTATCATAAACGTTCGCCATTAGAGCTTATTTCGCTAGCGAAATATTAAAACTGAATAACTCTCATAAAGTAGACTTTGTTTAGTGGTCGGTTTTACTGCGGCGATTTTGTTATTAAAGGGGTTTAATTAAAATGGAATTGCTGTGTGGTTTATGCTGATGAGTAGATGTGGTTGCTGTATACATGCATACCTTTGCGTCTGAAAAGGTTTAATTGGAAGCTGAAAGTAGCTTACATATGACGATCTTTTGAATGAAATTCATAGATTATTTTAAGATGTCATTGGACTAAAACAATATGACAATGGCGCCGATTCCCTTGTTCACAAACTAAACTATATTGTTTATTGAAATAAAAGTTCAAAAAAAAAGGTAAATATAAGTTCAGTGCATCTTTTTCTTTCTATTTCACCAAGAAAAGGACAGAAGATAAATATTAGTTTAGTCCTGTTAAATTAAGATACTCCATAGACAAGTTTAGACGTGATTAAAAATTGGCTACTAAAAATACGTCAATTTGAATGTATTAGCCAATCAGCGTGGATAACTCGCTGATTGCCCAGGGTGCGCCGGTCGTATGGTGGCTTTGTGGCGAGTATGGGTTTCCTTACCCAAAATGAGTTACCTTGGGTAAACTGGAAGTCTTTAAATACTCCGGACCCGGGTTGGCCGAAGCAAGGAAAACCTGTTCAGGTGCAGATTCATAGACGACTCCGCCTTGGAGTGTAAATGTGGTGCTGTTCCACAAACGATGGGACACTAAATATCGTGTCCTGCGTGTCCTGTCAGCTGCACGTTGCAGGAACTGATGACGCTGGTGATGGCGCCAAACAAGTGACCGAATTCTGGGTCGAGTCCATTTAGATTCCTGTTGACACGCTAAGAAGAAGAAGAATCTGAATTATTTTGAAGGATATTGGTAATCCATTGCTTTATATGTTCGAAACATTTGACGCTACTACGCTACTGACAGTGCTGATGTGCAATAAATATCCAAGCAATTTTTTAATCTCAAAAAGTCGCACGCACAGAACCATACCTTAAGCAATTTCAATTTCCAAGCGGCGCGACTGCCTCTCCACGGATACATTAAGCACTTAACTATCACTGTCTGCTTACTCTCAACTTGTGCCGTGCCATTATAAAACCCAGTTTTTTTTTTATATCACGATTTTTTTTCGTTCGTATTTTTATATGGCTATTTTAATTAAAACAACATAAGTATCCCGGCTGTCATTCATAGATCTTTGACAGTCGTTACGGGTAGTCAGAAGCCCGAAAGCCTGACAACCTTGGGTGTAGCTAGGGGTAGGGGGGCAAGGGTGGGCAATGCCAACCCTAGAAAAATCGACAGTATTGAAGAACTACTTACTGTTTAATCACTTTTTATTAGGGTTTTTAATAGGGCCATACATTATGACCAAGATGTCAGGTTTGTAGAGCTCTACATTAGATTTGATAAATTCTTAACAGTGAAAGCGTTATTTAAGTCTTGGAAAACTTGTTGATATGAAATGTTTTTGGTGCGATTATTTATTACGAGGCGTCATTTATGATCTTTCATTAGATGACTGTGGTTAGTTCAGCTGGAAGACTGCCCCCCCCCCCCCCCCCTAAAGAAAATGCTGACAACCTTATTAAGGTAGGCAATGGCTCCATATGAAATACTGGTATTCAGCTGCATCCGTTTAGACTGGAAGCCATTTTAGTTGGCAAAAAGCTAGTCAAATCATAATGTTCGATGATAATAATCAAACGAAACGATGATATTCGATACAAGCCCCCCAAGCGTTTGCATTGTGGCATTGTAGCCTGTTGGTGACATTAGACTCGCCCCCTAATACATGGGACACAAACTCAGAGCATTTAGTTCAAACTAGCTGCGCCCCGCGGTTTCACCCGCATAAGTTTCGATCCCGTGGGAATATCGGGATAAAAAGTATCCTATATGTTAATCCAAGGTATCAGCTACGTCCATACCAAATTTAATCAGAATTGGTCGAGCCGTTTGAGCGTCCAAAAGTAACAAACATACAAACACACACACAATCACAAACTTTCGCCTATATAATATTAGTGTGATAAACCAATAACAGGTACTTGAATTATCAAGGGGTCGGTCAGCCAGAAAGATGAAGCTAGTTTCCCAAAGCGTAGTAGGAACCTATGGAGAAGAACGGGCATGAAACTCCACGGACACTCTTTTCCTACTTAACGGGGTCCGCTAGGGCCGATGCCTGCCAGGGCCGCGGGTTGTTCGGAAGAGATGGTTCCTGGCACAGGCAACTGAAGGAACACGGGTGGGTTTTAGTCAGTAAAAGTCTGACACGCCCTTCCGCTCAGCCCAGAGCGGGAGAGGTCATTAAACGCGAATGTTTGTTTGGATGGATGGAGCTAATATTAAAATAATGATATTTTTTTTCCCGCAAAATTACCAGTATTAGCTTACCGGCGTTCCTGTCCTCTGTCCACAGCACCGAAAAGTTGACCGGGAAAATCTTAGCCCCTTGCCTGGTTGACTCTGAAGTGCCTTGCTTGACCGACGCGGTGAACGCCTGGAAAGTGGCTTGCCCGGATACAGATCGGCCCATAAACCCATCTTCCCAGAGACAGTGGGATGAGCCGCTCTGCAGGTTGGTACGGAATAATCTTATCAATACGTCTACCAATTCTGCTGTGGGTGAGTGGGAGTCGGGGCTCTGGCTTCAAGCACTCCCGTCACCCAACATAGGCACTATGCTGGGTGACACCACCTTCCGGCTCGCTACCTGTCTGCGTTTGGGCGCTCCTTGTGGGGCTCCGCATCGCTGTCAGTGCGGTGAAGCTGTCGACTGCCTCGGACACCATGGCCTATCCTGCAGTAGGAGCGCAGGTCGAATAGCCCGGCACGCCAGCATTAATGACATCATCCGTCGTGCTCTTGTCACCACCGCCGGGGTGCCAGCTGTTTTAGAACCCAATGGCCTGGCACGCGACGATGGGAAGAGACCAGACGGAATGACCATAATGCCCTGGAAGTTAGGCAGACCTTAGGTGTGGGATGCAACATGTGTCGACACCCTTGCGCCATCCCATCTTCCTAGCACGGTGGGCTGTGCTGGAGCAGCTGCTGCTGGTGCAGAAAACCTCAAACGGCGAAAATATTCCAACCTGATTGGGAATTATATATATTCGAGCCGTTTGGGGTTGAAACACTAGGGCCATGGTGTCCGAGTGCCCACTTGGTTTTTCGAGATATCGCCAAGCGGTTAGTCGACTCTTCACATGACCAGAGGGCTGGCCTGTTTCTTGGCCAAAGAATTAATATCGCCATACAACGTGGCAATGCTGCCAGCCTGTTAGGCACTGTTCCTGTTGACAGCGATGCGGACGAATTTTTTGATGCCCTATGATTATTTTGCTTATTTTTTCGCATCTTCATATCATGGATGGATGGATATTTGTTACTCTTACACGAAAAACCTACTGAACGGATTTGGATGGCACACAGATAGTTTATAACCAGGATTAACACATAGGATACTTTTTATCCCGATATTCCCACGGGATCGAAACTTATGCGGGTGAAACCGCGAGGCGCAGCTAGTGTTATTAAACAAGCAAGCCTGAATAACTTATCACCCAGGTACATTATAATCAAAAATGCATCACCCAGCATCGTTCAAACCATTCATCACTAGCAAACCAAGTCAAGAGCTTTTCTGAAAATCCTACCGTTTTTCACAGCACCTTTCAAATCGGATGAGTTGCTCCATTTAGTTCAACCAACTTATAAAGTTGATATATCTCATCTTATTCGGTTTAAAATTCTATCGAAAACTAAGCAGAGTTTAAAGCTCTTTGAAATGAGGTTAGAGAAAATGTTTAGAATTTACAAGTAGTTGACTATTTGATTGTGTGTTTATGATTTGGGTGTTTTTTTCAGCATTTTGGTGGACTGAAGTAAATACTCTTGAGGTCATAGACATGTAAAAAACAAGCGCGTGGAGGGGGGACACTAACGACACTGGGTCCCGATAAATTTTCAACTACTGGGCATATCTCCTTCTTTCTTATATCAATAGTTGAGGTTATACCTATTTGGTGCCTACATGTAACCTTCGCGAGTCGGGTAAAAGATAATGGCAAATTTTTTTTTTTTTTTTTATGACAATAAATTAAACTTCGTATGTCTAATGATGTTCCCAGTCTATAAACAAAAACAAAACCAAATATATCGAATAGTTTAGTCACTATAGTTAGTGAAAGATTGGCAAAACCAATAGTCAACAATCACTGCTATTTAGTTTGTTAAAAAAAAAAAACATTTTTTTATTTCCATGCTAGGATTTGATGGTTACAAAATACTCCTATGCCACTGTTTTCATTTATTGCCGTATTGTCATCTCCACACTGTATAAAGAATAGCAGAAAGGTAGGAGTCAGTATACCTGACATGGAATCATTATGAAAGTTATTTGACAAACGCTCGTTTTATTTATTCATCCTGGTACCGCGAGCTCGTAAAGGGCTCACAGTACAATATTTATTTTATTTTTGACTTATTTTGTGTCTGTAAACGGAAGATTAATAAAACTTATCAGGTAGGGCTTTTAAAAGTTCAAAAAAATAATGACAAATAAGAATATTAAAGAAACTTTGATAATATTTCTATCCACTGGGTCCCGCTTAGTGGCAAACGAAATCGCGGCAGGCCCAGATGGAGATGGTGGGATGAGCTGGGCTCCTTTGATAAAGATTGGTCCTTGGCAACTCTGGAAAGAGAGTAGGGAAGCCTTTACCCAGCAGTGACATTAACGGCTCAAAATAAATAAATTTGATAATATTTTCAATTGTTTTCGGCAATGTTTAAAACAAGAATAAATACTACCTAATATTATAAACGCGAAAGTTTGTGAGGATGAATGGATGTTTGTTACTCTTTCACGCAAAAACTACTGAACGGATTTAGATGAAATTTGGCACACGGATAGTATATAACCAGGATTCACACATAAGATACTTTTTATTCCGATATTCTTATGGAATCGAAACGTATGCGGGTGAAACCGCGGGGCGCTGCTAGTTATTTTTATAATGTTACTATGGTTTCTCGTTTACGTCGCAAGTAACAATGGTGTCAAGTTTTCATGAATAATTCTGGACCATCTTATTAGGTAATAAAAGTAACTAATTTAATTAAGTATTCTTTCTAGATTTAAAAGACATTCGTAATTATTAAAGAGAAAGTAGAAAGTAATTATTAAAAATTTTAGCAACAAAAAAGTAATTTTAATAATGGATTTCGTTAAGTAACATCAGTTCATCTGTGATAAAAGTTTTCATAAAGATAATTAAGAAAAGCACTAATGAAACATTAATTAAAGAAAAGGTCACAAAGGATCAAAATGGTCACCCATCCCTAGACTGACCTCGACAACCCCAGATTAACTTCGATCGCCTCTATTATCTCTATTGAGCTATCAAACCAAAGTAATATTTTATCATTAAAAGACGCAATAAATAGCTTTATAACGGCATTAAGTGTAGAATTGGTAACAAAAAGGTAACGCCTGATATAAAATAGACACTAAAGAGTTTTATAACCATTTTACGATTGTCCCTTGATGACGAGAAATGATGGCCGGCTCGATTGCTTCACAGGTCTTAAGAATACGGTAATGTTTCCTTAAAAAGCTAAAAATGTATGTAATAAGAAATAGCGAAAAATACTTAAAAGAGTTTAAATAAATATTAATAATATATATACATAGGTAACTATTTTTTTTTTCTGGATGGGGAATCATCAAATGACTTCTCCCGCTGTGGGTGGAGCGGAAGGGAGTGTCAGACTCTTACTGACTGAAACCCACCCGTGTTCCTTCCTTAGCCCTTTCTGTTCCAGGGCAGCGGTAACCCTTTCGGACGATCCCGCCGCCCTGGCCGGCTTCGGCCCTATCGGGCCCCGTCCTCTGCTGACATCTCTTTGAGGCGCGCGTGGAACACAACGCGCCGTCCGGCACGGGCCTGGTCCTGATCGGACGGTGAGTTACCCATTACTCACCGCCCGCAGGCCCGCGCCTACGGTGGCCGGGAGTCGTCACGCGGCTCCCGACGCCCGGAGCGTCTCCCGCGGCAGCTGAGGCGTGAGGTGTTTTCCCTCAGCCTCCCCGCCACCTCCTTCGCTAGCATGACTGCTTCGCAGAAGGAGGTGACTGCCTCCCACTCCCTCTCGCCCCGGACCATGGCTTGCACCAGGGCCGGACGCGAGAGGTCGCCGCCGTTGCCGATCGATAGGTACCTATTCGAGGCTGATTTTGATGAAAATAAATAATATACCTAACGTATTAACGTTGTACTGTGAGAGCTCTTGCGAGCTCTCGGTACCGGAATGAGTAAAATCAGTTTGTAATCGTACATCAACGACCTAATCTGCAATCGCGACTTGTTTGCCAAAAATGTAAACAAATAATAGGTATAAGTTTTTGGAAAAATAACTTTAATTCCTACACAATAAAGTTTAGTTTACGCTATAACAACAAACATTTTTTATAACTTTTCGAAGAGTGCTAGTCACTCTGAAATCCACTTAATTGTCATTGAAATAAAGTTGATATTTGTTTAACTTGATATGACATCAATTTGAAACATAAATTTGAATAGACCTAAGCAATATCAACTATGTAGGAGGCAAGTCAATACGTCATAGAGTTCTATATACGATAAGTCGAGAGTAAATCCCGCTTATCTTAGGTTAAAAACTGTAGTTAATACTCGTAGATAAGGAAAGATGCTAATTAGATGTGAAGGCCAAGTTCCATACCTATATTTTGTTCCGGAATGGTGAAACATTAAAAATAAAACTGCACTTTATAACAACTCAATTCAATTCAGTTTTTTTTTTATATTTACCTACATGGTGTACCTAGATAAACTATACATAATTAACTAAAACTATAAAAAAAAAATTATAAAAAATCACAAAAAACGATTTTCATTTGTTTAAAATTCTATTCTCAAAACGGTGAAGTGTGGGGGTCGAACATGGAGTAAACCAGGAAAACATCGTGAGGAGACAGTCATGTCCTAAAACCAAAAAAGAAAGACATGTGACATCCACCAACCAGCACTGGGCCCGCGTAGTAGATTATAGCCCACTCCCTCTCGAAGAGAGGAGGCCTGTGACCCAGCAGTGGGAACATTCTAAGCTGAATAAGTTTATGATTTGCTTAAAATTGTTTACTTCCTAAAATGCCTATTAATGGTCTAAGTGAAATCAATAGTTTGATTTGGAATTAAAACATAACAATTATATTTACTCTAATTATTGATTTTTTATTGGAAAGTTAAATAATATGAATATTTAGGCGGATCTGGCGAACTTATAAAAACCAAAACAAGTGCCCATGTTGGTTTATGTGAAATTGATTTCACATAAACCAGCACTTATTTATTTTGTTTACTTATATATTTTGACTTTTTTTTATTATGGTTAGAAAGGGGGTGACTACCGAGTTGACGACTAATAGAAAAGTATGGAAGAAAAAGACATGTTGCGCCGACTCCAAATAAAATGAAAAAAGCAGGAGAACGATGATAATGGTTTGTTAGTTCTGTAAGTAAGATAATAAAATGATAAATAATACAAAAAAAATTAAGCAAAGATCCAAACTTGGCTCCCCACTGCCATGCATCTAATCTAAGCATATTAGCCTACATTTTCCGGTTTTAAAATGACTTAATACTTCAGTCAACAAAGCTAACATTATTTACAAACAATACCATAATTCTCGTGATCGCAAAGAAGTCCGTTTTCCTCTCGGCACAGGGAATTCACCTCAGATATTTTAGCCAGTATATAATGACCGGTTCGGGATCGAAGAAGGCACAGTTTACAACAGTTCCTTGTGTTGTGAAGAGGTATCCAACAATTTAAATAAGGTATGTGATAATCACTTATACAAATTAGTCTGTAGATGAAGTGTGAAAGAAATATAAACATTTTAATTTGATTTACTTATTTTACTTCAATTACTATTACTTATTACTTAATTACTATTTGTAATCTGACTACCATTAAAGAATTTCTCAGAGGTGTGTGTGTGGCCTTTTATGATTTTAATAAAAAATAAAAGGTCTCTTTTCTTGTGTTGAACAACAAAATTTTATTTTAAGACGATATAAATAGGCTTTGGCGACAGTACCTATCCAATGTATTGTAATAGCCACAATTCATCTTCGTGGGTGAAAACACCCACTCTATGTCAGGCATGCCTTTTTACACGTAAACCAATAATCCAAGATCTTTCAATATTGTAATAAATATATTTTTTATTATTTTTCAGTTCACCATGAAGTCCCTCATTCTATTTTGTTTCGCTGCTCTAGTGGCTTGCGCACACGCAAAACTGCACTATAGGCCACCACGCTATCCCCCAGGCTATGTAATGGGCCACCCAGATGCGGCCTTTTACTACCCTCGAGGACGCCATCCTAGAGATACAACTTGGGAGCGTAATGTTGGTAGAGGCAAAGTCTTCGGTACTTTAGGCAGCACGGATGATTCACTATTCGTAAGTATATTTGACTGTTTTAGTCGGGGGCTGGTTTACCACCTTAAAATAAGACTAGGTTAAGTTTTGACTGACTGAAACACCAGGAGACAAGGCTCTTTGGAATTTGTACTGAATTTAAAATAGTCGCCAATAACATAACATGATACTCGTTGCGGTTCAATTAGCATATTCTTAAACAGTAGCGTCACAATTTAGCAGAGACCTGAGTTCCTAAATGCCTTCTCTTAAAATGGTAAATCATCTCTGACTCTAGTGTAAGAGAGAGATAGAGCTACACAGGTCCAATAGCACCATTTCTTTTTCGCAACATAACAGTTTGCTGTAACAGCACGTACGGCCTCTTCTGAATTTCGCAACTAAATTATATATCTTTTCACAGGGTCGGGGTGGATACAGGGGAGACATCTTCAACGACCACCGTGGTCGTCTCCAGGGACAAGCGTATGGAGAAAGAGTGCTCGGTGCTGGTGGTGACAGCAGTGTTCTAGGAAGCAAGTTCAACTGGAACAATGCAAATGACAACGTGAGAGCGGGCCTCGAACTTCAAAAGGAGATTGGAGGAGGAAGTGGTGTAAGTATTCTAAAAAAGGTTTTACTATAATTTCTGGTTGGATTGACTTCCATATTGGTCTTTTAGCCGCAAGTCGTGGGTTCCTGAGCAAAGTGTTATTGGGCTTTTTCATTAGGTATGATGTTCTCGGGAGCAACCTGGAGTCGAGGTTTATGCTCCGTGGATAGGCCTGCCACTAAATAGGAACATAACTGGCGAAATGCGGGTCTACTACTTAATTTTTCTTCGTCTATCAGTGCCGGCTACAAGCGGGCTGTTATAATTATCATGATAAATTTCGTGCAATCCAGTTAAAAATAAGCAGACCGTTTTCGAACCATTTTCAACTGTTTGAAATATTAAAAATAAAATAAATAATAAAAAGTTGTTATTGTTTCTCACACAATTGTTCTACAGCACAAAATTGAGGCAACCCCAGTAAGTTATAAGGATACTTGTGATGGGGTTACCTCGCAACTTCCCATGGGTAATAATTTATACTGTTGAGACATAATTAAAAGGAAATGAAAAATAAAATAAACAAATTTAGAATTCTAGGATGATTACAAAATTGCTGTAGCAAGTTCAGGTATGTGTAGGGTTTGTGGGTGTGTGTGGGGTGTGAGTGTATGTGTGTGTGTGTGTATGTGTGTGTGTGTGTGAGGGTGTGTGTGCGTGTATGTTTGTTGTGTGTGTGTGGGAGGTGGGTGTGAGTGGTGTATGGGTGTGAGTACATGTATGTGTTAATGATTGATCTGGTGATGTATGTTAAGATTGGGTGCAGGTAAACTTTAACATATTCTGGTTAATAGTAGTTCAATTTCATCGTATTTTTGTGATTTTAACCATTCCGATAGGGTATTTTTGCATTCATACCGCAACATGGGGTAAATATTCAATATGTGGTTCAACTTATTATAAATATAGGTAGATTGAGTGTTATACTGACGCCTAGCAAATACCGTACGGACCAGAGTGGAACGGGACACAATGTCTTTACGTCTTTTATCGAGCTTAGATGGATCAAAAGAAAGGGTCTTGTGCAGTTGGATGGTTATGTTCAATACGTATAATTTCCTTACAGAGAGAAGATTACTAACCTTGTAAAGGTTTTCTGTAGAGTAACGAAAAAATATTGTTTTTAACACTTCATAAATTTGATATAGCAATAACTTCTTGTCATTTCAGATGAAGGTAACCGGTGACGGAGTATGGAAACTCGACCATAACACCAGATTTGTTGCTGGCGGTAACTTGCAGAAGAAGTTTGGACATGATAGGCCTGAGGTTGGCATCCAAGGAGCTATTGAACATGACTTTTAAATAGAGTATTAGTTATCTCCATGTTAGATCTTCTGTAAAATACTTTTAAACGTTCATTTCATAGATTTTGTGCCAAAGTTATGTTGTATTAAGCGTCTAGGATACTTATCTATTATACTGTATATAAAAACGTAAATCTATTTTTTAAATTAGGTATTATTAGTAAATCAGCATTAATAAAATATATTATTATAGTAAACTTTTTTTACTTTCGACTTTATCCCCGTAATCATCAAGTTACGTTAATGAACACAGTAAAGTAAATAAAAGTACATACAAAACAATATTCTCTTCCATCACACAGAAAGTTCGCTTAGTATCAGAATTACAAGGCATCACACCCCTCTGTATTCGTCGGGGGCTTAAAATGATTACCACTATCCCGTCAGATGTAGCATAGAACAAGACAACCACACAGAAACATAATATGCTGAGTACCTGGTGGGATCGTCTAACTTTAAAACATCCCCATCAACCCCTGGCCGTACCCCTGGTGGTACGGTGGGTCTGCAGTGCCTATAAACTGTCCATTAGGTTAACTGTTTAAGCTAACTTTAAAATGCGTAATAAAATAAATATATAAATTGACTTATCTTATTGAATTATCTTATTTATGGCTTCTTACAGACATTATAATACCGTACGTAATCTGTGGAAAATGTTGTGGGTGGTATATTTGTTAAGTTTAATTTTAAGACAAAACTGTTTATGCTTAATATACTGCTGTTTGTTTTCCCAAATGTAATAAATAAATAAATAAATATGTCAAAAAGAATGAATGATGTCCTTTTTTTCTTATGGTAAATAATATTTTGAGCATTTTTGTATATTACAAGGTACTTAAGTCAGAAAAGTGGTGGCCCAGTGGTAACGGACGTGACTTACGAGTTGTAGGGTTGTAGGTTCAAAAATAATTATTTCATCACTATTTATAAATTATTTCATCACTACTGCTCTCAAAGCGGTGAAGGAAAATCGTGCGGAAACCGGCATGTCCTAGAAACTTTCCTTGAAAATTCGAAGACATGTGACATCTACCAACCCGCACTGGGCCCGAGTGGTGAATTACGGCCCACTCACTCACAGGCCAGGGACAGGCCTGTGTCTCAATAGTGGGAACATTATAGGCTGATCATGTTATGTAATTGCGTGACAGTAAATGAAAAATTAATAAAACTTTTATGGAACAGACAGCCGCAGTTGATAAAAGTTCTTAAAAATAAGGACACGTTGGAGTAATTATTTCTTTGTTATTATTCGGTATCGTTTGGGGCAATGTTATAAACAGTTATTGTTTTAAACAAGAACAATTATTTAAGTTGGGAATAAATACGACGGCACGGCATGTGGTGCTTTGGATTGCCATCGTGGTGAAAGGACTAGCCAATCAGCGTGGATAAATCGCTGTTTTTTCAGCTTTCATGCACACTTTCATAAACAGACTCCGGACCCCGGCCGAAGCAAGGAAAACCTGTTCAGGTGGAGATTCATTGACGACTCCGTCTTGGAGTATAAATTTGGTGTTGTTCCTCAAACGATGGGACACTTAATATCGTGTCGTGCGTGTCCTGTCAGCTGCACGTTGCAGGAACTGATGAGCGTTGGTGATGGCGCCAAACAAGTAGTCGAATTTTGGGTCGAGATTGCTATCGACAAAGAAGAAGAAGCATGTAGCGCTGTCTATTTGTCATTTTACTATTTGGTTACAAAGTTACTAGAATCACTGAAAAGTTCGGATAAGAGTAGTACTGGTTGGTTACAGTACCTATAGCAGAGAGTCGCATTGATGGTTGACATAGACAATGTCAGGGGAGCCCCTGTCGTTTGTCCACGACGAACTGAGGGGCAATTCTTGTAATTTTAAGAACGTTCACAGTCTGATCTCAGTCTCAATCTGTCAAAAACACCTCTAATTTCCCTACATTTTGACAACTTTTTGACATTTGTTTGTCGCCGAGATAAGACTGCGACTAGATTTTGAACGTTATAAATTACGAGAATTGGCCTTCTGTTATATTCCGGCACAATCCTAATGATATTGAAGCTGCAGAACTACTTATACGATGAACACTTTTGGAAAACGCCATCCTGCGCTGTTAAATATTTGTCTTTTATGTCTCGAGAGCGTTGGTCATTCACGCTACAGGTAACAATGATGTCCAGTTTTCATGGACAATGCTGAAATAAGTCTGGACCATCGAAATAATTAAAGTTAATTATTTAATTCATCTTTGAGTATAGATTAAAAGACATTCGCAATTATTTAAAAGAAAAACAAGACGTTTTGGCAAAAAAAAGTAATTTTCATAATGGATTCCTTTAAGTAACATCTGTTTTTATTAATTTTCATTAATTAATTTAGAATGAAAAACGTCTTCATAAAGATAATTAAGAAAAGCTATAATGAAATATTCATTCACGAATAGGTCAAAAATGCTCACCCATCCGTAGACTGGCTTAATAAACGCAGTTTAAATTCGATTGGCACTATTATCTATATTGAGCTATCAAACCAAAGTAATATTTTATCATTAAAAGACGCAATAAATAGCTTTATAACGGCATTAAGTGTAGAATTGGTAACAAAAAGGTAACGCCTGATATAAAATAGACACTAAAGAGTTTTATAACCATTTTACGATTGTCCCTTGATGACGAGAAATGATGGCCGGCTCAATTGCTTCACAGGTCTTAAGAAAAGGACAGTTTTCCCTTTATAAAGAAACACATTTCTTCTAAGCCCTGCGCAATCTATGACGCTTAAAGTATGTCGCTGACACAAGTCTTGCTTTACGACAGAATAAGAACCGTCTAAAAACAGTTGTCTTAATATAAAGTGATTATCATCATCATTTATTTATCATGATGATTTATCGTGATGGCCTGAAACACAGGTTTTAATTAAGCCTAGTTCGGGTGGGTCGCTACCTAACACTCGAATTCCGAACCATCATTACTTGCACCCGTCATCATCATCATCATCTGCCTAGCCTTTTCCCAACTATGTTGGGGTCGGCTTCCAGTCTAACCGGATGCAGCTGAATACCATTACTTGCACCCGTAATAAATAATAAAAAAAAATATAATTTTAGTTGTAGTTTTCTTTTATGCACTATAATTGTGTGGAAAATTTGCCACTCCTGGCTAATTGTACACCTTTTGTAAACGTTTTTATTAAATAGATTATTACGTTTTTAAATTATCATAATTTAAAATAAAATAGGTTGTAATTATTAAGTTATTTTTGTTTTTTATATTTTTATTTTTGTGACTAATAATGTAATGAATAAGTTTAATTTAATTTATTTTATTTTATTTTATTGTCTTGTATGTTTGTATTGTTATTGAAATTGTGTGCCTAATAATTAGTATGAGTCTCTTGTTGCTTGATTAATAAATAATAATAATAATAATAAAATCCAATTTGTTAGCAGTTACATACACAACTTAAACACTAGTGTTAGTACATCCATAATAATTGTTAGCTACAAAGATCTTGCCAAACTTAAGTGGCAATGAGCAGGGCACATTGCTAGCAGAATGGCCGATGGGGCCGAAAGGTTCCGGAGTGGCGACCGCGTACCGGAAGACGTAGCGTTGGATGGCCTTCCACAAGGTGGACCGACGATCTAGTGAAGGCCGCAGGAACCCATTGGATACGAGAACCACAAAACTGGTCAAACTTGAGGCGCCTGGGAGGTGCTAATGTCCAGCAGTGGACGTCTTCCGGCTGAAATGATGATCATGATGACAAAGATCTTAAAACTATTAGTCTTATACTACAGACTAAGGTTAACAAAACAATGAGATCAGTTACATGAAAATACCAAACAATGAGATCAAGTTGCAAGCAAGGTTTTGCATGGTACGAATTCTGATAATGTCATCCTCCTGCAGCCCTTATGCCAATGTATTTAGGATCGGAGCAACGTGCCAGCATGCCTTCTTCTTCTATACATGTCTATCAAGCATCATCTCAGTTAATCATGTCTTCAGGAAAGTTATGAGTATGAATGTGGATGGCTATACGAGTAGGGGAAGACCAAAGAAACGATGGATTGACTGTGTGGAAGATGATATGGCTAGAAAGAAAGTGCCTATTGAGATGAAGACTAATAGAGAAGTATGGAAAAAAATAAATGTGGCGCCGACCCTAAGCAAAGCAGGATAAGGGCAGGGGAATGATGATGAATCATCTCAGTAGACACTTCTAGCCCTGAGATTATTGATGTTCCATGTTGTCTTTTATATTGCGAGAGCGTTCGTCATTCACGCTACAGGTAACAATGATGTTCAGTTTTCATGAACAATGCTGAAATAAGTCTGGACCATCTAAATAATTAAAGTTAATTATTTAATTCATCTTTGAGTATAGATTAAAAGACATTCGCAATTATTTAAAAGAAAACAAAACGTTTTGGCAAAAAAAGCAATTTTCATAATGGATTCCTCTAAGTAACATCTGTTTTTATTAATTTTCATTAATTAATTTAGAATGAAAAACGTCTTCATAAAGATAATTAAGAAAAACTATAATGAAACATTAATTCACGAAAAGGTCAAAAATGTTCACCCATCCGTAGACTGGTAAACACAGTTAAACTTCGATTGGCACTTTTATCTATATTGAGCTATCAAACCCTGAGAAGAAAAAAAAAAAATTAGTTCCCAAAAAAAAAAACATTTATAAATTTTAGATTATTGATGTTCTATGTTACGGGTTTGGTTTCCGCACTTAGTCCTACAAGTGGACCATTGTGCGTGGGCCATGGCGGCCGTCGGTGGTTATTCCAACCAGCCCACCTCCCTCCAGAAGCTTATTAGGTCTCCATGGTCTGTCGAGAACATCTGTATAGGATCTGGGTGTCCCGAGGGTTTCTGATCTAATCTGGGCTAGAGAGATTATTGATTTTCCAGATAGGAAGTGCTGATGAACAGGCCGTAGGCCCAATTTCAGCTCCCCAGGCATCTGCCTTACAGGCGTTGCGCAGGGGGAGCTAAAATACAATACGTTCCGTTTTCAATAAATAATAATGAATTATACTGGGTAGAATCAACGCGAAATCTGTTACCATAGATTCAGTACATGATTCTGAAACTCCCTGCGCTAAAAATTTTCGTCAGGTATAAAAAAAAATTGCTGTTCCATACATTTTGACCGCGTAGGTAAAGAATGAAAGAAAGAAGTTTATTTGGACACAGTTCGTGAAACACAAAATACAAAATTAATAAAATAAAAATAATGTTTCAGACAACAATAGTGTGTGCCTCACGGCTGCGCTAAAAAGGTTCATTTCAGCATTCATGCCAGACAGATGCTGTCTGACGCTGGTTTTCTAATGAACCCTTAGGTACTGCACTTTTTTATTGAACAGCTTTTTAGGGTTCCGCAGTCAACAAGGAACCCTTATAGTTTCGCCATGTCCGTCTGTCTGTCTGTCCGCGGTTTAGCTCAAAAACGATTGGTACAATTATTTAGGGTACCTCCCCTACATAGAAAGTGGGGTTGATAATATTTTATTTCGTCCTTCCCATAGTGTGGGATATTGTTGGATAGGTCTTTCGAAAATATTAGGGGTTTGGGAAGACCGTTTTTTGATTAAGTAAACCGTTCGTGACTTATCAAGCTTTAAAGTACCAATTTTCGTTAGAGTCAAGTGTCCTCCCCCCCCCCCCCCCTCTACCAACTAAACGGTTGTAGTTAGGAATTCAAACGCCACGACAGTAGTACCTATACATATAATATAACTAAGTTTAAAGGAAAACTATCACACTTAAGTGGGCTTTACAAGTTTACGAGTAATAGTCGACCAATTGTATTTGACTCGAAAATTTCGAACAACTCCATAGAATTCCTCAATTTTATTTTTTTGTGATGAGTGAGTAGTGTAGCTCTGTGTCCTGTATTTAAATTCAAAACACCGGTTATGACAAGTCTTATCCAAATCTCAAAAAAAAACAAAAAAAAATCAGTGCGCACCTGTCAGATCAGGTGAGGATTTGTATATGAAGTCAAATTAGGTAGGTAGTCATGTTTGGCTTTTAGTTAGAGCATGGTACGAAACTATCAGTCAGCGAATAGGACCTGCACTTGGCTGTTACAAAAACTACGGAACCCTACACTGCGCGTGGCCCGACACGCACTTGACCGGTTTTTTTTTTATAATCAACGAAAAGTTTTTACGCTAGGGGGTCTAGAACAATGTGCTGAATTCATGGTAACAGTTATGCGCGTCGATATTCATACATCCCTGTACAGACATTTTCATGTTCATATTCTCTCAAAACTGGTCACACTACAATGTTAGGCACGTTCTATCTGGAAAATTTTAGATTACGACAGCGAAGAGTCGTAATCAAAACTGGATGATTAAGCATGTCAATACGATACGTCATAATGTTCTTTATGCATTATGTTACAGTAAATCCCACTTATCTAAGGTTAATTATATGTGTAGTTAAAAGATAAAATATGTCGCTACAATTGGCGGTGTAGGCGAATTTATAGGTACAGCTGGAATCCTACTAATATTATAAACACGAAAGTTTGTATGGATTGAGGGACCACATTTGAGTTTTGGTCATCCGGCAGCGAGATGGGCGGATGACATTGTTACTATTGCCAGTAGAACCTCGACGAGGCTGGCACAGGAGCGTGGGGACTGGCACATGAAAAGAAAGCCTTATGCTCAGCAGTGGCCGGGGCTGTGGATGATGATGGCATAATAGTTAAGCGATTGACTGCTGCGCTGCGTGTCGCGGGTTCGATTCCCGCACGGAACAAATATCTGTATGGCCTACAAGTAGGTAGTTGTTCCGGGTCTGGCTGCTGTGTGTATGTGAGTTTAAATGTTTGTACGATAACCCACGATACAGGAGAAATTCCTAGTGTGGGGCAACGTTTAAAAAAAATGTATATAATAAGAACAATATAATAAAAAAGGAGGGCGAAGACTCGTCAGGACGCCAAAGGTCAGAAAATCATCTCAATCTTGACTCCCTAATGCCAGCTACAAATATTATCGTATTTATCTAATACAAAATGATTTAATTAGGAAAGATAATACTATTTACAAACAATACTATCAGTTCTCAAAATAAATCCCCATTCCTCTCGGTAAAGGGAATTCACCTCAGATACTGAAGCTAGTATAAATGATCAGTTCAGGATTGGGGAAGGCACAGTTCACATCAGTTTATAGTGGAAAGAACAAGATAGTTTACTAAGGTGTGTATTTGATAATTACTTTTAAACAGTAGCATGGGTGTTCAATGAGATAATATTTCATTCGTCTCTTATCAAAATTATTACCTATGTCAAATTGCCACATTTGTATCAGCCTATTCTGTAAAAATCTCACCGTGAAATCGAAAGTGTAGTGATCTTGCAGTGAGCTATCAATAGTGTAAATTCTTAGCATCAGGTACATAGAATGATAGCTCACTTCAAGATCGACGAGTTTTTACGGGCGACAGACTGATGGATTAAGTTAGGATAGCAATAATATCATCAAAATATCGGTGACCAATAAAAGTAAAACATTCTTATTTGCAAAGTTTGTTTATATAAGTTTAAAAAAATATTTTATTGTTAGTGAGCTTCTCTTCCTATGCCTGCCAAACCTTCTTTCACACAAACAATTAATCCAAGATCATTTTATTATTAATAGTAGTTTTGTAATTAATATCTTTATTTATTCTTTTTCAGTTCACCATGCAGTCCCTCGTTCTATTCTGTTTCGCAGCTCTAGTGGCTTGCGCACACGCTGAAGTGGACAACCGGCCATCACTCTCAAGCTATGGCAGAGGGCGCCATAACGATGCGGCCTATTACCACCCTAGTTTGAATCTCGAACGTCATCCTAGGGATACAACTTGGGAGCGTAATGTTGGTAGAGGCAAAGTCTTTGGAACTTTAGGCAGCACGGATGATTCACTATTCGTAAGTATATTGGACTGTTTTTGTAGAGGGCTGTTTTACCACCTTTGGATAAGACCCCGGTGTAGGTAAGTGTGTAACACACACAGTTCAACAACATTCACAGCATTATTTACGTTGCTGAGTAGAATTTTTTTCGAACATATAGGTAAAGCAATGGAATAGCAATATCCTTCAAAATGATTCAGATTATGATTGACAGTGTGTTATTTTATTTCTTAAGAACACTTACAGATAAGATACAGATAGTTGACAGTTAGTGAAAGAAGGCCAATTAAAAGTTTTTACTGACAATATTAGGGTAGCACAAGAAACAGTAGACAGGTAAGCGAAAGCAAGAATAAGTAAGCACTCGGAGAGAATTAAGAAAAGACTAAACAGGTTTTAGTGATCTTCAAAGAAGTTTTTACACAGATTTTTTTTTACTTTAGGAACGCTGGTGTTTTTATGCAATTAAGTTTAGCTGCCGGTTAACTTTTCTAGCAGATTCAGATCTATTCTTTAATCAATCTATTACTATACCTATTGCATGACTGAAACACCAGTAGACAAGGCTCTTTGGAATTTGTAGTGGATTTAAAATTGTTGTCAATAACACGACTGATACCTGAGGGGCAATTCGCGTAATTTTAAGAATGCTCACAGTCTGATCTTAGTCTCAATCTGTCAAAAATACCTCTAATTTCCCTACATTTTGACATTTGTTTGTCGCCGAGATGAGACTGCGAATAGATTTTGAACGTTTTAAATTACGAGAATTCGCCTTCTGTTGTGGTTCAATCAGCATATTTTTAGAATGTTGCATCAAACTCTAGTAAATACCTATGTTCCTAAATGCCTTCTCTTACAAAGTGTATGAGAGAAGTCGAATAGCAACATCTCTTTTTCGCAACACTACATAGTACGACCACATCTGAATTTCCCAACTAAAATATCTATCTTTCCACAGGGTCGGGGCGGATACAGGGGAGACATCTTCAACGACCACCGTGGTCGTCTCCAGGGACAAGCGTACGGAGAGAGAGTACTCGGAGCTAATGGTGACAGCAGTGTCCTAGGGAGCAAGTTCAACTGGAACAATGCAAACGAAAATGTAAGAGCCGGCCTTGAACTTCGAAAGCAGATAGGAGGTGGAAGTGATGTAAGTATTCTAAAAAGTTCTTTGTTAGAATTTTTTCTTGGATGAGTGTTTTTGATCTAGTGATTGCAAGTGGGTTTCTGGGCTCGGGGCCCAGGGCTGGGACAAGTGTCATTGGGTCTTTTATTATGGATATTCTTTGAAGCAGCCCGGCAATAGGCTCACCCCCCATTACATGGGACTCAAACATAACTGGTGAAATGAGGGTGTGCGTGTGGGTGTATTTAGTCTCTGTCTACTCTTTGCAGGGTAGATGTTATTGTTATTTCGAATTTCCTGTTGTCTAGTTTAAAAAAGTTGAAACTCTTGAGGAGGCCTATGTCCGGCACTCTTTCAGTTGAAATGATGATGAGACATTATTCGGGAGTTTTCGACAGAATTGGTTTTGCCAGAAAATATTTTTATAAAAATCATACCATTTCAGATGAGGGCAACCGGTGAAGGAGTATGGAAACTCGACCATAACACCAGATTTGTTGCTGGCGGTAACTTGCAGAAGAAGTTTGGACATGACAGGCCTGAGGTCGGCATCCAAGGAGCTATTGAACATGACTTTTAAATAGAGTATTAGTATTCAATTCTCCAATTTAGAGATCTTCTGTAAAATACCTTTTTTTAACACTCATTTCATTGTTTTTGTGCCAAAGTTATGTTGTATCAAGCATCGTGGATACTTATCTAAGTACATACTGTAGGTATATAAAAATGTAAATATATTTTGTAGTAAGCATTTAATAAAAAATAATTATTAACAGTAAGCTCTTTTTACCCTCGACTTTGTCTCCGTAATTTGGTAATCATCAAGTTACGTAAATGAACACAGAAAAGTAAAAAAAAAAACACACAAAACAATATTCTCTCCCATCACACAGAAAGTTCGTTTAGCATCAAAATTACAAGGCGAAATGATTACCACCATCCCGTCAGATGAAGCATAGAATAAGACAACCATACAGAAGCGAAACTCATGTCCTTATGAATAGCGCCTATGCCGCAGGAATATATTATAATCATCTACCGCTCATACCAGGCCCTCCTTCAGGTTCGATATTGGGTCCATTCCTTTTTTTAGTTAACATTGATGATTTATTGGAATTTTGCTATTTGCAGATAACGCGATTAACTCTATTCGTCAGGTCCAAGATTGGTTTACGGTAAACAATTTGGCCCTAAATGAAGCAAAACCCAAATTAATTAAATTTAATTGTGTTCGTGGATGTGACGCATATTTTCCCCCATTTTGTTTTTTTGTCTTTGTGTTCTTCCTCTGCGTCATGTTTACCGCAAACATACATTTTCTTACACTTTTCTTTTACCTAATTCTGTAAGTATCAGCCTAATTCTGCCGTAGCCGTTAGTGCAAATTGGTGAATATCACGTCAAATGTTTTTGATTTTTTGATCGCCTTTGTAAAAGCTAAAAGAGGTGGGTCATTTCAATCTTCTTCAGATTTTTCTGACCTCATCTAAATCCGTAGCGTGCGGTTTAGTTGTCATAATTAGCACAAGTTTATCTTCTCACATATGTATATCTAATCATAATATGACCCAAAACTATAGAAATGTAGGCATTTGAAATGCATCCCTAGTAAAAGTTTCACTTCTACACAGAACTTGTTCTATGGCTGAAGCCAGGATACTGATTAGCGTCACCCGAAGCCAATTAGAACATTAAAAAGGCTTACAATTGGATTCACCCTCGCATACCACTAACAATTTTAGACAATTACATTAACAATCACGCTTCGCGATGGTTCAAAAACTTACGAATGTTTTAAGGAAGAGTTTTATATGGAAAATGGTTGCATAGTTTGTGTGTTGGTATTAGTTGGTAAACATGCTGATATGCTTATGCTTATTTTGTTGATAGAAGACGGTTGACAGGGTAAATCTTTTGGTAGAAATGTGACAGTTGTTTAGACTGAAAGGAATTTAGCAGAGGACGGGGGAAAGTTTAATAGGAAGACATAAAAAAACTATGAAAACAAACCCCATGCGGTTTGCAGTTTGGCAGAGGTAATAAATGTCTTGTAAAAAATGATTTCTGTGAATAAACACTTTTTCATTTTCATAAGTCCTGAGTCTTCTAGTGATCGATGCAACAACAGCCTTCCGGGTTCTTTGAGTTCACTAATGCGAAACTTCACAAGTGCGACTCGCATTTTTCGCTAGACCAACATAAGTTATCACTCTGTCTAGGTATTATAACGTGCATTTTGCCTTGACCAAAACTGGTTCCTATCCGAAAAATCCCGAGCACAGCCGATAATTCTTACTAGTACGTCATAATTCGCACAAATGCTTCGGCTAACTAACTAACTTGATAATAGTTTACGAGGCAGGCTACTATTAATCATCATCATCATCAGCCTAAAGCAGTCCACTGCTGGACATAAGCTTCTCCTATCGCACGCCATTAAACTCGATTTCACTAGTGCGACATCATTCGCACAAATGGCTGCGACGCGACGCCCGGCTAACTAACGTAACTTGACAATAGATTACGAGATTTTTTTTTTTTTTTTAACCTTATCGCGATCATTACAGGCCTTAAACAAATGCGACAGTGTAGTTATCAACTTAAAATTAATACATTTTCAAATATTTTTTCGAAAAATCCAAAGCCGAGAAGTTTAACTGGTGCGTCATAATTCGCACAAATTTCCGCAAGACGCCCGCGAGTAGGTACTGACGTATATTTATAAAAAGTCACGAGACAAGCAACACTTTATAATAAGTATACTTCAAAGCCAGTTGGCCTACAAAACTGTCTATTATAATCTGCAATATCGCAAAAAGCGTAATATATTCTAATATTTTGCGAAAAATTACGAGCAAAACCGAAGCTTTTTACTAGTGCGACATAATTCGCACAAATTGCCGCGAGACGCCCGCGAGTACTGACGTAACTTGATAATAACTTACGAGACAGCAAACAATTTTGCTAATTACCAACATCAAGGGATTAATGCTTGCGTTTTTAAATTGTTCTATTATTTTCATTCTGGTGTTAGGCTTGTGTGACTGCATTGTATTGAAGAAGATTTGTGGGTTCGTGAAAGATTGTATTGTTAACAAAGGTGGTTTTTTAAACTTGAATGTTATTAAACTACAGTCCGGGAAAATTGTTAAGCTGACTGACACCAGACGTAAAAAAGAAGAAATTACGTTATTTACGGCAAAAATGACGCAGAGAAAAAAAGCAAACACAAAAAGAAGAACAAATTGCGGGAAAATATGCGTTACATTCACGCAAAACGGCCATCACTCAATCTCACCCATAATGCTAAACAATAAAGACTATATGCGAGACAGAGTCCCCGGTGTTCCATCTCACACATATGCCGAGAGTCGCAGGAACGTACGATCCTCCCCGATTGGTGCCAGTCCTCAGGTCAGGGGACAGCCAGTCTCCCTAACGCAACTACTCTACACACATTTTACGCTGCATCAAGAATTGCTATTGGCACTTTTTCCATTTCAGTGTTTGTCCTTTTGTAAAATAAATAGTTAATAGCTAGCAGCGCCCCGCGGTTTCACCCGCATAAGTATCGATCCCGTGGGAATAACGAGATAAAAAGTATCCCATGTGTTAATCCTGGTTATAAACTATATGTGTGTCAAATTTCATTCAAATCTGTGCAGTAGCTTTTGCGTGAAAGAGTAACAAACATCAATCCATCCATGCATCCATTCTCACAAACTTTCTCGTATACTTACAATATTAGTAGGAGTAGGATAATGAGTTCAATGACTCCTTAAAAAGTTTAGGGTAAACAAGTAAAATATTTGTATAATTTATCAACAAGCCTTTTCTACCAAAATCTTCTTAACTTCGTACTCTTAATCCACGTTAATTCGATCAAAACGGAACATTTCAATCTTTACTGAATATCCACTTGGCTCGGATACAGAGTCAAAAGTCAATACAATCCCATTAAAATATTTATAATATCAACGAACTGATCGCAATATCGAGGCGATTCACACAGTACAGGAAGCTTCGACAGAACATCAATTACTCTGTGACATACTGGATTCACCCCTACTATGGGTTTGTGATCGTTTTCGTCGTGAAAATCTTTAGTTCAGTTCCATTCTAAGACGCAAATGTCGATGGATTGTCAAATCCACTGTTTTATACATATAACTACTAGTTAGCCGTTTTACAAAACAACTCCATTATGTAAAACAGCTGAATGACGTTCAGTTGAATTGTCATCAGTTTTTTATCGGGTCTAGCTCTCATTCACCAAGGACAGCACCGCCCGATTCACTCTGAAGTGCGACTCGCTGCGCAGTACCTACCTCACTTCTCTGCTGACACGTGAATTTGTTACTGCGCAGCGACTCGCCTCATGTTCCGAGCCGCCATAAAGTTTGAATCGGGTTGTTACTCTCTAGAGTTTCCTAGTTTTGGAACAAAGTTCTTTAATGCAGCTTGCGGCAGGGGTTAACAGGTCCAAATCGTCACGTAACGAAAAAGCGTTATGCACCCTCCATGCGAAAGAAATAAAGAAAATTAATTTATTTGCGGCAAACATGACGCATAAAAAAGAACACAATAAAAAAATTAACAAGCTGGGAGTAAACATGCCTCACATCCACGCAAAACTTTCTCTTTAGAGAGATAGTTTTCATGGTTTTCTAGGGCGCTAAAACCAACTAGGGTCAAAAATGGAATCCGAGATGATAACGGCTGCGAAAATTTTAAAATTTTTCGTCGTGGTTTTCGTTTTCATCGGTTTTGAAGGTACTAAAGCCTATAGCGAGGTCAAAATGAAAATTCAAGTTGGCGAAAAGTTTATAAGAGTTTCTGAAAACTTATATATTAGATGGCTCTGTATTAAAAACGCGGATTAAATTCACTCTCTCTGTCTCTTCCTTATACGAGGGTGTGTTCGTGCAAGTATCACGTAAGGAACTTCGTTCCTGACAGGGGTCCCCCGCCCGCACACGTTTACTTTTTTGATTAAGTACCTATAGGTGGTGGGTCAGTTATTTTCTAGTGAGTTAACTTCGAATAAGACACATAGTAACGCAATGCTGTCATGGCAAAGTTTTTATATCGACTGCTCGCGACCCGGATTCCAAGAATTTAATCATGAAATGGCTTGCTTAGCAGATTTAGAACATGAGACGTAAAACAAAAGCGAAATAAAACTTATCTACTTATGCGATCATTTGCTGTAGTGCTGTAGCTTATTGATGTCTTGCTAGAGTGATGAATTTTAAGAATATTGGCTAACAGAGCCACTCTGCAGAATTAATTTTGAATTAGTAATCAATAGTCAATCACCATTCATCACAACGGTAAAGGAAAACATCGTGAGGAAACCGGCATGTCCTAGAACCAAACATTCGAAGACATGTGACATCCACCATCCCGCATTGGGCCCGCGTGATGGATTACGGCCCACTCCCTCTTACTGAGGGGAGGCCTGTGTCCCTGCAGTGGGAACATTATAGGCTGATCATGCAATTAATCAAACAATACATTTAAAAAAGAACCCGCCTTGGACTTAAAAAGCTGAATTATTCTCAGAGGCTCCCTTTATGATATATTTAAAAATAATGAAGTGCTGTGACTTTCAAAAGGATTGGTTTTGGCCCGCTGTCCCGTTGGTCTCTTGGTTGCAAGCGTGACTGCTGAGCGTGGGATCCTAGGTTTGATTGCCAGGTCGGACAAAGTGTTATTCCGTTTTTCCATTAGGAATTTCTTAGTAATAGCCCGTAGTTTGTGCGCGTTTGTGTTCTGGTGCGCCGGTGATGGGGAGTACTCCCCAGAGGAGGGTCTGGTGACAGACAGCCGCGGCGGGTTCACGGATGAGTGCTAACGCGTGCCCGTGTTCCCGCCGTAAGCGTCAGAGGAGGATACCGTGGAGTTTTAGTGGGTTAGAGTCCCACATAACTGCACTATCTCCCCGTGGTAGTGCAGAATGCAAAAAAGAAGGTCGAACAAAGTGTTATTTCGTTTTTTCATTAGGATTTTTTTTGTATCAGTCCGTAGTTTGGAAAATGGCGGTGTGATAACCCCGTGCCTCGGAAACCATGTTAAGAGCGTTGACAACGTACGGCATTTCATAAAAACTTTCAAGTCCTTGTTCTTCGAAAGGCATGAACCGATTTTAATGAAACTTCATACGCCTAAGCAGGATACATAGGTCTAAAAAGTTAGTTAAGAACATTTGCGAATTGTTTTATTAAAAAAAAGATAGTTGGAAATCTCAGTTTTTATGGAAAATTTAAAATCGGTCGAATTTACATGTAACACTATTTTTCGAAAATGTTCTCAACCAACTTTTTAGACCTATATATCCTGCTTATGCGTAAGAAGTTTCATTAAAATCGGTTCATACCTTTCGAAGAACAAGGACTTGAAAGTTTGTATGAAATGCCGTACGTTGTCAACGCTCTTAAGCCGTTAGTCCTGCGCCTGATCTCTCTCAGTTCGTGTTGGATTGCGTGCCATCCCATCGGACTATGAGAGTGGGGGAATAGAGAGTGCACCTGTGTCTGCGCACACACTTATGCATCTATAACATCTCCCGCTCCGAAGGCTAGTCTCCGTTGAGATTGCCTGCCATGGCCGAATAAGGTCTGGGGGACCATTATTATTTTTGGCAGTTTGTTTGTGTAACTTGCCATCTTTGTTGGGTAACCTAGGTATCTACTTGAAAGTCACACTGTGAACTACGTATCAGTCGTATTCCGTAGTAGAGAATATTCAACAGTCAATGTGTCCACGTACCAGCAATAGATTATGTCTTGTTGGCAGATGGCGTTACGTAATAGTGTTCACTACGGGCATGAATTGTGGACTAACTGTTCACAAACACAAACATAATGAAAATGTATATTGGGTTTTATAGGATGGTTAATTGTATTCCATTTGAACTCATTAAAGGTAACTACAGATTGTAACTGATCCCAGATAATCTTACTTCTTTATAATATTATATAATACTAGCTACGCCCCGCGGTTTCACCTGCATAAGTCTCGATCCCGTTAGAATATCGGGATAAAAAGTATCTTATATGTTTATCCTGGTTATAAACCATCTGTGCGCCAAATTTTATCCAAATCCGCTCAGTAGTTTTTGCGTTAAAGAGTAACAAACATCCATCCATCCATCCATATAATTTTCACGTTTATAATATTAGTAGGATTAAGTAGGAGCAGGATATGTGAAAAGTATGTGTGTTACTCAATAACTCTTGGTTTGGTTTGGTCTTGTACTTTTTTTTTTGTTAGCATTGATGCCAGCTATCGATTTATACAGGTTTAAAGCGTGGCCGCCATTTAAAAAAAAAAAAAATGGCGGACAGGTATGTATGCCTGGCTTCACATAAAAATCTTCAATCCCGTTTATTATTCTTTACTAAAAATAATCCTATGTGGAAGTCCTTAGTCCAGCAAAGTGAGTGTCCAGCTAAGAATACCCTTCTGCAATGTTTTTTTTTTTTTTTAGTAAAACGTTGCCCTACACTAGGAATTTCTCCTGTGTCCTGGGTGCGTTTACAGACATATAAACTCACATACACAAACAGCCAGACCCGGAACAACTAATTGTAGGTCATACACATATTTTCTATTCTATTCTTTCCGAACTTTCTGAGAAATTTCAACAGACTTATCAAAATCATCTTCAGTACGTGAAAAGCAAAAGCTTCTGAATACAAATGAGTTCGTAACAGAATTCAGTCTTTAAATTCAATATAAACCTGCAACATTTTATCACTACCTACACATCAGGGTCTGGTGTGAAAAATGATGCTATCATTAACCCCTTTTGAAGATGCGATCATCAAAAACGATAGACGTTTCCATTGGTTCAGCTGTTCCGATATTTTTCTAGCACATTACGATATGTGTGACTTAAGTGGTCCATTATTGGACGGCGTAAAATCAAAAGCCGTTCATATTTATTAGACTACTTAAGTCACGCGTATCGTATACTATTTTATAGCTCGTGTGACCTAAACCCGTACAAAAGCGTGACGCTTTTATGTGTAAAAATGGACTAGTTAAGTCACAGATAACCGTGACTTAAGTACGAGTTTAGGTCACACAGTGCTATAAAAAAAAAGTGAGTGTCTCGGGACGCCCGACAGAAGTGATAACTTAAACTAATCTATGGTATATGTCTATCGCACACTAAACACTGAGCAGAGAGAGGGGGAAGCGTCTGTCCGAAATACGACTAGCGCTGTGGGTTAGAGTGAGAGAGAAAGAGCCTGCCTACCACTGCCGTATGCGTGAGAGAAAGGGAAGCCAGACAAACTGGCGCCGTAACGCGTTACGTTACGAAGCGGTTTACCCTCCCATAAGAAGTTATCACTTCAATATATTTGACGCCGTCTAGTTTTATTCGGAAGTAACTGGAATCACCGAAGAGGTCGGACAAGAGTGATACTGGCTGATTACTGTCAGAGCGTCGCATCGATGGTTGCGTGGCGGCTGTCGTCTGATGATTAGGCTGATGTCAGGGGAGCCACTGTCGTACCACATCCACGACGAACTAATAAATTTTGGCACAATCCTGATGATATTGAAGTTGCTTATCCACTTATACGATTACCACTTCTGTCAAAGTCAAAGTCAAATCATTTATTTCAAATAGGCACTTTTGAACGTCAAAAATTAAATTGATTCTAGTCGCCCCTTCCAAAAGGTAGTTTTCGTATGGAGAAGAATGGGCAAGAAACTCCACCTTTATTCTTTTAAAATGTTTTCCAATATTTTACATACATTGATAATATAATTATATGTGAAGAGGATGCACCTCAAATAATATAACTATACCTACCACAATAGGTAAAAGAATTAAAATGGATTAATGAAACCATCACATATTTTAGTATGTGATAGATACATGGTGCTCACATATGTATGTACAAACATTCTAAAAGTAGACGATTTACATTAAAAAAATAAATAAATAAAGAGTTATAATTTAATAAGTCCGGGTCTGGTAAAGGCTATCCTGCGTCGTTATATTAAAGTTTTTAAAACTTTTAACAAAAGGATTTAAATCCTTCTGTTAAAAGTTACGTCAAAGTGACATCACCTAAGGAAAGTTATTTTCTTTTCGTTGCGATTTTGCGCTGCGTTGCATTTTGGCGCATTTATTTCATATGACTGTGATGAAATCTGAGTATAGGTTTTAAGTATTTTTCTAACAATGGATCCTCATGGAGTGTGCTTGAGTTCTGTCTCTGTCTCGACAAAGTCAAGAATTTATAGAAAAGCAAAGTTAAATAACATACATAATCAGCCTATAGTGTTCCCACTGCTGGGTCACTCCTCTCTGTAAGAAGGAGTGGGCCGCAATCCACCACGCGGGCCCAGTGCAGGTTGGTAGATGTCACATGTCTTCAAATATTTGGTTCTAGGATATGCCGGTTTCCTCACGATGTTTTCCTTCACCGTTTTGAGAGCAGTGGTGATAAAATTATTAACACAAAGTAAAGCGCAGGCAGGCGCTTTACTTTGTGTTAATAATTTGAACCATTACCACCGGGCCACCATGACTGCTCTACCACAAAGTTAAGCAACATTCATTCTGAACTATGTTTTTGTGTTATTGTAAACATGTTGCAGACAAGATGAATGTTGTGAACAGAACCCAGCTGTGTTGTCAGTGAACACTCGGGATTTTTTAAAAAGAAAATCTAAAGCTTGCTACCATTCTCCTTCATATAAATAAAGAAGTGTTGTTGTTCCTGGGAGCATATTAATAATTCATATTTATCTACAAACATTAGTAGGTACTCGTCCGTAAGGACCAATCTTTAAAGCCATAAGTAGGTAGGTAATAATGGAGAGGCACAGTCTGTGTGGTATTTGTTCGCGTGGAAATTACGGATGATAAAATATAAGTCAAGCGGATGTTGGGCATGGCTATTCAAATGATATCTAGTAGAAACCCCATATAAATTAGTTATCAGGGGTTTAGTGGAAAGATACCGCAACCTAATAAACTGAAAGGTCCTACACGCAATTATCAATTACTGCGAAGAGATTGCGTAACTTACTATCAGTAGGTAGCAACGGCTTTCATTTTGACAGTTCAACAACATACATTGCGTTATTTACATCGTCGAGCAGACAATTTTTTCGAACATGTGTGGCAATGGATTAGCAATATTCTTCGAAATGATACAGAATTAAGATTGAAGAATTAAGATTACAGATAAGGGTACCGATTCCCGCACGGAACAAATATTTGTATTGCCTACAGGTAGTTGTTCCGGGTCTGGCTGTTTGTGTATGTGAGTTTAAATGTTTGTGAACGCACCCACGATACAGGAGTAATTCTTAGTGTGGGGCAAGGTTTTTTTAAAAAAAAAAAAAAAAAGAATGTGATTGATAGTGTGTTACGCAATTAGAGTGGGGTTCTTTTAATTTCTTTAGTTTAGTTGGTAATTCACGGATTAAGCTTCCTTCCTTCCTTTGTTACCAGAAAGTTTACCATACTACTCTTATATCATGATATAATTGCATTGAACTATTGAGATCCCTCCGTGCCTCGGAAAGCACGTTAAGCTTTTGGCCCCGGCTGTCATTTGCAGATCTTTTACAGGTGTTACGTGTAGTCAGAAGTCCCGAAAGTCTGACAACCAGTCTTACCAAGGGTGTTATCCAGTAACTGGGTTGTGGAGGTCAGATAAGCAGTCACTCGAAGTAAAATACTGGTATTCAGCTGCTTCCGGCTAGACTGGAACCCGGGTCCAACATAACTGGGTAAAGGCTAGGCAGATGATGTATGGAAGTAAAATGAATGGAAATAATTATATGAAGACTTTTAAATTTCCGTCCACTCTCCCTCTCTCTATCTGTAGTCGGTCCCTCATGTCTGAGGATCGTGGTCAGCTTCGGAGTTGAATCTGGAGCGGATAACCCGCCTCCACTGGTTTCTGTCCATCGCATCCCTTGTAGAATTTAGAGGACGATTTCCGTCCACAATAACGTCACATTCTTTTTAAAAACACGCTTTTAAAAAGCCGTGTATCAATGGAAACGCTGTTATAGATTAACCCGACGCTTGGCATTGGCACCGACAGGCCATCCATTATAGAAAGACGATACGCCGATTGACACAGACGTTTATTGAACGTTCTTACTCTAACAACATTACTTTCAAACGATCCAATTAGGTTTTGAGAATTTAAGATTTTGTTGCATTAGGTTTAGTAATCATTAGGTACCTCGTTGGTCTAGTGGTCGTAAGCGTTACTTCTAAGCATGAGGGTTTTTCTATCTGGAATTTTTCAGTAGTATCCTGATGCCTGGATTTGGGCCCGGTTGATGGTGTAGCGGTATCTACAATGCCACATGCGAACAACTCGTCATACTGACGTCACGCAAATCCTGCATCTCGCAAGCAGAGTTTACCGTGCAATTAGCATACTTACATACAAACTTCCCGACATCAATCGTTGGGCGATTGCTCGCCAGACACAGCACCCGTCTGGTCGGAGGATCCTCCCTTTTCTATGGAGTATGAGTGAACTTTACACCCTGTTCCTCATACCCCCAAAATGGCAATAGGCTCGGCTCTAATTACATGGGACTTAAACATCACTGGCGAAATGTGGGTGTACTATAGGTACACGTCTGCCTAACCCTTGGCGTGATGTTTTACTTACTTACTTTACTTTTAATGAAGTTCGATCAGTTAAGTTTTTATTGTCGATGTGACATTAGATTTTAAGGCAAAATTGACACGTTTCATCGGGGTCAGAACTTTTTCCGTTTAGGTCTTGTAAATATATCGATTAGTTTATCATCGTAAGCCATTTCCCTCAGTCAGGCACTTAAGTTTTACGAGGCTTTCAGCTCATACCTAATTCAGTCTAAGATATAAGGGATCAAACGATAAACCTTTCATCGGAAACCTCGTTCTCAGCTCATATTTATTACCGAACAGACTTTTTATCGTTGGATGTTGTGAAACCGATTGAAGGATTATCATATACTAGCATCTGCCCACGACTTCGTCTGCGTCAAATGTCTTGTTCCCCCACCTGCCCCGTTACATCACATTGCTTGCCCGCGTTATTACTTGGTTTTCGCTCAGCGATCTTTCTGACTTTTTTTCTTTTTTGCTCAGCTCCTAAGCCTAAATTAAATATAAATTAAATTAAATAGCCTAGGTATAGCCTTTCTCAAGAATTTAGCAATGAAATGCAAAAATATTTTTTCATATCCGAATGGTTTTTTTTTTTTTTGGATGGGAAATCATCAAATTCCCGCTCTGGGTGGAGCGGAAGGGATTGTCAGACTCTTACTGACTAAAACCCACCCGTGTTCCTTCCTCAGCCCTTTCTGTTCCAGGGCAGCGGTAACCCTTTCGGACGATCCCGCCATATCCGAATGGTCAATCCAGAGATTAGCGCGTTCAAACAAACAAACTCTTCAGCTTTATAATTAGGATAAACTTTGTATTCCTTCCGTGGTCCACTTGGAAGTCTCTGAACCGTCTCCGGACACAAGTGGGAAGATGTAAGTCCAACCTGGTAATGTGGGGCTACCTTGACGGAACGGCAGTAGGGTGTGATTGTGGAGCTATGCCACAAACCATGCTCCACCTCCTATCCTGCCCTCTGTGTCCCAAAACATGCAGTCAACGTGACCTCTGCGATGCCATTGACAACGCCATGGAAGTGGCAAAGTTCTATGTTCTATGTTACGGGTTTGGTTTCCGCATTTGTCCTTTAGGTGGACCATTGTGCGTGGGCCATGGCGGCCGTCGGTGGTTATTCCAACCAGCCCACCTCCCTCCAGAAGCTTATTAAGTCTCCTAGTCTGTTGAGAACATCTGTGTAAGATCTGGATGTCCCGAGGGTTTCCGACCTAATCTGGGTGACGCCTGTGCACTCAAAGAGCACATGCTTTAAAATCGTGGCAAAGTTTTGGGAAAACAAGAATTAAAATACAATCTGCCAGGGACATAAAGAAGGAGAAGCTTAGTATACAGATGTACCTATTTATGAAGGTGAGTTACGAAACGTCCTCGTCATTAAAACGTCTCTATGTTTATATTATTTTATTTTGTTTTTTTAAGGTTCTACCTCTAAGGAAAAAACCAAACCCTTATAGGATCACTTTATTGTCCGTCCGTCCGTCTGTCTGTCAAGAACCTTTTTCTCAGGAACGCGTGGAGGTATCAAGCTGGAATTTATAACAAATACTCAGGTCTACTGACCCTATTGGAACTGTGAAAAAATCAAACTTCTAAGCCAACGCAATCAAAAGACACAGCCGCGAATTTCCGCAAATTTTCGACACTCGCAAGGGAATCAAAACCTACAGGGTACTTCCCGTGAACTCAGAATCTTGAAATTTGGTACGAAGCAACGTCTTATAGCACAGATAAAGGAAAAATGGCGAAAACTTTAGTTACATCGGCGGTTATTTTTTAGTTCCAACATAAATAATAAAAATATTTTTAATAATTTAAAATTGTACGGAACCCTCGGTTCGCTCGGTGGTTTGGGGAAAAAATCTAGGCTAAAAAGGCTAGGAAAAAAAAAATTGCTGATCCCTACATTTATGTTCGGTTAACTCGTCAAAATATAGGGAACAGCTGATTTTTTTTTCGCGATTTCAGGGGCGGTCCCACAGTAAAAGTTGTTCATAATGACGAGTACAATGACCTCTTAAGAGGTTGTTGATGTTTTTCCAATAAGCCTGTATTATATACTACATAATTATGAGTGGAACATTCTGCAGAACACATCAATTCCCTTCTGAGAAAAAATCTTTCAGGTATCTTTTGAGAGAGAAACTGACAAAAAAGTTCTTCTAAGAATCAATTATTGCTAACGAAGGGTCGGTATGTGATGCAAAGTTACTCATAGTAATTATTATCATATGAGTAACGATTAAGAGCCCTTGTACAGACGCCGGCAGGTCAAGCTACCCGAAACTGTCATGTTTTCCCAATCAACCTTGAACCTTAATGCTTTACTGATAAAGTTGAAATCTATTAAAGAAATTGACAGATTGTAGTAGCTTGATGTGCTGGCGTCTGTATCTTGGTAATTGTAAAAAAATACAAAAAGTTTAACCAAACTTGTCTGGAACAACGTCAGCACATAAATGTTTTTGACAAATCTTTTATAAGACTTGTTAAAAATAACAACTTGTTTATGTACGAGTATCATCATTATCTTCGAGAAAAAAGTTGAGCTCTTTCTACTAAAATAGCTGAAAGACATTTAATTATAGTACTAGACATAGGGACCTATATATAAATATACATGTAGGTATATATATATTATATATACCTATTTCAATAGAACTTGTCTATATAAAAGACAAGTTTAATTGAAATAAATGCTATGAGTTTGAACTTGAGTTTATCATCATTTCTGCTGAAACACTCTATTGCTGGACAAAAGCCAAGCAAAGCATCGCGAATTTGGCCGGTTGTATATACAGGGTCCAATTAAAATAGGTGGACAAATTTTACCACAGCGCTCAGTACGTCTAACCAAAGATATCCAAGCAAAAAAAAAAACTGATTAAAATGATTATATTTTGACCTAAAATAATGGGTAGATACTTGCACTCGCGCCTTGCACATGCTCGTAAGTAGGTACACAGTCAGTTCTGTTGCATCCTTACATCATTCTGTATTTAACAAAGTGTTTATGCACTGGTAACCAACATTTATAAGTGTATTTTTGTTAGCTGATTATTTTAATTGTAAGTATCTAATGCGTTTATCATATACCTATATTTTTTTTACCATTGTCCTTATTTTGGTGGTCTGAATGATTTCTAAAAGTTTGTCCAGCTATTTTAATGGAAACTTATATATGTTGTTGTATGGGTGTAGTTATACATCACGTTCGTCACATAAATTATCCTAAGAACCTTAATAACATAACCTATGTACCTACATCATATTTCACAAGAAAAAAGCTAATTGTGTATCTTAAAGAAGAAGAATTGTGAATTGAAATAATAAAAGAAGTGAAAAAGTCAAAACATTTCTTCCATAAAATATTTTTATTTCGCATGAAATTCATTTAAAAAACGTATTTCCTCATTGTACAGCGCCGTCTACGTAATCTGATAAAGTCCACGGCTACTCGGAGCTGGTAGTCCAGTGGAAGCTGAAAATATAACAGAGAGGCAATTCTCGTAGTTATAAGAACGGTTACTGTCTGACCTTGGTCTCAATCTGTCAAATCTGTCCGTGTGTCATTGTAGGGATCCAGCAGAATATCAGCATCAGGTACCTAAATATGTTTGCCTGACTCATGCTGAGCTGGACTGCCACTTGGTGCACCTTGAGACGCACACCGCACTGTCACTTTTATCAATATGTACTTATGTTTTTCTTTTTCTTTTTACCTTGTTTTTTTTATATTATATTCATGTACTTTTGTGTGTTGTGCTGTATTTTGTGCACGACAAATAAATGTTTTATCTATCTATATAAAATACCTCTAATTTCCATACATTTTTGACAAGTTTTTGATATTGATTGTCGCTGAGATGAGATTGTGACTAGATTTTGGCCTTCAGGTTTATTTCTCTTCACTGTTCCGTTGGTCGAGTGATCGCAAGCGCTACTGCTGAGCATGTGGCCCTGGGTTCGATTCCCAAGTCTGGAAAAGGGTTTTTTGGCTTCTTCTATCAGGAATTTCTCAGTAGCAGCCCAGAGTCTGAATTTGTATTCGGTTGGTGGCAATAAGCTCGCCTCCTTTTACGTGACGTTATGTCTTGCTGGTGGTGGCGTGTGTGATGGCTGAATGGTGCCTATTCATATGTCATGTTCGTGAACGGGCGCCATCAGTGGAGTCTGGTCATCTCTCAGCTGCCATTATTAGCTGCATATTTTAATTTACGAGTTGCTTTTTTGTTGTTTTCTATTTTTTATTAGGTACATACAGTTTAAACGTGCACATCTTTCTACATTGTTCTCACGTGTATAATTTCAATATGAATGATGTAACCAATATTTTGATTGAAAAGAGTGTCCGTGGAGTTTCTGGCCCGTTCATCTTCATAGGTACCTACTACGCTTTGGAATGGAGAACTAGCTTTATCTTTCTGACTAACTGACTCCTAGACAGTTCAAAAGTGCCTGTAATTTGTTTATTTGAAATACATGCATTAAGTTCGAATCAGCAACCCGGCAATTCATTAATCCAAACGAAGCTACATCATGCTTTGCGACCTCCATCGTGACCTTAAAATGGAACCCGTCACCAACATAATCTGAAAATTTGCTACTCCATTGAGGTAATTTAGCCGTTAGACCAACCAAATATAGTGCGAAGACAAAAACGGACAAAACCTATTTGAGTTAGTGTTGTGTAAAAAGTGTAGAAATAATACGTTTTTATATTTATTTATTTATATCATCATATATTCTGATATAATAATATAATATAATATCCCTGGACATTTCACACAGCACCATTTGTCCCAAGCTAAGCAACCGAATGCTTGTGTTATGGTAACAAGATGGCTGATAAACTACTTATATACAATTTTTTTTGTAAATACATACATATTATGGATAGAAAAACACCCAGACTCGGAACAAATACATGTAGGTCATACAAATATTTGTTCCGTGCGTGAATCGAACCCGCGACACGCAGCGCAGCAGTCAATCGCTTAACCACTGCGCCAACCGTGCAGTCCGTCAGCATATATGATGATATAAACACTTTCCACAAGTCCGTTCCACTTTCTTAGAGTCTGCTCTAAGAAAGTGGAACTGACTTGTGTAAAGTACAATCATCAACACTATTCTAAGTTTTAAAATAATTATCACGTAATAAATTAAGTTAGATTAAAACAGACTTATTAGTCTTATAGGCTAGATTGTAATTAATTAATAAGAACCTGGTTCTTTTTAATAAGAACCTGGTTCTTTTTCATAAAAGACATAAAAAAAGACATGCTTCGCATAGCACAAGCAATCGCTATAAAGTAATTAAAGCGCGCATTTAAGTAATTTTTTGTAAATACTAACGTCTAGTCCATAATGGACTGCAAGGTCTGCAAATAAAAGTTTATTATTATTATCTCCTTTATTTCAATGTAAACATATAAATTATATTTTTAAATATTACAATATAAAAATTATAAAAACATTTAAAATAGGTATAAAAAATAATAGCCCACCGGTATCGGGAACAGGGTCCAAGCCAGCAAGCGAGTGGTCAGGGCTCCAGAGACTATTAATATTATTATAGCATAACTTTCGCTGTAATATCGCCCTATTCTATGAAAAAAATAAAAATACAACGTAAGCTTGTTTCAGTTTTGCGAAGTAATGCTTTTTGCTGAATAACTTGGATCTCGTTTTGTAAGTTAGTAAGTACTTGTTGTTTGCGAGTTTACCTATTTTTATCTTGAGTAGAATTTCTCCTCAGAAATGTCCGTTATGAAGTAGGTAGTGTGGCGTTGTTTTTAGGAGGGAAAAGGAACCTTATATCTTTCATAAGGGTTGGTGACAGACTGATTGTCCTAGTTAGGAAGAATGTTTGAATCTGCGAACTAGGCTGTGATCATTTTTAAAGTTTTGAATAAACTAAATGAAGTTAAACAACCGGTTTAATTCAATTAAGTTTGTAAATTGTCAGTAAAGTAAAAAATTTTTTTACAGAATTATACCCATGAGGAAAAAAACTGAAAAGCGAAAACCTTTTAGTCTAACTAAGCTCCTAAATTAACGTAAGTAACAAATTTTTAGGCAGCGCCAAACTAAGTTTTCGTTAAAACCTTCTCTTTTTTTTTCGTCGGTATTTTTTTTTTTGAGCTACAATCAATCACCTTAATATAACTCCATAAACAGGTAAAAAAAGATGGCAAAAGCAATCTTAATCCCCATAATAGCTCAGCCGGTCAGTTAATCTTCAATATGACGCGGATAATATCACTCTCTAACATCCTCACTGCTTTGTTCCCCTCTTGAGCGTCATCCAGACAGGCTGGAGCACACCAGGGGATGAGATAAGGGTGGAGGATAAAAAGGGGCATGATTTTTTTAAGGTGAGTCTGGTATGTGATTGATTTCGCTACATTTTAGGTAGCAAATATTTTTTCTGCCTCTTTACCTACTTTTTACTGTTGCGAAATCTCAGAGGGGTAGTTCCCGTATTTTTAAGAACGATCGCCTTCTAGTCTCGGTCTCAGTCTATCAAATTGATTGTCGCTGAGATTTATTTATTTATGGACAACCAACAAAGCATAGTATCTACACCATAATACATGCTAAAGATTCCATATTTTTTTACATTTTATAGTGTAGCCTTAATTAAAGGCTGCCACTGCTAGCTGAATAATGATCTTGATTTATTTATTTATTTATTGACACACCAACGACTTATTTACTAAATCATTACATTAAATAATTATATTCTATATCAGCCTTGCGGTGAATTTGTCACTTATAGGTGTGCACAGCACTGTCTTGTATAATCAATAATAAAAATTAAAATGGAAATATATGATCATAACAAAATTAAAATTTACAAAGTTTACATTGAATTCAAAATGGCAAGTAGTTAAATTAAAATACAGTATACCTAATTCAAAAATGTTGTTGATGACGATTTCTAACCAATACTCTGCGGCTATGACAGAGGGGTGAATTTTATGAGGAATGATTTCAAAGAGAAGGGAGTGAATGATAGCGTGACAGTCTACAAGGGAGAATGGAAGAAGGAAACGTTTTGCGTCGACCCCAACTTGGGTTACATAAGACAAGGGCAGGAAGATGATGGTGATGACTGTGCGGCTATGAGAACGTCTTTTAGTTTTAGGAACAGGCCGAAGAATTTTGGTCTTCTTCTCAGCACTTTGAGTCTTGACAGAATTGACTTCGTCTGCCCGAAATTGCTGAGATGGTTTGGTCATGTTGAGGGGCTGAATGAAAAGCGATTGATAATACAGGCAAGGCAGCTGTGAGTGGAAACGCTGGATGGAGACCCCCTAAAAGGACATAAATATAGTGACATTATTGGTGATGGTCTTTGAAAAATTCAGATGCTTATCATGCGTAGTACTCACAAGTTCACAACCAGCGTGTCAAAGTAAAAGTAAAATCATTTAGTTCAAATCCTAAACGTCAAAATTGACAAACATATACAATTGATTCTAGTCGCCCCTTCCAAAATGAAGTTTCGTTTGGAGAAGAATGGGCAAGAAACTACACCGTTACTTGCGTGTGAGTTTAACCAGATGTATGAACGTAAACGAAAGTAAAAGGAGTATGTAAGGATCGTAGGAGGTGGCGTTCTGTAGTTTCTGCGTACCTCCAAGAGAAGACAGTGTGAGTTTATATTAATGTGTACAAAAAATCTGCATCTCAAATTAGAAGTTCTCAGTGTATCCCAACCATATGTAGCGCTAAGTAAAAACCACTATAACAATGTTTTGTTCGTCGTACTAGTGTAAATGAAGTGTTCCGAATCAAAAGGGGACGTGGCGTATATCTGTACTTATGTCGCAGTCACCGCGGAGCTTAGTAGCGAGGTAGGATATGATTCACTGCACATTCGAGAGGTTACGCCGGCTGGGCAGGAGAGATTTTAGACGCTTACGGAAAGTTCTAGACGGAACTAAAATCTTGAAACTGGTTACATTATTTAAGTAGAATTTTAAATGTTACCACTAAGATTGACTGTGGCTTGGCAAAAAAAATTGTTAATTACCATAAATCTGTAACCTATATAATTTGGTTTCTGTAACTAAAAACATGTTATTCAACGTGGCAATGCTACCAGTCTTCTGGGCATATTTCCGGATGACAGCGATGCGACTAAGTCGACGCCAGGTGGCGTGCATTGCTTTTCAGAACAGGTAGGCAGGCACAGGCTTTTGTGTCGTCCGCATCGCTGTCATCCGGAAATATTTATTTACTGTGTATAAAAAAAACGTGTGTGGTCGTGGGACCCCCGGCAGGAACAAAGTTCAAAATGAAAATCCAAGATACGGGAGCAGAGTAGGCCGTCTGGCGACTACCTACTGCCGCGCGTGTTTGTATGAAGATTTTGTTTTTTGTTAGGTATGATAACTTAGTGAGTTTCTTAATTGTGGGGCACACACACTAAAATGTAATTGACAGGCGTATGGTGATTTATTGAGGTAGGCACTGCGTATATGCCTTTATGCAATGCACGCCACTGGTCGACGCCTAAGTATCCTTTTTTTTTTTATTCGTATAGATAATTAGCTACTCATTTAATTTGCTATTTAGTTTCATTAATTAGTTGTGTTCATTATTGTAAAAGGTATTTAAACCAATAAATTCTAAGTAAACTGAGTTATCCTTAATACTGGAAAAAACTTGTTATTTTGATTGTAAACGCTTACGCGGAAAGTTTTAGACGACTGCCGGCTACTTCAAATACCGCCGCGCCGTACGATATTAGGAAAGTTCTACCCGAATTTATTTACTATAACAGTAACTCTGCAGTTAATTATTAGGGAAATATGAACAAGCTTTTATAGAGCAAATAATTGCTAAACACAGGAAAAAAGAAATTTGACACTGGTAAGCAAGTGAGTAACGAAAAACATTATCTCCTACATGTTGATTATTATAATGAGATATTTTTTTTTACTATAGTTGTCGCGTTTTCACATGGCAATAGCGGTCATTGCCCTTTCCCTAATATCTCTCCGTCGGCACCCAAATAATGAACTATATATGCATAAGTATAATCAGCCTATACCGTTCCCACTGCTGGGACACAGGCCTCTTTGGACCCAGTGCCGCATGTATTATTTTTTTTTTGGTTCTAGGACGTGCTGGTTTACTCAATGTTTTGTGCGTCACCGTTTTGAGAGCAGTGTTGATGAAATTAAATACAATAAACTATGTACGTTAGTGGAACATGTTGAAGATCACGATAGATATATTGATTCAGAACGTTTTATTTCAGTTTTTTTTTATAAAAAATGCTAGAAAATGTAAGTCGGTCAATGACCGCTATTGCCATGCTAAAACGCGACAACTATAGTACCACAGGCGCAAAGACATTCAGATAAACAGAATGCACGGATTGAGCATATGCAAGTGTCAAATTCTGTACTTTTTTTCACTGTCGTATGATCTGGGACGCTTATACTACGCGCTATTGTGACAATTCTCTGCTTCCCCACGGATTGTTGGGTGTTTAATTGTTTTAAATTGCTCTTCACTTCCACTCTGTTTGGTCGAGTTAAGTGAATAGACAAAGAACTGATACGGTGCTGATAGACATGTTATCTAAGGGCTTTGTGGACACACACAGTGAAAACTTGGGGTTCATTTATTTGATGCAATTGAGTCCGTCGTATCGATGATTCCATTTGTTTTAAATAAGCTTCGACCGAATTGGCTAGAAGCCAGTTTATGCTATTTTTTTTTTGTTTTGCTATTGCTGATGTATATTAATACATACATAAATACACCTTAAACATGATAGTTATGAAAGAAAAAGTTTTTGTATTTGTAACTAGCGAGTATTTGCACTGTTACTTCCTATACTTATATGGATTACTTATACATCTTATAATCTGTGAACAACGTTGTGGGCTGCAATTTATTGTCTAAAGGTTTTTACCCGACTGCCCTAGAAAGAGTGAAATGTTTTTCGAGAGTATGTATTTATGTTTTTGTTACTTTTGAATTAAAAAAAAATAACAATCGCATCTGCTAAGCTGTAAATCACATCCAACCTTGCCAGGAAATCAAAGGAAGGTGTATAATTTAATAAAACAAGATACTTACACTCGTAAATCTCTCATATCCCACTCTCCATTAGACCCTGGTGTCCTTTATGATACTGACAGATATAACAAAGGTGATACCTATTTCAAAAATATGTGCGATGACCGCACATAATGGCCGCAGTGATGGCTGTCATGACAATGATGACAGCGGCAAAGATTTAAATCGTTAGATACGCCACGCGTCGAAAGATTCTCGCGTTTCTATTAGACACCTCTCAGACACAATGACGCAGTAACTTGACTTAATTGTCATGGAAACGCTAATAATAATGTGTGAGCTCATTATTCTCAGTGTGGATACTTTTTCGCGTGACTAAGTACGGTGAAAGCAAATCTAGCGATTTAAATCTTTGGCGCTGCCCAAAGATTTAAATCGCTAGATTTGCTTTCTGGTTTGACTTTACGGTGTCAAAAACGATCGCTAGGAAAAGACAACAACTTACTTTCATAAATAAAGTTTCAGTGACGATACTGACAGGTACCGCTCAGTCACCGTTCTTCTAGGAATAGGTGTAGTCAGGGAAATCAATTATTAAGTAAATAGACACCCGACGTCAATTTGCTGTGTCATAGCCATTTCACACACACAAACATACAACTGCCAAAAAATGACAGTTGTGATTTGATATACCTACTTAGGTGCGGACAATTTGAACAATTAGTTGGTAGTCAACTTGGTTAACAATTAATTTCTCTGACTTTACTTTAAGATTCTTCGGTTTAACTCAAACAAACTGCTAGTCTATTAACTACTAGTCCTGCATCAAATTATGTCATTTTAATAAGCTAAGTTCCAACAGCGGCACGTGTCAATCGAAGGTTAAGCTACGCTTGCTGCGGTTGATTTGTGGTTGGGTGACCATCCATTGCACATCGACCCCTCCGTGTCTCGGAAAGCACGTTACGCCCTTGGCACCGGCTGTCATTCGTAGATCTTTCTGACAGTCAGACAGTCGTTACGGGTAGTCAGAAGCCCAATAATTTGACAACCAGACATACCGAGGGGTATCGCGTTATCTAGTAACTGGGTTGTGGAGGAATACTGGTACTAAGCGGTATCCGGTTACACTGGAAGCCGACTCCACCATAGTTGGTAAAAGGCTTCAATAAAAAAAAAAAACACAATCTGCATCATTTTGAGGGATATAGCTAATCCATTGCTTCACATGTTAAAAAAAAAAACTACTACTCGATATGCAATGGTCTCTGTAGAGCACCATGAAATATTAGGCTACAGAGGCTAGTGCGAATCTTGGGGTTCATTCGATTAATCGATTCTGGTCAAACCACGCTGCGGTCGGTGCATTTCATGCTCATAATTATCAAGAATATTACCACACAATTAATAACAATTAGGAATGATAGAAAACAGTCTAATAATCTAGTTTTATGCTGAGGCGTCTCGCTCATGAATATGCAATGTGTGTCCGCTCAAAGATATTAATTATGCACGGTTTTCGTCCTCCGTTCTTAAGGCGAAGGTCGGTTTTGAAAGCCGGGTGGAGTTTCATTTCATCCGGGAAAGAAAAATTTTATTATATGTATGTGTTATGTATGTAAAACTGATTTATATTCGTAAGATGTCCTTATAACATAAGGTCCAGTAGAAAACCAGCAGCAGGCCCTAGTTGTTGGATATTTATGCTGAACTGAGCCTATTTGGCGCAGCCGTGAGGCACAGAATACTGTTACAACTAAGTTTTTTCTGTTTTTATTTATTTTATTTCGTTTTTATATTTTTGGTCTTAACCTGGGTTAAATAATTTTATTTTCTGTCTTCCTTTATACTCGGGTATTTTGTTAATATATTTTTGTAGTTTATAGCATGGTAAAAAGAAAAACTATAATCACAATACAGCAATACTGGCAGTATTGCTAACAACGATGATGGTCCTTGAGTCCAAAATTTCAGGTTAGCCAGTGTTTTTATCAGAAATTTGGACTACCGACCGGTAAATAGTAGCAGGCTAGCCGCTCAGTTAATGGGATAACATAACTGACATGATGTAATGTATACGGCACACCATGAAACAAAGTTGAAACATCTCATTCACTAGCATATGAAAAAGAGACAGCACAATATTTGGTACATCTAGGCGAACCTACCTACCTGAATGCAATCTGCCTAGAGATGCTCATAAGTCGTTGTCAAGCGCTACTGAGTTATCGCGCCGTTCATTGTTGTCTCTTGAGACCATTAGTTATTGTGTTGTATTGGAGTGGAGCATCCAATGGCAAATACAGTTCACAGTTACTTAGCATATTTTCACTTCAAAACCATAACAATGCTTCAACAAGTTTTGCTTCAACTTTGACAGCTAGAAAACCTGTTGTTAAATGTTTATATTTACATAAATATTTTTAGTTCCAGTTTTCAGAAGCACCTAGTTTTGCTTTTGGATAAACATCGCACAATCTGGCAGCATACACTTAGAATTCGGTTAATTTTACTTTCATTTCAAAAAGATAAGGACAATAACTAGGTAACAACTGTAACTAACAGTCAAACTACTGGACGCTTTTTGGACCCTACGACATAGGGAATCCAAGTGCGGGATTTTGGGAATTTGTAAAAATCTAACACCAAGTCTTCTTTTCTTTAAAAATATTGCACCTACCGTATTTTTTTTTAACTGAATAATTTTATTTATTTTTACAAGACATACAGAAATTCTATGTTTTCGATGCACATCTACGAGATTTTCCACGAGTCATCAACAAAAATCACAACTAAAGTATTAAGAACAAAAAAATCCCATTCATGTGTCAACATTTCCTCCTACAAAATCCGAAAAAACTTCCCCTTAAGCAGGCACATAACGTTTTAAAGCTCAGATTTTAAGCGGCACGAAGCGACGGAAACTGCTGAGTGTGCGAAAAAAGAATGTTACTACAAAAATGTTCGTCCAGTGGAAACATTTTAGAGCTAAAAATATTTTGTTGCGACTCGAAACTGTTTTAGAGTGTGCGTGTGTGGGGGGGGGGGTGATTGTGCAATTTGTTAATGAGTGGGGTGTGTGTGATTATGTGGGGCTCGTGGCTGAGTAATAAAAGCCGGGTCAATCGAAGTTTAAGCCACGCTTGCCGTGGTCGATTCGTCGTTCGTTATTTCTTTTCTTTTGTTTGTGTCGAATCATATGTTGCAATGGTTTATTTTATTTCTTGTTTTGATTGTTTTTTTTTATTTACATAAGTATAATTGCATGCTGCACTGGTTGCCGTCATCACGTCAACGCCGGCTGCCGCTGAAAACCAGCGCTGGAGCTCTGTCTCGTATAGGGTCTTAGCATTATGCTGAGCGATGGCCGTTTTGCGTGAATGTGACGCATGTTTAACCCCCACTTTTTTTTTTTTTTTGTGTGTTTGTTCTTTTTTTAATGCGTCATGTTTGCCGCAAATAAATGTATTTTCTTTCTTTCTTTCTTCCGTGGATAGGTGATCATCCTTTATTTATCAAGATCCCTCCGTGCTACAGGAATCACGCTTTGCTGTGGGCCCCGGCTGTTATTTGTAGATCTTTGGCAGTCCTTACAGGTGGTCTGACAACCAGTCTTAACACAGGGTAACGTTTTACCCAGAAACTAAGTTGTGGAGGTCAGATAGGCAATCGGTCTGTGTAAAATACTCGAATTCAGACGGATCGGGCGAAGACTGTCTCCATGCAACCACACTGCGGGGCACAGGTATTCCCATAGCGTTGCATTGTTCTTTATGCGTAACCCTCTCCGACCAACTTCCGGTCGTCACGCCAGTGTTTCCCAGACCTCCCTCGGCAACGACGCCTCTCTCGATCTTATGACCAAAATAATAAGACAGTTACATTTTAATGAACAAAGCCTCCGCTCACACAAAAGCCCAGCCCTACCGCGACACTGCCACTGCCAAAAATATACAACAAAGAAAAAAAAGCTTTCACGAGTCCACAGTTCAAAGTGCCCGCCGAATTATACATTTCTGACATTTATTTCATTATGCTCTTTTTGGTGGACCGCCGACCAGCCAGTGTTTTTCATAAATAAAAACTTACGAAGTCATGTTATTAATGAATACTGGCCATTTCCAAGGCTTTGCTTCTGTGGAGGTTTTAATGTCTCGGAAACAAACGTATGTAAAGTTCGTTTTTTAAATCCAGATACTAATTTGACAGGTGTAATGTCAAATTTCTATACTAAAAAAACGCAAACACAAAAGACTTAAGTGTCAGATTAGTATTTGGGATTAAAAAACGAACTATAAAAGATTTCCTATTCCAAGTTTATGAAGTGAAAACTTATAGGCTTACTTTGTGCTCTTTCTGAAGTTCTGTGTTTCTGAACAGCCAATGCAACTGAAATGTTATAATAATTTATTTAAAAATCTCAAATACGTGCGCAGAACCGTAGACAATCATAATATTTAGTCGTACTTATTTTGCAAGCGGGAACAATGTGGAAAAGGGAAAGCCACGATCGGGATCTTTGGAAGATTATGGGTGAGGCCTGCGCGAAAGCAAAGCAATGAATCAGATGACCGATGAATAAACTTGTTTTCTTTCTCAGCTTTCACGAGGCTCTCGTCATGTGGAATGGTAACATCGACAATCATTGTGCAAAATCAAAATCAAAAGTCATTTATTCAAATTAGGATGAGAATCAGCACTTTTTGAACGTCAAAATTATAGGAAAAAGTCCCCCAAAAACGCCCACCCTTCACCACTTCCTAGTGCTATCGCTGTGCGGCGCTAATCGATCTATCATCACTATATCAGGCTTATTGGCGCCAATACTCCTCTCAGTAATGATAGGCCGATCCCAGTACAACGTGTCTTGGTCATTTTGTAGAACTGGGTCAGGCACATTATACTTGTAATACGGTACCTCAGAATCCACAAGTTTATATTTCAAAGCAAGTTGCTGGTGAATAATCCTGGCTGCTTGGTTAAGCCTGTGCAAGTTCTCGCCGCTAATATTGTAAGTTACCTTCAAAATCAAGTATATAGGTGTCTACATTACATTAGCAAAGCTGTTAAGCTGAGGGAGTAGAAGTTTGAATGCAAACAAATTCGCTTCCATCTAATAAATGAAATCGTTCTGAGCTCATAACCTATTCTCCTTAATTGAGATGCTAATAGAAATTCTCCATTCCTCCAAACTGCTTATTACAGTGTGCCTAACCGTTTCCCAAGTATGTTGGGGTCGGCTTCCAGTCTTATCGGATGCAGCTGAATACCAGTACTTCACATGGAGCGACTGCTGATCTGACCTCCACAACCCATTAACTGGGTAACACAATACGCCTAGGTAAGACTGGTTTTCAGAATTTTGGCCTTCTGACTACCCGTAGTGACTGTCAAAGCTCTTGTCGTCTCTTATCCACGAAATGACCGTGGCAAGTGCAGCTTAGCATTCAATGGACCCGTGCGGTTGTTATTATTTCGCCACGAGCCCCTTCACGGCTCCACATTCCACCATTAACCATAGTGGTATGTATTAAATTAACTCGAAGTAATTAACATTCCTGGCTTAGTTTAGAATCAATAATCTTGAGACGTAACTCTTTCATTAGCAGGTTTCCAAAACCAAGCTTTCCAAACCTTCATTTTCAAAACATTCCAATTCATTACGATCAAAATTGAGCAAGATTAACAAAATATCTATCATAACTCAAACTTTTAGCATTCCTACCTAGCATGAGTTATTGGAAACAATTAATTAAATAAATTGTTTTACCCAAAACGGCAATTCAAGTAGATATTAGGTCCCTAACAATTATTAAAATTATCAGCGAGGACCTTTTAGGGAAGATTAAATTTTCGACAGCGTAAGCGCCATCTTTTATTTTTAATTGTACTGTAGTAAGCAGTTTGGAAGAATGGAGAATTTATATTAGCATCTCAATTTAGGAGCATAGCTTTCGAGGTTAGATAGGGGCTCCTGGCTAAATGATAAGTAGTAAAAGAGGAAACTCTGCAAAATACTGCACTTCAAGTCTTAAGAATTTTTAAATGACTGCGTTACTTACATTCCATTTCAAGTATAAATCCGACGTATGCTAATAGAAAACTTTCAAAGGAGATTTAATTTATGCTATTAGTTTCTTTTGCAGGCACATTTTTAAGGTTCCGTGGCTCAACACAGAAAACCTGAAATACAAATCTCGTAATTTAAAACGTTCAAAATCTGGTCGCAGTCTCATCTCGGCGACAAACAAATGTAAAAAACTTTTAAAAAATGAAGGGAAATTAGAGGTATTTTTGACAGATTGAGACAGATCAGACTGTGAACGTTTTTAAAATTACGAGCATTTTGCCCCTCTGGTCTTTGCCTACTGTTGTATTTTGTTTTTCTCGGATTTATGTGGCAAGCTATAGCTGTCGCGTTTTAGCATGACAATAGCGGTCATTGCCCTTTCCCTAATATCTCTCTGTAGGAACCTAAACAATAAACTATGTATGTTTGGGTTAGTGGAGCATGTTGGAGAACTTTATTTAATTAAATAAGTTTGGACTAAAAATGCTAGAAAATGTAGGTGGGTCTATGTCTCTATGACCGCTATTGCTAAAACGCGACAGTTATAGTAAGCTATCTCTAAATACCTATACCTACATAAAATCTTATAGTTTTTAAAAGTTAGATCTTTGGTTTAATGTAATTTCAACTTATTATACAACGATAACTAAACCTTTGGTTATTTTCATTTTGATCAACCAATCACATACATAAAACAAGAGATGTAACCCCGGAACTACTTAATAAAAATAAAAATCTTTAATTCACTGACAGACAACGCACAGCCTAAATTGCTGCGGTCTAGTTTACTAGGTAGAGGACATACTCGTAATTCTAAGCTGCTAAAGCTTCAATTCTGAATAATTTTGTCATGCTTATCTTTCTGTCTGGAAATAATAATTATATAAGATGAATATTAATCCTACTACGGAACCCCATACCGACAAACACTTAGCAGAGTATTTTTATTAATTTCGCTCAACTGACTGAACGGAGAATATTACAAAATTGCAGGGAATTTATTATGAACATTATTCTTTTTCTCTTTGATCTACAGTTTCTTTGAAGGGATATTGGCAGCATGGAGTAAGAGATAGAGAAGTTCCACTTTATCTTAGTAGACCTACTCAAATGCACGAGCGAAACGTTGTCGACGGCAGCCGCCGACACGCGTTGCTACCTTTCTGCGAATTTCTATGAGTTTTAAGTCGAGGCAACTGCAACGGTCGACCGTTGCAGTTGCCTCTGTCGTCGACAACGTGTCGCTCGCATATGCGAGTACGTTGCTCAAGTAGCTCATTTAGGTCTACTTAAAACTCATAGAAATTCGCAGAAAGGTACCTACAGTAAATTTTTCTACTCAGAACATTCTCACCGCATTTTGGCTTTACTTTGGCAAGTAAAGTTGGTAAGAATGTGAACATTATTTGAATAAAAATAAGGTTGGTTTTCTCATACAGCCCTGGTGTGACTATGAGGAGTATGGTGTGTATGGATTCTGCATGAGATTGTGATTTGTTGCGAGTTTATGGTGTATAATCAGCGGCGTAGCCAGTTATAAAGGGTCCTGCATAAAAAACATATGGCGCCGCTGATTATACACCATAAACTCGCAACAAATCACTTCTACCCGATTAGTTCGAAAAATCCTACTATCCTAGTATCCTACTGATCCTACTATCCTATTTTTCAGTTCTGTTTTTTTTCTTGTCTTTTTATATACCTATAGGTATGTGTACATAAATAAATAAATCCAACTTCCGCGAAAGTTTGTAAGGATGGATGGATGTTTGTTAATCTTTCACGAAAAAACTACTGAACGGAATTTAAATGAAAGGTGGCAGACAGACAGTTTAGAACCAGGATTAACACATAGGATACTATTTATCCCGATATTCCCACGGGATCGTGACTTATGCGGGTGAAATCGCAGGGTGCTGCTAGTAATATATAAAATAACATTCAGACTCAGAAGTTTAAGCTGTCATTGTGATCTTACTAAGAGTATGCAAGAGCGAGCGAAACGAGCTAAAAACCTGGAGAATCTTGACTTTGATAGGTTAAAATTCCAACTCTGAAGTATAAGCTTTTACTGTGATTTCACGAAGAGAATTCAATAACTTGAGAATTGGGGCGCGCTTGAAGTTTAAAGCCTTTGTGAGCAATAGACAAATTATGTTATTTTTCATATTTTCATTAGGTTTTCATTAATTCCGGGTCTATTATTAATAATAATTTGAGGATGTGGATAACATTTTCAGCAACAACAGTTGGATAACAGTTCGGAGGCCCCTGTAGCCCGGGAGCCCCGTATCGTTAATACGGGTGCTAACTACGCCCCTGGTTTTGTCTAGTCAGCTAGCTAGTCTAACAGGATACAGCTGAATACCAGTATTTTACATGGAACGAGTGCCTACCTAACCTCCACAACACAAAAGTTAACTACTGGGTAATACGATACCCCTTAAAATAAGACTGGTGGTAGGACTTTTAGATTTCTGACTACCCCTAATGACTGATTCAATGATCTACGAAGGATAGCCAACCAACAGCTTGACGTGCTTTCCTAGGTACGGAGGGGTCTCGATATAATAACGGATGTTCATCCATCCATGGACCGATCGCGGCAAACGTAGCATACCTTCGATCGACCCGTCCGGCTGTTATTATTAAGCCACGAGCCCCTCTAGTTATTAAATTATAATATCAACAAGTGAACAAGTGAACAAGCGAACCTAACCTATAAAAACACATTCAATTACAATCTGAATCTGAATCATTTTGAAGGATATTGCTAAACCATCGCTTCATATGTTCGAAAAATTTGTCTGCTCAACAGCGTAAATATCGCAATGAATTTTGTTGAACTGTCAAAATGTAGGTAGTGTGTTACGCAATTACTTCGCAAGTCCAAGATCAAACAAAATATTATATAGTTCAAGCTCGAACAACAAGAGTTATTATTTTTACTGTCAAAATAAAAGGCATGGCTATTGTTAGTGTGGTACTTTTATCCTGCGCATGTGTGCATTCCCCTTTATCGTAGGTGAAGTGGTACCTATACCATAGTACTTATAGTGTACCTAGTAGCAGAGTAAGTTTCACACATCACTGGCGGCGCTCGTAAACGTTCGTGAGCCGAGACGTTTGTACTCGTATCACCGCAGCGCTGCCGTGCGCTGAAACTATCAGTAAATGCGTAAAATGGCTGAATTGAACTGTAGAAATCTAAAAATAAACATAAAATTAACGTAAACGAAGATAAAAATTAACTTACCTATAGGTACGAAGCAAACGGAGTATGTAAGGATCATAGCTTTTCGTGTCTGTGTGTGTGTGACCTCGTTGTTCTTATAAAGGGGATTTGAAGGTCCGTGGTATACCTAGCTGTCCGCCATTTTGTTTTTATCAAAATGGCGGCCATTCACGCCCACGCTTGTATTCCTTGACTTTTTAGGCAAGGGTGTACCCATAGTACCCCCACATTTCGCTATTTATGTTTAAGGGCGAGCCTATTGCGGTCAATCGAGCACAAATCCAGACTCCGGCCTGCTACTGAGAAATCCTAGATGAAAAAGCCTATAACACAGAAACGAACCTATATTTAAATTTTATTTATGGTTCATATTGACGTTATTTCAAGTTAAACAAATATCAATTTTATTTTAATGAGAATTAAGTTGATTTTAGAGTGACTAGCACTATTGAAAAGGTTATAAAAATGTTTGAAGTTGTAGCGTAAACTGAACTTCAATGTGTAGGAATTAAAGTAATTTTTCCATAAACTCATATTTGTTTACATTTTTGGCGAACATGTCGCAAATGCAGATTAGGTAACATAGCTCAGTATAACGTAATCCAATGCAACTCGTATCTCTTCAAAAACAAAAACAACGGACAGTCATCTTCAAAACCGCCCAATATCACTGACATGCCTGCTACAAACGCATACGACACTTCCAACATCCACATGCATACATACAAGTATAAATACGGAACCACAGATAACCTACCTTGTTAGAACGCAGGTTTATGTATCGGATACCCTACAGCAGGGGTGGTGAACCTATGGGATCCATGACACAAATTTCAGCGGCAGAAAATGAGTTTTCGTACGAAATCGTTCGAAAAAAATGACATATTTTGTTCCGTAAACTCGGAACTATACCGAATTCTATATTTTCCCACGGCTGGGATACAGGCCTCCTCTCTGTGAGTGGGAGTAGGCCGCAATCCACCACGCAGGCCCAGTGCCGGTTGGTAGATGTTACATGTAACCGAATTTTCGTTTCTAAGATATGTGGTTTCAACATATCTTAGAAACGAAAATTTCCTGTTTTAATTCGCCGTAACTTTTGTCGTTAACATTGAAGTTCTTATGGTTTTGACGGGCGTCACAAGCAAAAAACATTTATTTTTTTAAATCACACATATTATTTAAAATGGTTCACCATCCCTGCACTACACCATTTTAGACGTACGGACGTCGCCGTCGCTCGGTTGGTAGGTAGGTAGGTACGCCTCAAAGACACGATATTGGAATACTGTACAAATTATGATCCTGCATGCTTGTAATATTGGAAGTATTGGTTTTAAGGTACCTACCTATCTAATAAACCTATTACCTATATTGAATAATTATCTTGACTTAGGTATGGCTGGAATGAATAAGTTACTTTTAACCTAAAATCCTAAGTATCCACATTATTGTTAACAACACATAAATACAACAACGCTTTCAGGGCGCCTGTCTACTCGCCAGAGCAGGTAGCTTCTCAACAACTGTCGTGCGCAAAAGAATGCGTCTTTTCTCGGATTGCGGGGCAGTCGCAACAGCCTCTTGACAGTTATTGCTAATAGGCATGACCAAAGCCCCATTATGGGGCATTCTTATAAAAAACCACCCTGTCTTTAGTAGAATATAAGTACTAACATAGTTTATAAGGTAAATTGTCTACTAACATCTGGAATTGTAATTTTTTCTTGTAATCTTGTTTTTTAATCTTTGGATCAATTATTATTGTTGTCCATGAAAAAATAAATATTATTATTATATAACATAACATCACGCAGGATTAGGCAGAGTGAATCTATACTACATCCACATTTCGCCAGTTATGTTTAATTCCAATGGAACAGCCGATCGATTCTGTAAAAATCACACCGTGAAAAGTTAGGTGAAGTGAGCTTAGAGTGAGCTGTCAATAGTGTCAATCCCTTAGCATTGGTTGGAATGACAGCTCACTCCACGCTCACTTCACCTAAGTTTTCACGGTGAGATGGTTACAGAATCGCACTGCAGGGCGAAAGCTTGTTGCCACGCTGCGGCCTGCTATCGAGAAATTACAGATGGAAAAACTCAATAACACTTTTGCCAATCCGAGAATCGAACCCAGGACCTCAAGCGCTTGCTACTACTAGACGAGGCAGCCTCACTGAGTCAAATACCTACCTTAGTATTAGCTATGCTATGGTATTCGCTGACTTGTGGAAGTTGTTTCTATGTTCTATATTAAGGGTTTGGCTTCCGCACTTGTCCTGCAAGTAAAACATTGTGCGTTGGTACGGGTGTGGATGCAACCCAATTTTTACCTACGTATTTTAAAACGAACCAAGCAATTCGTTTATTTTGATTGTAGTAGGAACATTCTGAGTTGACAACTGTTTCTCACTCGGCTTACTCTCTCAGAAACTTTCTCACAAGAATAGTAAGAACCCATCTTTATTCTTGGTCCAGTAATTAAAAGTTTAGTTGTCGTGTAATAGCGGTCATTATTGACCCACCTACATTTTCTAGCATTTTTTATTTAAAAAACTGAAATAAAGTCTGTTAACGTCCTGAATCCTTTTGTGACCTTCAACGTGTTCCAATACTATAACCAAAAACATACGTAGTTTATTGATTGGGTTCCTACGGAGAGATAATAGAGAAACAGCAATTACCATGTTATGCAAGACGTTGTGTTTTTGTTCTTTCTCCAGAATTAGCTTACTGACAGGTTATTGTAATTAACTTATTTATTTATTTTACTTCGATGGTCTTGGTTTATCATTTGTGACTTCCAAGTGACAGCTAAGTGAACAGAGTGCATAGTGCGAGTTTTTCTACCTACTCGATGGCGTTAACGTAAACTCAGATTTGTATGGAATGACAGCAGTGCTATCGAGTTTCCACTAGATGGCGCTGCTATAGTACCGTACAAATCTGCGTTTACGTTCACGCGATCGAGTAGGTAAAAAAACTCGCACTACGCCCTCAGAACCCAGCACTGCATAAATATTTATGTAAGCTGTCACGTCCTTTATGCCTGGAGGCTTTTATTTGGGTAGTAAGTTTTTAATTTAGATACATTTTAATTAATTATTTTTAGCTAGAGTACCTACGTATAGTTTTTATTATATTTGATGGTATTTTGGCGTGGCTAGCTGACATAGGCAAATAATTTAATTTTATGTTCTGGTTTTGTAATGTTAATTACCGAACATAGGTACGTAGTATTGCATACAATCAAGTATTTTTTAACTGAACAGACAGCTGTGCTGCTGGGGAGTTTGTTGCGCAACTTCTTTTTCCCAGCGATAGCACTAGGAATTGGTGAAGGGCGGGCGTTTTTGGGGGACTGTCTGTTGTAATTTTGACGTTCAAAAAGTGCGGATTCTCAGCCTAATTTTAATAAATGACTTTTGACCGCTATTGCCATGCTAACACACGACCATCGGTAACTCATTCTTCAATTGTGACCCAGTAATTAAAATAGAATCCTCAAATTCTCAAACACAAACGTTACTGTTTCGTATAAAATTGTCGAGTTACATTCGGGAAATACAGCTAGCACTGGAATTTTGGTATTTTCTATACTGCGGTTTGTAAAGGAATGTTGGCCTTTGCTGGTTACACAATAATTCCTTTTCCTACTGTCCTTGGGAATATTGCATACCTACTTCATTTATAAGTTACTATCTACTGCCCGCGACTTCGCCCGCGTAGTAGTCAACTGTGCTATAAAACATACCTACCCAATAGCACTCCGCAATAGAGTAACTTTCTGTCAGTGCAAGAATTTTCGAAACCGGATTATTACCTACCTATTACTTCCAGAGATTACCTTCTACATCCAAACTTACTTACACCCTCCTCGCCCCTCTCCTCCTCCTCTCCTCTCCTTCTTCTTTTCCTCTCTCTCTCTCCTCCTCCCCTTTATAACATTAAAGTCCGGCCGTCGAGAGCATGCGTCCCTGACACCTGCCAGTGCGACAATTCTAGTAGCTTTTATACAAAAATAATGTTTAAGTTGATACAGCGAGAATTGCCTCTTCAGGGGTTTATTTAATGTATATTTTCCAGTAAAGAAGCATCAATTAAAAATTGTTTTTGGAAGGAACATTTTTTCTTCTATCTTTGTGGGTTTCTTGCCATACGAAGGTTCCTTTGGAGAAGAACGAGCCAGGAGGGTTGTTGGTAAAACGCTTTGGAATGGACAACTCTATCTGTCTGACAGACAGGAAGCTGACCCCAACGTAGTGGGGAAAATGATAGGCAGATTGATACCCGTTCTTCTCCATAGAGATCTACGTTTTGGAATGGCAACTAGCTTCAAATTTCTGACTAACTGACCGACTATTTAATTTTGGCAATTCAAAACCACCTGTAAATTGTTTAATTGAAATAAATGCTTTGAGTTTGATATTAGTGGGCATCGAATTTAGAACCCCTAGCACACCATGTCTCGCTTGTAAATCTTTTTATTGCAACGACATTTATATTCAGAACTAACACGCACGCTCCTGCCATCTTTCACTACCAACCGAACTGCAAAGTTCCAAGATGGCCGCCCCGATCCCGAAATGAAATAACATAACTTCAAAATAATTTACGGCGACACGAAGACACATAATAACGTAAGTTTTGGAATTACGGTTGACAACTTTATACTGTACTATGTTTGTGGACTTGGTAGGAATTTCCTTGTTATGTTAATTAGTTTCAGTAAGGGAAATTAGACGTGTGCGTCACTGCGTCCTGTTTTACGAACAGGACTGTTGAGATTGGGGAAATGTACAAGTAACTCATTTGAAACTCTAAAGGTACCTGCTGGTTCAGACTGAAGTTCCTTCAATTTATGGTAGGCCGGAAGTAAGTTGTAAATGTCTCGTAAATCGATGAAACATATGTTTATAAAATACATACAGACGAACATAGAACCTCCTTTTTTTAAAGTCTGATTTAAATCCCCACCAAAATATCGAGCCGATTTTTACAACTGTTTGTTTAGTTACATGTTGAGGACAGTAGGTAAGTACTTAATGCAATTTGTTGAGTTTGAGCTTCCAACTCAATGTATAATGAACAGAAATTTAATTTCCGTGTAAACCTTTGAATACGATATAATGAAGAGCTCGGACCCAAAGTCCATATTATAATAATTATATCACGACATCGACGCGCAAACTGTTACCATGGATGATTCTGAACCCCATTACGTCGAAATTTTTCGTCGGTTATCATCATAGAATAGAATAGAATAGGTACTCTTTGTTGTACACCATACAAATAACAGAACATAAATATATATTTTTTTACAAAGGGTGACACAATGGGCGGCTTATCGCTAAAATCGATCTTTAAAGACAACCTTTGAATAGATTAAAGTTAAGGAGAGACAAATATTGTAGGTAGTTTGTGGTAATAATAAATAATAATAATAATAAATAAATCCCTGGACATTTCACACAGCACCATTTGTCCCAAGCTAAGCAACCTAATGCTTGTGTTATGGTAACAAGATGGCTGATAAACTACTTATATACAATTTTTTTTTTGTAAATACATACATATTATAGATAGAAAAACACCCAGACTCGGAACAAATACATGTAGGTCATACAAATATTTGTTCCGTGCGGGAATCGAACCCGCGACACGCAGCGCAGCAGTCAATCGCTTAACCACTGCGCCAACCGTGCCGTCAACCGTGTGGTGTACCATTTACATTATACAATTTAATATAGGTATTCATAAAGTATATTTTACTCTTCTAAATAAATATATACATATAATAATAAACATGAAACAAGAGTAAAAAAATAATAATAATATAATAATGATGATATTTAAGGAGAGAGGAAGTGCTTTTTCATTATCTGTCTAGCCTTCCCCTAATTATCATGGGGTCGAGTCTAACTTCCAGTCTAACAGGACGCAGCTGAATACCAGTATTTTTCGTCGGTTATGAAAAAAAAAATCTATAAGTACATTTTGACCGCGTAGGTAGTTATTGCAATTTTCAATGAAACAGCTGTTTTTAGGGTTCCGTAGCCAAATGGCTAAAACGGAACCCTTATGGATTCGTCATGTCTGTCTGTCTGTCTGTCCGTCCGTATGTCACAGCCACTTTTTTTCCGAAACTATAAGAACTATACTGTTGGTGGCTTTTATCTTGGCCAGAGGGTAAGCTTTGCCAAATTGCCATACTTTGTCTCTCTTTGTCTCTAGGGTGAGTTACCAGTCGATAGCGATGAACGGACGACGGAGGATTTATCCGACACCATAATTTAGTTAGTTAATAGTTTTGATTAAGTTAGTTATTTTAATTTTATTAATTAATTATGTGCACGTTTTTATTTATGTAAGTAAGTACCTAAATTCATTTAAATTCCTAAAGAAAACTTACGTTCTATCAACTTTTCCACCGGTCATTTTACCCATTACAAAATCTTGCCGCTAAAAAAGGTGCTTTATCATCACAACAAACATAGGTACTTACTTATGTTCAAAGCAAAAACATCAACCAAATACGACTTTCCCAAACTAACCTCAAAAAATACACGGTATTTTCCTAACTACCCGCGTTAGTTCCTGTAATATAATAAAGACAAAACACGTAAAAAGTCTGCGCCATTTTCCCCGACGTCACGCAGTAAGAAGCCTATAGTTACATTACATAAATCCACTTTATCACATCACGTTTTGTGGGAACACTCCAAGATGTACCGCGGACAAGAGTTAAGTAATGTTAGGCTTTCAAAGAATTATTGTACAAGCTTGTATGGGAGGGATTTTGAAAGAACTATGCTGGGTAATATGTAGGTTGGAAAGTTTTTTTTGTGAGAGGAAAATGGGCTTGTATTCGCGGGCTCATATTATACTCTGTCCATTAGGTTAATCGTTTTTTGACAGCTGCCTTATAACGCACTATTCCAGATTAAGTAAAAGTTAACTTTAAAATGCGTAATAAAATAAATATATAAATTGCCTATTCTTATTGAATTATCTTATTTATGACTTTTTACAGACATTATAATACCGTACGTGTATCACGTTTTGACAAAAAAACATTTAATTGCTTAATAATTGGATCTGTCAAAAAACGGTTAACCTACATAGTATACAGAGTATAATAAACTGACTGCTTCGTTGCTCACGTGGTTTAATTATTCCATGACATGGGAATTAAACATAACTAATTAACTACCTTCCCCTTCGGAATATACAGGGTGGAAGAGAAAGCGACGCAGTCTGTTACCATGGGTTCCGTACATGATTCTGAACCCCCACTTTTCCATGAACAGCTGTTTTTCTTTTATTACCGAATAAAAAAGGGTTTGAAGCCTGGCATACCTACTGTCACGCCATTTTGAAAATGGCGTGACAGTAGGTACGCCACGGATCTTCAAAGCTACGGGGTCTAGAATCGTGTACTGAATTCATTGTTACAGTTTGCCTGTAGATGGCCCTGCCAGCCTGTAGGTATAAAAGGTATACCCAGGCATGACGTCCCTACCCATGTAAAATGATAATCATTTCAGAAGGAAATTTGTGGTTAAAAAGAGAGTTAACCTAAGGTTAGACAGGTTGGGAATAATCTAAACAGCGAGAGTTTGTTCGAGGCGAATCCATTTAGAGATCCAGTCCAATGATTGGATTAGTGGTACCTAATGCCTTTCCATATTTTCAGTGTGCCCAATCGAGGGCGTCTGAAATTGTCAAGAAAGAAAAGAAACTAAAATAAAGAAAATACGTGTATTTGCGGAAAACATAACGCAGAGAAAGAACAAGAATCCAGAGTTGGACTTAAGACGATTTCTGATCAATTTTCGACTGGGTCAAAAAAAGACGCTTAGAACGACAAAAAAACGTACTATTTTCCCCTTAAAAACTCTCGTAATCCCATATAATCCTCATGTTAGCCGGACACTGTAATAAAGTATATCCGAAAATCCGAACTACCACTATCCTTAGGGAATTCTTTAGATACCTACACAAAGTTTAGTGTCAGTAAAAATGAGTACAACACTAATAACAATAAATTTTCTTTAGATGCCTCTGGGAGTGGAATGGGGCAGCGGGCTTATTGTTAGGTTGAAGCGAGGTAGATGTTACATGTGACGATCTCCCTGATTGCATACCTACGTAAGGTCAGAACGATTTCGTCTGAGTTACCTTACGATGTTTGAGTGGCAGTAGCCAAACAGCTAAAGCACGGAGAGAGAGGTCGTGAGCTCATTTCTACCCATAGCTCTATTTGCGTATTGACGTTAAACCACTCTAAGCACATTTTATTATTATCCTATTTTATCCAACTGCTGGGCAAAGGTTCATACTCTACCAATTCTCTGAATCTTCAGCCAATCGGTGAGGAGACAGTCAAAATCAACACGGCAGCGTTATTTACACTGTTTGTCCACCGCACAACGTCAACGAGAAACGAGATTATTGGAACCGAACGTGGAACGTGACGAAATTGTAAAGAAAATCAAAAAGTCGTTCAATTTATTGATTTCGTCCAGAGTAACTCGTAATTAGTTCAAGTAATGAGTAGATAGATTACTTCTAAGCACACGCGCACCAATCGTACGACGCCAGCACATCAACCTACTACAATCTGTCAAATTTCTTTAATAGATTTTCAACTTTATCGCTAAAGCATTAAGGTTCAAGGTTGATTGGGAAAATTTGACAGTTTCGGGTAGCTTGACCTGGGCCCCAAGTCTGCTAATTTACAAATGCTTCAATTGAATCTCAATTGCATCTCGATTGAATGGTTTGGCACATTTGGTAGTCTACTACTTATATAAGACCAATGGTGTTCCATTGACATACCATCGAACTGCCACTCAATCGCCATTGAACAATTTGCTATTCTGCTCTTCAATCGTGTCACAGTTGTGTCTCGATCTTACAATTATTGGTAGTCTGCTCGTTATTTGACATTTATGTGAATCGTGTCTCAATGACAATCTTACCATTGAAGTACAATTCAACAACAATAGATCGTTACGCGTAGCGTTTAAATTGTTGTATAATTTTAGTAATTTAAAATAAGAATGAGGCCATCATCAAGTTTACGTTGGCGTATTTTGGCTTTAGCCAATTCTAATGAACGCCTTCGACGACAGCGATAATTAGAATTGGCTCGGCAACTTCGCAAATCCCGAGCTACAATGAGGCTCAGTGTAGATCCGTTTCGTGATTTACCTGAGTCAGAATTTATCAAAACGTTCCGACTCGGAAAAGAACAAGCGAAGGCGCTTTGTGAAAAGTTAACTCCACTTCTTCAACAACAAGGGCGTAAAGATGCAATATAACCTAATTTGAAGGTTAGTAAAGTGGCTGCGCTTCCAGGAAGTCTAACAAGCCTTCAATTTATAGGACACTCATATTACCGGGCAGTCCGCCTAAAAGAGTTACACAACTCAGAATGTATTCTGAGACATTATGTATATATGGAACTATTTATTGCCTCGTAATAATTGCAGTCAACGAATTTGAATTAACTTTTACAAAGATTTTAGGTATTTAATTTGTCATTTTGCAAATACTTATGTACCAACTCGTTTTTTAACTTTTAAAAACTTTTTAAAAGTACTGTTTACGAAAATTTAAAACACAATCAAGTCACTTGACATTTTGACAAGTTGGTTGAATTGAAAGTGACATTTCCGTGACAGCATCCAATTTTTGACTTTGGCAACACAGTCCACGTATTTTAAGTAATGTTTTTTACAACATTTGGTCTTATTCTATCGAGAAGGCATTTCATTATATCAAATATATTTATTATGAGTCGTAATTCAATCACAGAAATGAAAAAAAACCTTTATTAAAATAAATTATAACTCATTCATTCATTCAGTGTCGCGGTAGATTTTAATAGGCAACACCGCGAAATATTCAACTGACACCATTGCAATCCAATTACGATTCACTATTACAATTCAATTGACATTACATTTAAGTTTTAGCAGAATACGCATTTTGTCACAATGATAATTGAATTATAATTGACTCTCGATTGAATCGTAATAGTGAGACTGAAATTAAAATTAGCAGACTTGGGACCCTCCTGGCGTCCGTAAATCGCATCATCGTAGCCTAACGCCAAGCAGAACCGTTCAAAAACTCAATCACCTTTTCAACAGTAACTTCGTTCGCACGTCACACAAAAGTAAGGGGTTGAATACACGCCGGAGTCATAAATGTTAGTAACATCGTGTAAATGACTAGTTCAACATAGGGTCCCGTAAAGGGAGGGCCTGATTTGCTCAAGGACCGTCTTCATGAGTATTATTATTATGGGTAGATTTTAGGTTTATTTTGGTGAATAAAAGGATGGGGCTCAATAAAAAAAATTGGGTTTCTCGATTATAAGATACTAGCTGACCCGGCAAACGTTGTTTTGCCATATATGTATGTAGAAATTATTTCTAGCTGCCCGGCGCTACTTCGTTCGCGTGGTGTCCTACCCCCTACCCTACTCCTACACTACTCCTACCCTACTCCTACCCACTCCTACACTACTCCTACCCTACTCCTACCCTACTCCTACACTACTCCTACCCTACTCCTACCCTACTCCTACACTACTCCTACCCTAGGGTGGACATCCCTTATCACTTAAGGGTTTAAAAAAAAAAAAATAGATAGTAGCCGATTCTCAGACTTACTGAATATGCACACAAAATTTCATAAGAATCGGTCAAGCCGTTTCGGAGGAGTATGGCAACGAAAACTGTGACACGAGAATTTTATATAGGTATTAGATGAATTTTTGACTTGAAAAAAAAAATACATCTAATAAGTAGCTACCATCATGGGCAATGTAAAAAGAAGAAATAAACGTCATGCCAATAACTTCAGCCCTCCAAACGCTAAGCAATCTCGCATTGTCTCAAAAATATCTTTCTCCTCAAAAAATAGATTGCCAGTAAAGAAAATTGGATTCGAATACAACAGTACGGATAGCAATCAAATCGGGATTGGTCCGGTTTGTCCCGATTCTTGGAGCCAATGTGATTAGATTGGATGCCATTTTGATTCGAATATGGAACATAATTGGCGCCAAAGTGTTATGATCGGGTAGAAAATGGCGGGTGTATTGGCGGGTCTAAGATTTGTTGAGAATAGGTACCTACTTACCTGCTTTTAGGCCTGAGGGGAAATTCTTGTAATTTTAAGATCTTTCACAGTCTAATCTCAGTCTCAATCTGTCAAAAATACCTCTAATTTCCCTACACTTTTGACATTTATTTGTCGCCGAGATGAGACTGCCACTAGATTTTGAACGTTTTAAATTAGAATAATTGTCCTTCAGACATCTTTAGTAGATACTTACGTATTGTAGATAATACATAATATGATCGCATGCGGTTTTCTATCAATTAAAACTGGTTGAACGGAACAACCATAAATATTTGGCTAGCGCCAAATTAGCCTATTCTGGTCTGACAGAGAGGATGCCTATGTCCCAGCAGTGGGAACGCTATAGGCTGATCATGCTTACCTATTTGCTTTTTCATTCTGGCGAGATCAAAATCGACAATTATAGTGGTAAGTATAAGAAGTGGTTTTAGACAAATCATGTTCTTAAAACTAGAAAAAAAACCTATAAGTAGGTACTTAATATATTATGTGTCTGTAAACACCAGATATTGGAAATACAAGAGAAAGGCTTGATTATTTCTCAAGCTACCCAGGTAATAAATCAATCATTTAGCTAGCTACCACACTCTACAATACCTATACCTACGCCTTTCTAAGAGGAATCTATTGTCGCAGACCTCAGGCATGTGTGAAAGTTAATTCAAATAAATGGTTTCTTTATAACTATTTTACATTGCTGTTGTTTTATGTTTTTTGTTGAAGTCTGAAGAAGAGACTATAGAGTTTACATACCTAACATAACATTACGCTGGTTTTCCCCGAAGGGGTAGGCAGTAGATATCTATATCACTGTTCACGCACATTTGCCTCGCCAGTTATTGCTCAGCGAGTGAGCCTATAGCTAAACAGGGTAGGGAGTCCGGGAGAGTTTACCCGCCTTCGACTAAAATGCTCATAAATCGCTTTATATTTACAAAAAACTATTTTCTACAAATTGTACCCTAAGCTGCATTATTAAGCTTTATTTTTTCTTAAGAAAGTTTTATAAATCATTAATACTTTATGAGTAATTAACGATTTCTACTGAAGTGAGATTTGGCTAATATCTCCCGCCTAGGTGGGAGACTTGACCCCCAAGAAGGGAGACTTTACCCGGGTTTAAAAATAGGCAAAATAAAAATAATAAATTATAATTAAATAAAGAAATTTAATAAAAAAAAATGGCACATAATAATACGTAGTAAATGATAACACGAACTATATAATTTGAGTATCTTTGACATACAGGTAGTGAGGAATTAAGTACCTATCACATATTATATTTCTTAAGATAAGTAGTTGCGTTTAAAACAATGAGTGTTTATAAACTTTTACCATTAGAAACTCTTTCTAACATAACTTATAACCTTATTAATAAGAACTTTCACAACCAACTGTTACTGCATAATAATTTCAGTCTTTCTACAGCAAAATATCTTAGAAATTTAACAATATCTTATCAAAATGGAGAAAAATCAAAGGTAACTTAGGTATCTTCATAGCAAACATAATAGTCTGAGCCTATTCTATCTACGTCATAACTAGATAACAAACTTACAAATAGTTAAACCTTAAAAGTAGATATTGCAAATCAGTTTAAAGTAGGACACCATGTATTCCATACTCCAAAGCAGTAGCTCTAATAGACTTGCCGTTATCAATGTCACTTACAGCATTTCTTATTACTGACAGGTCTAAATTGCTTCTGTTTCTTGTTGTTTCTTTTTTTATATTTGAAGGGCATTGTGGATACTTATCTAAAATAAAACAGAAAATATTATTGCAAGAGAAACAGAGGGAGAGATTACCCTGGGTAAAGTCTCCTCCCGTCGCCATGGTAATGTCTCCCACCCCACGCCAAGCTGTCCGTTATTTAATTTACAAAAAAAACTATAATCTTTAAGCAAAAACTGTCTATCGTAAAGGTAACAAGGATAATTACACTAAGGATATGTATGCATGACATGCTGGAATCTATAAACAGTAAACAACAGTAATCAAATATCGAAAATTGAAAAAATTTACTTACCGGGCATAAAAACGTGTTTTCACTTGTAACGTCAAAACGAAACTGCTGATCGCAACATCGCCGCGTGAGCTAGGTGGGAGGAGCCTATGAGCTGTGAGAAGTGTGGCAACGTCGCAATATCTAGTTATACAGGGATTCTATGATCAGTGGCTATTGTCTCCCCCCTGCTAAACTCTCCCGGACTCCCCCTACCTACCTAGGTACTAGTCCATAATTCAGGCTGCATCTGAGGAATTTCTGAAAATAATACTTTGCCCAACCTGTATATTGAAACCAACTGAAACAACAACACGTGTTCAGTAGTTTCATTCTCGAAAACTAGGCCAAAAATGGGATAGGTAGTCAGAGACGTGAACTCGCAATAAAGCAAAATGATAAAAAAAACACGACTAAGTACAATTTAATGGAAGTGGACATCCACGATATATCGTGACGTGAGAAATCATAAAAGCGTACAATTACTAAAAGGTAAAAAATACTTATATTTGACGGAAATAAGGTGCCGTATAAAACTTTTGAAGTCTATAGGTATGTTTCGGCAGTCTTTAAGTTAACCCGGATAACGCAAGGATTAACAATACCACATAAATCAAACTTGACTGACACGTTTAGAAGTTATTAAAGTTTCTTCAGGCTCAATTTATACTGCAGCGGAACTCAAACTCAAAACTCAAATAATTTAATTCAATTAAACCATTTACAAAATAGTCGGTCAGTTAGTCAGAAAGTTGAAGCTAGTTGCCCATTCTAAAACGTAGATCTCAATGGAGAAGAACGGGCAAGAAACCTCACGGACACTCTTTTAAATCAAGATATTATTACAAAATCCTGGGTACATTATTCTTATTGCTTCTATTTGTGAGAACAATGTAAAAATGAAACAATTAAAAATAAGCCCTAGCAGTTAAGAGATGACCAGTCTCAACCGACGGCGCCCGTTCACGAACATGACGCATGGATCAGCACCACCCAGCTCAACCATTTTGTAAGGAACCGAATGACCCAACACACGCGCCACCACCAGTGAGACATTTAAGTGAGCATGACATATTCTCAACTGCCATGCTCTTTCAAGTCAACATCAAAATATCATAAAAAAGGGGTCCATGGTTCTTACATTTACAAAATTTAAAAAATGCTTCTAAATTATACAAAACTATAGTTTGCAATATATTTAAGAGATGAGAAAAAAAATAAAAAAAATACTACCAATCAGGAAGAGGTATTTAATATTGAAGTATTAACATTTAAATCTTGATTGAATAAAATAAACATTAAGAAATTGAAGGATATCTATTGCTAATCTATTGCTTCATATGTTCGAAAAAATGTCTGCTCAATGACGTAAATAACGTAATGAATGTGGTTGAACTGTCCAAATTATTTATATATCGGTAATAATTCCTACTAATAATGTGATACGCAATGACGCTGTCGTTGCAAACTTAAATCACCAATGAGTAGTAGTAGGTTCGTTACTTTTGAGTACCGTCGTGGACGACGGGCCTAGAAGTACGGTTTTCTTCGCCTTTACTACAAGTACACTTTAACTTTACGCCTGTAGGTATTCCTCGAAGAGGTAGGCAGACAGGTAGGAATAAGTATGTAGATAATACGCGCACATATTTATCGGCGACAAATCCAGACCCCGGACTGTTACTATCATAGGTGCAAGTCGATCGATCCATGCAATTTTAACTACGTAATGTCGGGGAAATTAATTCTTATGAAAGTTGACTACCAAATTCCTTCGTCCGTAGGAATATTCGAATCACAACTGTCATTCTTTGACAGTTGTATGAATTGGACAGGTGATGCGATGCTACGGGGTGGGTCGGGGGATAAGGCTCAATTTACACTGCCGCGGAACAAACTAGATCAACCGCGTTTCAGATTGTCTAAAGTAAAAACTAGTTTTATGGGTTACTGTGTAAAATGTTATAATAAAAACTACCATTCGATATTCTTCAACTAAACGAGAAGAAATTTAAAACATGCATTAAACGCACACTATGTAGACAACCATATTATAAGTTGGATGAGCAGGTATATCGTAGATAAAAATGCTTAGCTTAATACTGGTCCTGCTCCACAGGCAGTTGGGCTCACTAGTTGATCACAATTTCAATATTTGGAAGAGATGCTTCCCCTTTTTTTTTGTTTTTTTAGTGTTTCGGACATTACGAACTTAATGTTTATTTTATTCAATCAAGATTTAAATGTTAATACTTCAATATTAAATACCTCTTCCTGATTGGTAGTATTTTTTTTATTTTTTTTCTCATCTCTTAAATATATTGCAAACTATAGTTTTGTATAATTTAGAAGCATTTTTTAAATTTTGTAAATGTAAGAACCATGGACCCCTTTTTTATGATATTTTGATGTTGACTTGAAAGAGCATGACATATTCTCAACTGCCATGCTCTTTCAAGTCAACATCAAAATATCATAAAAAAGGGGTCCATGGTTCTTACATTTACAAAATTTAAAAAATGCTTCTAAATTATACAAAACTATAGTTTGCAATATATTTAAGAGATGAGAAAAAAAATAAAAAAAATACTACCAATCAGGAAGAGGTATTTAATATTGAAGTATTAACATTTAAATCTTGATTGAATAAAATAAACATTAAGTTCGTAATGTCCGAAACACTAAAAAAACAAAAAAAAAGGGGAAGCATCTCTTCCAAATATTGAAATTGTGATCAACTAGTGAGCCCAACTGCCTGTGGAGCAGGACCAGTATTAAGCTAAGCATTTTTATCTACGATATACCTGCTCATCCAACTTATAATATGGTTGTCTACATAGTGTGCGTTTAATGCATGTTTTAAATTTCTTCTCGTTTAGTTGAAGAATATCGAATGGTAGTTTTTATTATAACATTTTACACAGTAACCCATAAAACTAGTTTTTACTTTAGACAATCTGAAACGCGGTTGATCTAGTTTGTTCCGCGGCAGTGTAAATTGAGCCTTATCCCCCGACCCACCCCGTAGCATCGCATCACCTGTCCACGCTAACTTCGTTTTCGTTTAGCGACTTATCTGCGACGATCTTACTGACTTTTTTCTTTTTACTCGACTCCTAAGGATGCTAGCGGGATGTTATATAGCCTATAGCCTTCCACAAGAACTGGGCTATAAATGCAAATATATTTTTTCAAATCCGCTTGGTAGTTATTACAGATATTAGCGCGTTCAAACAAATAAAATCATCAGCTTTATTATTAGTATATATATAGATAGATAAAGAAACATACATAGTACATGCACTTTGAAAACCTACACTCCTCTTTCGGGCAGTCGTGCAGACTCAATGAATGACGGTTTAAATCCGACACGAGAAAAGATTATGCAAGAACAAAATTCGCAGGACCCAGAAGCATCCACAGTTCCACAGTTACTTCATTTCCAGAGAAATATCTCTCTACCGAGTCACCATCCAAACTTATATAATCCCTCAAAAACCTTTCTGCTCCCACCCAGTGACCGAGAAACTGGGGCTCATTTTAAACCGTACTTAAATCACTTTCCATTCGCATTTTCATCTAAAGCTCATTGATATACAAGGGCCACGTGTGTAAGTACTGTTGAGGCTTTTAAGTCCCTTTTAAAACTCTTCAACACGGAGTTTCAAAGTTCAGGGACCTAACATTGTTCCTTGCGGAACAGAGATGAAAGTATACGTTTGGTGCTACCTCTTTCCCGCATCAACGACTATAGTCTCAGTTCTATTGTGCGGAAATAGAATAAAGTGAGTTTAGAAGGTCCATTCACATGGAAAGTATGATAAAATAAGCATAGGTATAGGTACCTACATAGAGGTAAGGTAAGTAGGTAATCCTGTAAATTCATTTCTGTAAATTTGGCACGATTCGTCTGTAAACGAAGGCTATTTAAATGAAATTTAATATTTTGTAAAAAAATTGATTCAAGTGCCCGTGGAGTTTCTTGACCGTTCTTCTGCTTTGAAATGGGAAACTAGCTTCATCTTTCTGACTGCCTTGACAAAAGTGCCTGTAATTGGTTTAATTGAAATAAATTGACCCCTTTATTTATAACCGTAACTTAAAGCTTACCTATTCATTAGCGACCGTTTAAACCATACCTACATTTTTTACGTTTAAGCGTCTCTTAACTTTAAGCAGCGCTTATAAATAAACCCCCACTGTTTAAATCTAGACAAGTAGGTATCATTGGAGAAAATTGAGGCATTACTACCAAGAGTTTTAGTGGTGCTATTTTTCACTAACCCATCAATGTTTTCCTCTATGACGAGGGATAGCAGACGATACGATACGTAGATTGGATAAAGTTAAGGTTTCAAACACTTGCCTTTAAATCAGAAAGAACGGTATATGTATGTTCTTCCTAGTTTGTCAAAAATTAATATGACGAAAAAACCTACGCGAAATGGCACTTCTGTAGCTCCTTTCATCGTGTCACAGCCCACAAATGTGTTGAAACAATAGAAGTTTAGAGTACCTACACTCCGCAATTTGTTCAAATACCACCAGATTTGCATGCAGTACGGAACGGTCCTTAGTTTTAGAATGATACCTATTGATTCGTGGGCAACAAATGACTATGATTGGGCGGTACTTGATACAGCATTGTTTTGTTCATTGAGAGTTGCAGATGTTAGATTTTGGGCTCGTAGGTTCAGTCATGGCAATCAATAGTTAAACAAATTGGTACCTTACGTCAATTTGCTATGTTACAGCTATTTCATAGCGGGGCTTGTGGCTAAGTAATAACAGCCGCACGGGTCGATCGATCAGGTTAAACTACGCTTGCCACGGTTGGTCCGTGGATGGATGACCATCTTTAGATACCAAGCCCTCCGTGCCTCGGAAAGCACGTTAAGCCGTTAGTCCCGGCTGTCATTCGTAGATCTTTGACAGTCGTTACGGGTAGTCAGAAGCCCGAAAGTCTCTCTCAAGGCAGTCGCTCCATGTAAAACACTGGTTTGGTCTGGTAGCTGCATCCGGTTAAACTGGAAGCCGACCCCAACATAGTTGGGAAAAGGCTAGGCAGAATGAAAATAGCTATTTCATACAACTGTCAAAGAATGACAGTTGTGATTCGAATATACCTACGGACAAATGAATTTGGTAGTCAACTTTCATAAGAACTAATTTCCCCGACATTACGTAGTTAAAATTGCATGGATCGATCGACTTGCACCTATGATAGTAACAGTCCGGGGTCAGGATTTGTCGCCGATAAATATGTGCGCGTATTACCTACATACTTATTCCTACCTGTCTGCCTACCTCTTCGAGGAATACCTACAGGCGTAAAGTTAAAGTGTACTTGTAGTAAAGGCGAAGAAAACCGTACTTCTAGGCCCGTCGTCCACGACGGTACTCAAAAGTAAAGAACCTACTACTACTACTCATTGTTGATTTAAGTTTGCAACGACATCGACAGCGTAATTGCGTATCAGTAGGAATTATTACCTATATATAATTAATTTTGACAGTAAAAAAAATATCGTTATTGTCAAAAAAAAAAAAAAAAAAAAAAATTTGACAGTTCAACAACATTCATTACGTTATTTACGTCACTGAGCAGACATTTTTTCGAACATATGAAGCAATAGATTAGCAATAGATATCCTTCAAAATGATTTAGACTGTGATTAATAGTGTGTTAGGTACGCCATAAGAGTGCAGGTTAGTTTTGATAAGTCTCACCATTATAGCATAAAACGCGGTCTACCGCGTTCAGCATCCAGCAAAATGATTCTAAAACGTGCACAAAGACATTGTGTTGTTGAACATTATGTCCACCCATAAGGTTAGAGTCCCATTATTGGCCGCCTACCCATCTTGTTTTCCCTAATAAATTGCCCGGCGCCAGTCTATTAAAATACAAAGGACGTAACAGAGGTAAATATCACCGAGATGGGCTGAAATTGGCCAAATTATTGTTTTTTTTTCTCCATTCCATGCTTTGGTGATTTCGCTTCATTGTTAGGGGGACTGTTTAGGTCAGCCTTTTAATAAGATTTCTTGTTTACCAACGAACCTTATTTTTAACGAATGCCAAACTGTTGTCGATTGCTTTTTATCATCAGTGATTCTCCACTAGTGCTGGAAATCGATTTTCCTGGGATTTTTAACGAATGCCAAACTGTTGTCAATTGCTTTTTATCATCAGTGATTCTCCACCACTGCTGGAAATCGGTTTCCCTGGGAATTTCCAGAACTACCGGTCCTGCGCTCCCTGTTACCTGCAGGTTCTAGGACTTACCTGCACCTTAACTGCGTAACACACACAGGTACACAACACAATCTGAATAATTTTGAAGAATATTGCTAATCGATTGCTTCATTTGTTCGCAAAAATGATCAACGACGAAAATAACGCAATATCGGCTGCATCATCGCTCACAATCTGGTGGGGTGAGAGATTTCACCATAATTTAGAAAAAAGAATCCAGAAGGATTATGTGCATTCTTCACTTCGACTGTGATCACAAATTGATATTGATTGTGGACGAATTATCTCCAATCGCGGGTGTAGTCGTAGCTCGTCTCACAATCTCTCTCTAAGTATTTGGTTCTGTTACGTACAGACGCCAGCACATCAAGTTACTACAATCTGTCAAATTTCTTTGATAGATTTTCAACTTTATCGCTCAAGCATTAAGGTTCAAGGTTGATTGGATAATTTTGACAGTTTCGGGTAGCTTGACCTGCTGGCGTCTGTACATCTAACAGAATCAGATGGAGAGAGATTGTACCATCCACGGTTCGAGGCCCTAATAATGAACGCGCCAGAATGTCATAACATTCTGGCGCATTCGTTAACAGGGCTTCCAACCGCGGATTTGACCTCACCAGTGATCTCTGTTCCTATTGTGTATAATAGATACTTATAGATCAATCTTACCTACCTAATAAATAAATGTATCGTCAAGTCATAAAAACCTGGCGAAGCAGAGGCGGGTCGCTAGTGATCTATAAAACAAACTAGGTACATATTTAACGCGACGCAACCAAGTTATTTGGATTGAGAGCAAAACCATTAGGTCAATGCTATTTTTATATTTTATAGGCAAACTAAAAACATGCCGCTAGCGTCAACGGGAAATAAAAGTAACCCACTACATACCTATTTTAAAAAAGAGGCAACTTGCGAGTCAGACTCGCACACGAAGGGTGCCGTCCGTACCACAGTACAAAATTTAACACTACCTACACATTTAACGCCGAAAAAAACACGTTTCTTGTGTGGAGACTTCCTTTAATTTTTAACTTAATTTTATTAATATTACTTGTTGTTATAGCGGCCATAAATTGTGAAAATGTGTGTTTACTTTAACCTTCAGAGTGATTATTTCAAGCATGTATGCAACAAGATGTAAAAGTACCGCTGTCCCCGTAGGGCGGGGACAGCGGTAGGTACTATCTCGCGTTGCGTGCGTTAATATCTCGTAAAAGTGACACTTTACGGGTTTGGTTTTATCGTTTTCTGTTTGCATTCTGCATGTCAACTATCGATTTATGTAGATTTCATGCGTGGCAAACAAAATGGCGCGACAGGTAGGTATGCCGCCAGGCTCCATATAAAAATCTTCAATCCCCTTTGAAGTGTCTACCTATGTCGGTTCAAAAGATACAGCCCTGTGACAGACGGACGGACAACGGAAACCCTTGGCACCCTTTGGGTACGCAACCCTAAAACTGCAGTCCGTACCAGAAACAATATTTACTTTCTATTTCGCTCTAACGCGAAGAACGAATGGTGGAAGTTTTTATATCGAACGCTTAATCAATTCAGTTTAAAAAGTTTTTATTCCATTTTTTTATACTGCGAGCGGGAATGGAAGAGAAACATTGGTTACAGGTTCTGCAAATAAAATTTAATCGTTCATTTGAGTTAGGTACTTACCTACTAACGTCACGCTGTAACTATTCTTCGAAGGGGTAGGCAGTGCTGTAAAGTCAGCAACAAAAGTCATTAATACTTTTAAATCTTAATTAAGTATAGAGCAAACATCCAATTGAATTCATAACAGCCGATCGATTCTTTAAAATTTTTACCGTGAAAAGTTAGGTGAAGTGAGCTTAGAGTGAGCTGTCAATAGTGTCAATCCCTAGCATTAGTTGGAATGACAGCTCATTCCACAATCACTTCGCCTAAGTTTTCACGTTGAGATGGTTACAGAATCACACTGCAGAAGTCAAATATAAGGAATAAACAAAGAAAAAAATACAATGTTTTTTGTTCTTCAAAACATAAAAAATAATCTAAGTAGGCAAAAACGTCGTTTTCGACCGAAAAAATAATAAACGCAAAACAGAAATTACTTAATTTTTTAACCGACTTCTAAAAAAGGAGGAGGTTCTCAATTCGGATGTTTGTATTTTTTTTTTTTTTTTTTATGTTTGTTCGCGCATAACTCCGTCGCTTGCCAACCGATTTGAAAAATTCTATTTTGTTGCATATGGTATGCTCCCCAAATGGTCCCATGAAAATTTTATCAAAATCGGACAAGCGGTTTTTGAAAAATCAACAAAAATAAAAAAAAATATCACAACAAAAAAGTGAAAAATAAAAACTTTTTTACAAAAAAAAACAACCGACTTCCATAAAAACACTACAAAGTGAAAAATAACTTTAATTTCGGAAGTCGGTGGCGAAAAATGAAATAAAAAACCAAAGACACCGACTTCCGAAATTAAAGTTATTTTTCACTTTGTAGTGTTTTTAAAAGTTTTATGATTTATAAATATTTAGATGTATTTTGTTGCTGAGTGTATCTACTGCAGTATGACGCAAAACGGCAGATGTAAAACGGCCACCCATCCACGAACCGACCGCGGCAAGCGCAACTTAACCTTTGATCGACCCGTGCGGCTGTTTTCAATAATTGCAGTGCGGTCAAACAGTCATTTTATTCATTTCATTTTTTTTTTACTATTACAACATGTTTACCACAACATGTTTACCCACCACATTGTTTACCTATTACAAAATTGTAATTCCAACTTTTTTACTGAGTAGGTACAGACGCCAGCAAGTCAAGCTACCCGAAACTGTCAAATTTTCCCAATCAACCTTGAACCTTAATGCTTTAATGATAAAGTTGAAAATCTATTAAAGAAACTTGACAGATTGTAGTAGATTGATGTGTTGGCGTCTGTACCTATATCTTTAACCAGGGGGGCAATTCTCGTAATTTTAAGAACGTTCACAGTTTGATCTCAGTCTCAATCTGTAAAAAATACCTCTAATTTCCCTACATTTTGACAAGCTTTTGACATTTGTTTTTCGCTGAGATGAAACTGCAACTAGATTTTGAACATTTTAAATTACGAGAATTGGCCTTCAGTTTTAAATTTTGATGGCATACCTACCAAATAGAATAGGATAGAATACTGTTTACCTATTGTACACCATAAATATATAAAATTAGACTTAGACTATGCTAGACTGGTTAGACTCAATAACATAACTGCTTGAAATAGCTTGGACCCTCTTCTCGATACCTGTGCGGTGGGCTACTATTTTTCATATTTTTAAATGTTATTGTTGTCTTTTTGTTTATAAAAATATTTAAAAATGTAATTTATAAGTACAAAACTAACTTAACACAGAGAAATATAAATAAAATGACCCATAATTATAGTCTTTACATTCACAATTCTTGTAAGGAACCAACATACTTCATATTTTTTAAGTTTATGTTTATAGTGTTTTTAGTCTACCCTCCATCATATTGTTGTTCCCACCCTACTCATAGGATTTATCCACTTAGCTCAATACACAAATTACGATATTTGGTGTTATAATGAAGACATAATAACAATTAAAATAATAGAATACTTTACAAAGTAAGTCATTGTATATATAAAATTCATTAATGTCAATGTTATTTTTATGAATTAATTAAGTATGAATTGTTATTGACTTACATATTATTTTAATTCTAAATATAAACATGTCATGATTCCGTGTTTTGATTATTTCAATTGGTAACACAGTGAATTTTATAGGGAATTGGCAACACAGCCAACCGCGATGCCGCGAAAATAAGGGGAGATTGAAAAAGAAGATGGTGAAACACCTCACGCTGGGAGTCGCTCCAATTACCTATATTTTAAGTCTTAGGTACTAGACTACAGTGATATTGATATTAACGAAAATATATTCTGAAATAGCATGAAATGTGGTTTCATTATATTAAACATGATTTGACTTATAAAAAAATCTGTCTAATAACGTTCAAAAACTAAATAAATAAGACTAAAAGAAAAATCTGCCAAATTTTTCTTGTTAGTTATGTAATACTTACTTATGTAATATTTTCTTTATTTTAATCTACTAAGTATTAGTTTTTACCATATTTTACCTAATTATTTTAAAACACACTGGTTGAAATGATGTGTCTTGTTTGATAATAGAAAATCCAAATTTTCTGTTTTCTAAGGGTTTTTTTTCGTATGAGTTACAATAGAATATTTTAGGAAAACCTCTTTCATTATCAACTTTAATAACAATTTGAAAACCCTTAAAACAAAAAACAAAACAACTGTCATTTGCTTCAATTGTTTGGATAATTTGGTGCTATATTGTCAAAAAATCATTTAATTGATTGAATAGTATTTTAACTCTGCTGATTCATCATAATGGCAAGTTATTTATTTTAATTTATTTCATTCATAATTCTTAAATGTGGGTGTACTATAGGTAAATCTCTGCCCAACCCATTGGAGATACAAGGCATGATGTTAATGTTATTGTTATGTGTATGTTCATTTATAATTAGAAAATAATGTATTGTACTTAATGTGCATTTTGTTTGTGCGGAATAAACAATTTTTCTTTCTTTTTTTGCTTGCCGTGATCGGTCTGTGGATGGGTGACCATCTTTACATACCGACACCCCTCCGTGCCTCAGAAGCACGTTAAACCGTTGGTCCTGGCTGTCTTTCGTGGATCTTTGACAGCTGTTATGGGTAGTCAGAAGCCCGAAAGTCTGACCAGTCTTACCAATGGGTATTGTATTACCCAGTAACTGGATTGTGGAGGTCAGATAGGCAGTCGATCCATGTAAAATACTGGTATTCAGCTGCATGCGGTTAGACTGGATGCCAACCCCAACATAGTAGGGAACTACAAATACAGCAGCGTATTCCAAATAAACCTTGTCTCACTGAATGTTCACATAGTACTTTCACTCCAAAAAGACCTAAGTACCTGATTTTTCAGCAATTCCTTCGATTCACTAGCTGTGTTCCCACAAAATTGTGCTGTCCAATGCCCGTAGATAAATAAAAAGCGATAGTAACATAGGATTCTGAAAAAAAAAATATTAATAAAATAAATTATTGTGATTAGTTATTCACAATAATTTATTATATTGCTGATTTCATAGTTTCCGTGTAGGGCCAATGTTTTCCATCATATATTATAACACATTCGTCAGATAATCGTTTACATAATACTTGCAATAACATAGAAATTAATATAAAAGTTAATTTAACCTCAAACCATAATAAACAAGTCATTGGTCTTACGACAAACAGAATGCTCAGTATAACTTGCCATTGTTCTGACTGGCGCTGCTGGCAAAGGCAATGTCAAACTCAGTACATTTATGCCTAGTTTCAAAACTTACCGTGCCTGTTGACACTCTGGGCATTCTGTCTAGGAAATCGTTCTGACTTGGAACGAAATCGACTATTTATCTCGCTCACTCTTAAGCTGTAATGTTGCTGTTTCACTCCCTCACTAGCCAGGACGCAATCGTGTTTATAAAAACACTATGTTTTCTCTCTTTTTCTCACTAACGTGCGTTGCACATCCTACGTTTTGTTTGCATGGATTAATTTCATTATATCGTCTGACTTCAAGTTATCACAACGTTTTCACTGTGTAGTGTTTTACAAGATGGCGTCAACAAGCAAAGATATACCGGTAAGAATTGCCAATAAACACGAAGATAATTGCGATTCGGATATAGAATTAATTAGAACAGAATTCAATGACAAATTACATAAATATTTTTTGACAACGAGAAACTCGGAAGAATGTTCATTAAAGAGTGAGAATTGTCTCGATCCATTGATATTAATGATAAAAAAAGAAGAAGAGAAATCGCGTCAGGATAGCAGCTACATTCCTATTTATCTAGAGAAATATAAGATTGTTGAAAGACAGGATGGAAAAGAACGGTTGTTGTTAAAAGGCGAAGATGGCAAATTCAGAGTATTGCTTCCTTGGGAAGAAAACTTTGACATTTTTTGGAAAACACATTTAAAATATTGCCACCCAACAACTGAGACGCTTAAGCATATTTTGCAAAATGACTACATAGTAGATGATTTTGCTATTCAAAATATTCGCGAAGTCTGTTACACTTGTTCGGGAGTAAAAAAGCCGTACTATCGCTTAGCTCTAGATATATTAACAATGAGTGGAAGTCCAGACTTTGCTTTTACTCACATTATGACTTGCCAAGACATGTTCACTGGGTTCATTCACTTAAGACCACTGAGCGTTGATAATAAGGAAAGCGAAATTTGTGTGGAGCTGCTTAGAATCTTTATGGATTTTGGGCCACCTAAAGAAGTAGTTATAAGCAATAACATTTTTGAAGTAGCACTAGATCAAATCAAATACCTTACTACATTCGCACCTATTTCAATTGCAATTACTAAAGTAACTCCAGACTTAGATAAATTAAATCTTCTAAGAAACAGGATCACTATATGGATGAGGAAAAACAACTTTGATAACTGGGGCATTGCCTGTTACGGAGTACAGCTGCATTTGAATAACGAAAGTAAAGGAATAAGAAAAAAGTCACCTTATGCCAACGTTTTCAAAAACATTGAAAGTTGTGTAACGGAAGCTTTGTCCGAAATGGATGCACAATTATTGATGTGCGATGAAACTATGGCTGGTACTGAAATTGAATTCAAGGCGACTTCCGATGATGAAATGGTGCAATTTGAAGACAATGATCCGCTTGCTGAATTGGTGCAATTTGAAGACAATGATCCGCTTGATGAAATGGTGCAATTTGAAGACAATGATCCGCTTGCTATTGATGACATTTGTTCATGATAATGTTGTTAATCTGTATCTTATTTCTGATTTTAGCTTCACAAACGTCTTAACAGCGCTTATGATAATACTATTTAATAGTAAGTAATTATTTTTAAGCAAATAAATAACTGTCATTTATTTTTGTTTTTAAACAAAAATACCTATTTGAGGTCACATTCCCGTAGGTACCTATTAGGTTAAGTGGTCATCCAATGCATTATTTTCTTTTTAACATGTCCTTTGCATCATTTGTTAATATGTCAATCAATGATTTAAAATTTGATAGAATAACAATCTACATCGAAAAACTGCTTGAGGCGCCTAGTCGAAAAAAATAGCAATGTCTCTTTTGTCATACTGGCTTTTTGACTAGTTTTTAAGAATCGTGACTCCCATTCAAATAACGTCAACGGTTTTTCTCCATTTGTCAAGATTAATGGCCTGGTGGAGTGTGGCGCTGATAGGTATCTCCAGATAATTGGATATTTGATTTAACCATCGTTTTGGGCTTCGGGCTCTTCTTCCTGTCTTGTTTCTTTGCCCTCCAATTTTACGTCACCACTATTTAAACGTTCCATGTTCTTGTTATCTCTGCGGGCAATGTACAGACGCCAGCTGCAGGTCAAGCTACCCGAAACTGTCAAATTTTCCCAATTAACCTTGAACCTTATTGCTTTTGCGATAAAGTTGAAAATCTGTTAAAGAAATTTGACAGATTGTAGTAGCTTGATGTGCTGGCGTCTGTACCAATAGCTACTATTCCTGACATTTATAAATTCATGAAGAAATAATCCAGTTTTCTTCGCTGAAAGTACCAGTTGTACAGCAGCAATTTAATAACAACCTTACGAAAACGAATTTAAAGATCACTTTCATTTTGACAGACTCAGATAGCCTTGTCAGTAGCAACTTTATGGTAGTTAAAATAAAGATCACTGTAATTTTAACAGCGATGCAAGTGACTGTAAAATTCGAATTTAAATCGAAAATCTATATGAAACGCCTTATCGAAAAAAATACCAAAGCCTTTTGTCATGCTATTATTGACATTATAAAGCCATGAGGAAATCATCTTCTTTTATTCGTTTTATGTGCCTGTTGTGCGTAGTACTTAATAAGATAGTTGTTAACAACGATCTTAAATCTCTTTGGTACTAATTTATTTATTATATTACCAATGTACAGACGCCAGCACATTAGGCTACCCGAAACTGCCAAGTTTTCCCAATCAACCTTCAACCTAATGCTTTAGCGATAAAGTTGAAAATATAGTAGTAGCTTGTTGCACTGGCGTCTGTACATTATGTACATAGGTACATAAAACAAGAACACTTTTGCACACTTGGCGAATGAGAGCTAGACCTTAATCTTAATCGTAAGTTAATAATCTTAGCTTGCTGTTAGCCAGTGAACTTGCTTACTGTATTACCTGGACAGTAAATACCTACATAATTTCTATTTTCTACCTACAAAAAAGTCTAGCTCTCATTCGCCAAGTGTGCAAATAAAGTATACTTTAGGCTTCGTTCCAAGATCGGAATAATTCGTTACACCAGAAGGCCAATTCTCGTAATTTAAAACGTCTAAAATATAGTCGCAGTCTCGTCTCGGCGACAAACAAATGTTAAAAACTTGTCAAAATGTAGGGAAATTAGAGGTATTTTTGACAGATTGAGACTGAGATCAGACTGTGAACGTTCTTAAAATTACGAGAATTGCCCCTCTGATATCTTCAAAGGATACTCAAAAGTGTAGCATACTGCATACCCTATTGTCAGTTAACAAATCGTCCAAATAGTGGGGCCTCATTTCGACACTGCCTGCCTTTTGCACAAATTATTCACGAACCAGCAAAGCGTATTTTTGTAGCAAAACATTCTATGCTCGACTGACGTTTGACGTTAATTCAATATTCAATACTCTGCGATTCTCGGAGACAATGACAAGCGCCGATTCTGCCTTTTGTTTCTTTTTTTATTCGGTATTGATACTAAAACTTTTTAGGAATGATATTGTTTTTGCGAAAAGCAAATTCCCTAAATGTCAAAGTCAATCAATATACCTAGCCTTTTCCCAACTATGTAAGTGTCTGCTTCCAGTTTAACCGGAAGCAGCATTTCTATAATATATGAACGTTTAATTATTAATGTAATATACACCGTCGAAATGGTAAACAACTTGTTGAATTAAAGGTGTTTTATTTAAACATATACATATATTTCTCTGTGCTGTTACTGTGAGCCTGCATAATCCCACTGCTGGGCAAAGGCCTCTCCCCATGACTTCCAGCTCTTTCGATCCAGGGCTAAAGTAGACCATTGATCGTTTGTTTTGTCCAGCTCGTCCCGCCAACTTTCAAGGGGGTCGGGGTCGGGGAGATTTATCTTTAATGTTGGATATTATTTCCAGTACCTAAGTAAAGTAGGGATCAGGGGGTAATTCTGTAACACACTAACAGTAGGCTTTCATTTCGACAGTTCAACAACATTCATTGCGATATTTACTTTGTGAGGCTATTTTTTTTTCGAACATCTGAAGCAATGGATGTCTTTCAAAATTATTCAGATTTTGATTGATAGTGTGTTACCCGGCTAGAAAATATGCTACATATTTATTTGTAAGTAGTTATGATTAATATATAAGGTGTATTTACTCATAAACGACGGGTCATTGTATTCATCATCACGAACAACTTTTACTATAGGCTATAGGACTAACCTGAAATCGCGAAACAAAAATCAGCTGTTCCCTACATTTTGACGAGTTATGCGAACATAAATGTACCCACAGCTGATTTTTTTTCCAAGACTTGCAAATCAGACCAAATATAAACAAACTGAAGAAGTAACAATTTAAATTCTATTAGACAGAGCATCTCGCTGCTCTTTTTTCGAAGCTCTCCCTATAACAGCGAATTTTAGACATCGCGTCGCGTCGCTCTGATATTCGCGAGGATAGTGTGGATGTGACTGTTTATTTTATACTTACAATACTTTATTGTACTCTTATCCAGTAACTGGATTGTAGAGGTCAGATAGGCAGTCACTCCATGTAAAATACTGTTACTCACCTGCATCCGGTTAGACTGGAAGCCGATCCCAACATGGTTAGGAAAAGGCTAGACTATGCAGGCGCGGTAAACCCCCCCCCCCCCCCAAATCATTCAAGTTGTCGAGAGTCTGCATGATGCCTTACCAATTTAAGTTCTACTTTGTGCCCCCCCTCAAATCTTGGGCTGCGACCGCGCCTGAGACTATGGTGACTTTATTTTACTCTTCCCTTTTTTCGTAAATCTGGGTGATGAAACAGCCTTCTGAGTCTGGTCCTCCTTTAACCTATGCTAACATTCAAATAAAGTTTATTATCAGTATTCTTTAGAACCCAATGCATGCGCCTGACTGAAAAGTAATAGCAAAGTGTCATATCATACTATTATTGACAATAAAAATGTATAAGGACTTCGAGTGGGTTCTTTCTTTGTTTAAAGTATCCGTTAGATGCACACAACTATGACCTAGTTCTCGGGCCCAAAAATAAATCTGTAACGCGTTAAGTTTTCAAAGCGTAGGTAGGTATGGCACGTCATGTGAATGGTTTTATGGCTAATAGAAAGCTTTCAATTGCGTGCGCTTCGGACGCGAATGTTTTCGTGCGTTGTCATAGCATAGCAACAAGCATAAAACTGGAGTAGGTACCTAGAATTCAGCTTACCCCTGTCTCTGGAATAGCAACGCACCTGCGATTCCAGTGGTACCTTTTACAGATATCCATTGGCGGTCTATTCTGAAAATGTATGTGAATTGAGTTGTCATTCCATTATGCTGTTGCTGTATTAGCGTCACCGGCCAACTGGAGTCGAGTATATTCGATTCAGCGTCACCAACCCGAGCGTGAAGGTTCAGTTTCCTTGACTGTTGAGGTGTTACAATTGCTTAAAGGTAGGTAGGTAGGTACAATTATAGACGTTACGGTGTATCTGTCAAAATAAATATCATCATCATCATCATTTCAGCCGAAATAGGTACGTCCACATAGGCCTCCCCCAAGCACCTCCACTTCGACCGGGCCTGTGCTTCTCGCATCCAACGGGATCCTTTGGTTCACCTTGTGGGAGGCCTTCCAACGCTACGTCTTCCGGTACGCGGTCGCCACTCCAGAGCCTTTTGGCCCCATCGGCCAAAATAAATACAGAATATTTATTTACGTCTTATCCACACGAATACCGTCTCAACCCCTACTTCCGCTCTTGTTTCGCGAGTCCCAGACTAGAGACAGTTTGAAATTGAAAAAGAAAACTCCAACGGAATTCCCTCGTAAGAGAAATGGCTGGAAATATTGTTACACAGTACTGCTGGGAAACGCTATGAATATATTGATGGTAGCTCTGATTGGTGGGATCAACTGATTTTGAATAGGGGGTTAGTTTTGAGAAAGAAGGATGTTAAGGCTTTATTACTACTACAGTAGATATCCTATTATATAGTAGATATTTAATGAATGTGTTCGCGCCTGCTCATTTTGTTAGGGCAAATCATCACCTGCGTGTTTTGCTTCTACATGCAATATTTTTTTTATATCTACTACTGTGTCGGTAGCCGTGGAAGAAAAATACTTTGTTCTCATTACCTACTTCGGCTCCGCTAAAAAAAAGGTAAAAAAATATGAAATTATAAACCTCTCAATTTCTCCATGAGTTTGTTTTCAAGAATTCCAATCTTGTGCTTAAACAGTAGGAAAACATAACGTAACATGACATCACACCTGTGTTCCGCTTCCGAGTGCTAGGCTGTAGCAGGTATAGTTATCTAATACACCCACATATCGGCCTGTGATAAAGTGTGTTTAAACCCCGTGTGGGGGCGAGACTATTGTCATCAATCAACTGGGCATCAATCAATACTCCAGCCGTCATGTCTCTCTCACTCGTGTTAATAAATAAATAAATAAATAAAGCCATCGGCGCGGTAGATATTATAGTGCACAAGTGCGTGCGCGGACAGTGGTGCACTCTCTCTTTCCTCACTCTCATTGTCCGATGGGATGGCAATCCGACACGACCGGAGAGAGATCAGCCGCAAGGACAATGGGATTAACGTGCTTTCCGAGGCACGGGGGTATCATATAGCCAACTTCCAAACTCCGCACATCTATTTCCAATGGAAAAACCCTTAACACTACCCGACCCGGGAATCGAACCCAGGAGCGTGGGCTCAACAGTCGCGCTTGCAACCACGAGACCAACGGGGCGGTTACCGAGATACTACCAAGTATTTAGTTCTGTGAATATCGAATTACTCTTTACCTGACCTGGAGATCGAATTTAGGAGCTCAGTAGCAGCAGTTGTGAAAACTGGACCAACGAGGTTCAGTCCTTATCTATTACGTAAGCCTTGAACATAACTTGAGGAGAAAAATTTTTGGTACCTAAATCCAATAAAACCGAACACTTCCTAAAAGCCACTAATTAACATAGCATTGCACGGAAGCAAGCAAGCACGGTCTTATGCACGTTCCTGTACAGACGCCAGCAGGTCAAGCTACCCGAAACTGTCAAACTTTCCCAATCAACATTGAACCTTAATGCTTGAGCGATAAAGTTGAAAATCTATTAAAGAAATTTGACAGGTTGTAGTAGCTTGATGTACTGGCGTCTGTACCTATGTACAATTTGCGTCATGAAAAGGAAATTGCTGACATTTTGCTGACATCATTTTTTTTTTTGCAATTGCTGATATTTTTCACGCTTTTATTCTAACGATGTGCTGAAATTGTCGTCTGAAATGTTGACTGAAGCTCTCCAAAAGTTAGTTGACATTTGTCCACTTCAGCTCTAATGCCACATTGTGATTTAAAATTCTAGTCTTCAAATGTTTATGACCGTTATAAAAATATGTCATAACCGCTTTCCAAGGAAACCAACCTTTTCCACCAAACGGAACGGATCGGAACGGATTTTACAATGTTCAACGATTTTAGATCGTGTTCGCAGTACTTAAAGTCTATATTACCAAGCCGCGCACAGCAGCTTGGCCGCGGGCGTCTTCCGCGACACGCGATCGTAGCCGAGAGTATGCTTCTACGCGCGATCGGCTCCGTTCGCGTGTCGTCGTATCCGATCGAATCCCAACTATGTTGGGGTCGGCTTTCAGTCTAACGAGATGCAGTTGAGTACCAGTATTTATATGGAGCGACTGCCTATCTGACCTCCACAGTCACTGTGCGTCTAACCAAATAATAATAATTATAAATTAGTATCACCACGTGTACCGGCTATTTAAATTATTTCGATATAAGTTGATTAAATTGATTGCACATCTATTATTTATTTACGTGATGACCGCATATTTTTTTGATAAGATAAAAATATGTTACAGGGTATTAACCTTTACATTTTTATTACATTATAGTAATAGAACACGATTAAGGAGCTTGTTCGGGAAAGTACCTATTAATTAACACCAATACCAGCAACCTCACTGCTTAACACACTATCCATCACAATCTGAATCATTTTGAAGGATATTGCTAATCGATTGCTTCATATGTTCGAAAAATGTGTGCTCAAACAACGTACCTAAATAACGCAATGAAAGTTGTTGAACTGTCAAAATGAATGAAACCCATTGCTACTGAGATAGTGTGTTACGCAACTACCCCGCTGACTCAATAACATGAAACTATTTTGTAGGTACTTAGCTAGTGGGTATCTCAAGTATTTAGATGTCAAGCACACTGCTCGATGTAAACCTGTAATAAAACTAGTGGGACATCGGGTCACGGGCAATTGGACGTCGTTAAGCAGAAAGGACCGACCCACAAAAAGTAATTTTTGAGTTATCGAGGTTTTATGTTTAGGTGTGTATTGCTGCAATGAGGTTGTATATTATGGAATATTTTAAAATATTGTCACATATGGGCAAATATACCAATAGTAAGTTGTACTACATAGACTAACGCATTTTTCGAGGTATTGCGAAGAATGTGGATGGAGTCCTTTCTGCCTAACTACGTCCAATTTAAGTTCAAAACGACGCGTTCCTCTTCTAGTCCTTTGAGCTAGAAAAGTTGCGGAAAATTCTATGTATGTAATACCTTACCTATAGATAGATACCGGCTTTACTAGAAGAGCTTTTGCATGAAGAGTTCTTCTGAGTATTTTGAATGCAAACCTTGCAGTTGCTTAAATCCTTTTCACTATCGTCAAATGACTATACCCTGTCCATTAGGTTAACCGTTTTTTGACAGCTATCTCAGAACGTACATATTCCAGATTACGTAAAAGTCAACTTTAAAAATGCGTAATAAAATAAATATTTAAACTGCCTTATCTTATTTAGGTATGGCATCTTACAGACATTATTATACCGTACGTGTATGAATCAATGTATTGTTTGTTGCTGCAATCAATAGTCCCATCTGTCAAAAAACGGTTTACCAAATGTATAGGTACTTATATATTAATCTTACTATAGTTTCTGACAACGATTTCTCGCACGAGGAAGCCGAACAACGACATCATTTCAGACAAACAAACTCACAAACTTTTCCTTTATAATGTAGGTATGCCTTACCACTTTTGACAATAATTCCGCAACCCAACAGCAACCTTATTAGAAAGAGAATAAAGGTCATTGTGATTTGGACAGATTTGGCAGTAGTAGCAATCCAACAGCAACCGTATTACAAGGAGTAGGTATATAGATCACTGTGATTTAGACAGTGATGCAAAACCAGAGGTAAAATAACTTCGAATGAACTGTAAGGTTGAAACTATCTAAGTGTCACATAGAAAAATAGACCTTGTAGTTTTACGACGTGCAAGTGATATTCGACATTAGGAGGTACGAGATTAATTATCCCTATGACTTATTTTGCGAACAACGATTGCTTTTTATAAATCATGAATCCGTTTGCAAGTCCCCAGCTTTTGGCCGATATGACCGACATACTACCTACCACCCTACCAGTCGACATAGGCGATTGGACAAATCGTCAACTAACTAAGAACTAGGTAGGTACTTTATATGGCTGAAGTTCGGTAAGGAAACTACCGGGATTGTGGGTCATGGGCAATTAAAGTTCTAAACGACATGTACCTCTTCAAGTGGGCATTGAGTTACGAAGAATATGGAGTAACCTGTGGTACTTAGGTAATATAGGTAAAAGTTATATTTTACATGTTTGGCCGTTTAGTTACATTTCGAATGTTCGGCCGTTTCCGTCTACGAAGTTACTATTTGGTTCTGTCGGTTCCGATCCTACACTCCTACACTCTTTCGAATATTGACTATATGGTCCCGACCCAATTGAGCAGCTCCGAACTTTTTTCGCATTTTTCAATAATATTCGGTTTGGCCATGTGTCGGTCCGATCCGAACATTCGCTCTGCACTTCGGAGTAGACCCCCAGGTGAGAAAAGTAATGAGCAAAATACTTAAGTAACAATCATTCGATGCTAAGGCCTGGATGGATGGCATTCAAACCAAGTAAAATACCATTCTGGACAATTAAAAAAAAACTACCTAATTCTGCCTATTCTAACCTCACAGTCTCCTGAATCCTTCAGTGTAATTTAAGCGATGCGGCTTCGTACATTACTCCGTTTAAGTGTCCGTTTCATTTTCGATGGCTTTAATCACCGCTTCAGAAGTGGACTGGGCTCTCTAGAATCGGTCTAAGAATTTAAAGATTTATGTCAAAGAAGCCGTTTAGGCCTAAAATATCAGAAAAGTAAGGTTTTTGCCTCATATCAATGATGATATGAGGCAAAAACATTCAAACCAACATTACATTACATTCGGTCTTTAATATCAGAAAAGTAAGTAATAGACGGCTAGCTTCGAAGCCAACCCTCCTAGGGTTGGCTTCGAAGCTAGCCGTTTAGCTCAAAGCCGCTGGCAAAGGCTAGTGTACGTAATCATAAAAACACAAACAGTATGTCATCATAACCATTTTTTTTTCTGGTGGGAATCAAATGACCTCTCCCGCTCTGGGCTGAGCGGAAGGGCGTGTCAGACTTTTACTGACTAAAACCCACCCATGTTCCTTCAGTTGCCTGTGCCAGGGGCCACGGTATACTTTCCTAAGATACAGGTGTGCGTACCTAGTTTAGGAGCCCGGAAAACTGACAAGAATTTTAAACTTGGGAGTACAACCCACTGTTTTCATAATGCTATCTACTGTGTTGTTATTTATGTATTAATAAACTTATTATTATTATTATTATATCATAATCATAATCGGCCAATATTGTTCCCACTGCTGGGACACAGGCCTCCTATCTACCACGCGGGCCTAGTGTGGGTAGGTAGATGTCACATGTCTTCGAATTTTTCGTTCTAAGACATGCCGGTTTCCTCACTGTGTTTTCCTTCACCGTTTTGAGAGGGGATGAAATAATTTACACAAATAAAGCGCCTGTCTGGGTTCGAACCTACGACCTACAACTCGTAAGTCGCGGCCGTATTGCCACTTGGCCACCACTGCTCTAATTAACTGTTCTGCCGATCGATTCTGTAAGAATCTCACCGTGAAAAGTTGGCTGAAGTAAGATTAGAGTGAGCTGTCAATAGTGTCAATCCGTAGCATTAGTTGGAATGACAGCTCACTCCACGCTCCCTTCATCTAAGATTTCACGGTGATATGGTTACAGAATCGCACTGCTGTTCTTTTAAGAACAGTAAGTACCTCTGCATAAAATGTCTAGATTAATATTTCAAAACAATTTTAACAGCAAAATCAACACCAGACTCTCAAAACAGTATTAAAAATATCGAGAACAGATTTTTATTAAAAGAAAAAAAATAATGCAAAAGCTTTAATAAACAACTCGAGGTGGGTAATAAAATAAAACGGAAAACAAAACACGGTGCAAAAGCAACAGTGGTGGAAATCTGGCCCTGACGGGTATTGTAGATACGTGCACTGCAAGCCAGAATAATTGGTACCTACACGATGTACGACAATGTTTTAAATTGTATTTTGTTTCTGTGTGTGTAATAATGTTGTTTCTTTTAATGATTTTTTTGGTTTGATTGTGTAACAGTGAGTCTAAAAATCCGTCTGGCAGATTAAAATGTTTTAGCGTTTTGGCTTTTACTCTGTTGGTAACTCGAAGGCTGTTGAGTAATAAGCATCATCTGAAAGTTGATAAATTACTGATGTTCAGCTGCATCCGGTCAGACTGGAAGCCGATGCCAACATAATGTGGTTGAGAAAAGACTACGGGTCAGGCGCTGTGAATCGTGAACATTTTATCTTTGAGACCATTGAGTTAATTTAAAAAATCAGTGCATTATGGCGTAATTTTGACAGATCGAAGCTTAAATTTAGGCTAAGTTTCGTCTCTCTATCTTTCCATAAGAAACAAAATATATTATCATTTGCCTTCTCATATTTTTTACCGTCAGCTATCAGTCAGTTAGCCACGGGACTCATCATCATCATTTTCCTACCCTTATCCCAATTTATTTGGGGTCGGCGCAACATGCCTTTTTCTTCCATACTTCTCTATTAGTCGTCATCTCGGTAGTTAGCCACGGGACTATCATCCATCATCATCATCAGCGTATAGCAGTCCACTGCTGGACATAGGCCTCTCCTATTGCACGCCATTCAACTCGATTTTTGGCAACCCTCATCACCAGCCATCCTGCGAAGATAGTCCACCTAGCCTGAGGGCGTCCTACCTTACGTTTACCGATTCGCGGGACTGCTTCCTCTAAATAAAAAGGTGGTCTATTTATCTTGTCCTCAAGTGTATTCAAACTCACGTTGTTGAAGCCTGACTAAAAAAAAGTATTTATTAGAAGTGCGTCTATTGTTCACATAAATACTTTAAGATTGAATATTTTCATAACAAAATGGCCGCTCGAATCTGAAATCATAATAGAAAAGTTTTTAGATCGAATATAAAGTTTATAATCGCTTTTAGGTATGGTTGGGGGTTCAATAAGCTTTTATATAGTACGTGCCAGGTTCTGCCCGCGGCTTTATGTTTCACTTTTTTTTCCTCCCGTTTCGGTGATTAGACGGAACAAATAGATAGAAAGACGAAAATGGTTAAAAATGTTTTTTTTTTGTTATAAGTAACGTAAATACTTTTATATGCACTTCAATTTTATTTATCTGTACGTAAATGTATGTAAAAATTACCTTCCTTAACTGCTTCGCTCGCGTGGGTGTCAGAAATTATCCCAAAGGAGCGTGGGCATCAAAAAATTCGTCCGCATCGCTGTCAATGGGATAAGTTAGTGCCCAAAAGGTTGGAAGTTCCAGAGATTAACCCCTACATACAAACAAACAAATATTACCTCTTTATAATAATTAGTATAGATGTATTAGTAGGGACGTATAAAATATTCATCATCACGTCTGTGGGTTTGTTCAAAATAATTCAAATACGTTGTCCCTGTTCTTTCTCTTGTGGTGTTGGTATACCTACCCTTAATAATAATTACTTGTGTGAGTGATTGGGCTTGTTAGTCAATTCGCAAGAATTTACTCGCCCGAAACGTGCGAATCGTCACTTTTAAATAATATATTTTTTTCTATAGGCGACTCGCACGAAGTTAATTTTTTTGATTGAATTTTATGCAATGAAGTTTTAAGAAAAAAGTATACGTTGTTGTCGTCTCGCCCACAAATAAATTAACAGCCATCCAGAACCCTCAATCACTATTAATCAATTCATCTATCTAAATTTTCTCCTGTAATACAAATGTGTTGTTACCTAGCGCAGGAGTCAGGGCTTCACTTTGTACAGACCTACACATTTGTTATGCCAATAAATAATTGGTCTGCTCAAGAACGTAAATAACGCTATGAATATTGTTGTGTTCCTTCTTTGCATTTATACTTGCAAAAAAAAATCACGATGATAATTTACGCAAAAAAAATCTTCTGATCAAAAATTGTCCAAAGCAAACACAAGTACTACAGAATCTATAATTATACTTAAGGGGGAAGCACCAGGGTAGGCCGCGAAAGTCACGTTTTTTACGTTTTATTGCAATTTGCAGGTTAGTGACAAGTTGTATGTTGAACAAAATATGATTCGCAGCCGTAACAAGTACCTATATATTTAAAGAATTCTAATAATTACAATTATGAATAAAACCCTCTAAGTTCATATAATCCTATTGGATGACTATTTCATGAAAATATATCAATAAAAAAAAAATAATTTCGCGGTCTACCTAAGCGCATCCCCCTTAAATCAGCAAATATTCCCTTAAGAATATTCCAGAGAGGGATATTCTTTAAAATAATATTAGTAAAGTAATTTGCCTGTCTCAACGTTCATTAATTCTTCATTTTCTTACAAAGATTATGATAAAATTCATTTCCCCTCATTTCCGTAAAAATGGCATTATGGTGTGGCCATGTAATTAGCGGGCTTAGGAAATGTAGCAGCGGGCGTTTATACACTGTCCATTGGGTAAACCGTTTTTAGACAGAATTAGTGATTGCAGCAACACATCAATACATTGATTGATACACGTACGGTATTATAATGTCTGTAAGAAGCCATAAATTACATTAACTTTACGTAATCTGGAATCTTGACGTTCTAAGACAGCTGTCAAAAAACGGTTAACCTATTGGACAGTGTATAATATTCTTCTTTTTTACAGACAGCCAGCACATCAACCTACTACAATCGGTCAAATTTCTTTAATAGATTTTCAACTTTATCGCTAAAGCATTAAGGTTCAAGGTTGATTGGGAAAATTTGACAGTTTCGGGTAGCTTGACCTGCTGGCGTCCGTACATACAAACGACAAACATAAAAATAAACGAAAGATTTACTTTTCAAGCAGTCTGATGCAGTGTGTGGCAGTTATTTTCAATCTCAGGTTTACCAAAGATACAAGTGAAAAACATAACCCTGTCTTTGCTGTTGCGCAGTCGATTTAAAACACTTTTGTGTGTGAGTGACCAGCACCCTAATTGCGTTAAAACACAATCTGAATATTTTTGAAGGATATTGCTAATCCATTGCTTCATATGTTCGATTTTTTTTTCTGCTCAACAACTTAAATATCTGACGCAATGAATGTTGTTGAACTGTCAAAATGAAAGTCATTTTGAAAGTTCAACAAGACTAATGTGTTGCGAAATTACCCCACAGTAAAGATATAAATACTTTTCCGAATTAAGTATTTATGCAAAATATAAAATTAGTTTTTTAGCGCATAAGGACCATTTTTAGGGTTCCGTAGTCAACAAGGAACCCTTATAGTTTCGCCATGTCCGTCTGTCTGTCTGTCCGCGATTTAGCTCAAAAACACAAAAAAAAAAAAAACTAGAAAGTTGTTACGTTACGTTAAAGACGCAAAAAAAGTGGTAAAATAAAATTTTGAAAAAATAATTATTAAGGGTACCTCCCCTACATGTAAAGTGGGGATGATAATATTTTTTTTCGTCCTTCCCATAGTGTGGGATATCGTTAAATAGGTCTTTCAAAAATATTAGGGGTTTGGGAAGACCGTTTTTTGATTAAGTAAACCGTTCGTGACTTATCAAGCTTTACAGTACCAATTTTCGTTAGAGTCAAGTGTCCCCCCCCCTCTACCAACTAAACGGTTGTAGTTACAAATTCAAATTTCACGACAGTAGTACCTATATATACAACGAAGTTTAAAGGAAAACTATCACACTTAAGTGGGCTTTACAAGTTTACGAGTAATAGTCGACCAATTGTATTTGACTCGAAAATTTCGAACAACTCCATAGAAATGTCGATAGATGGCGCTAAGCGTCAGTTGTATCGCGCTATTGTTTCATTCCTAAATATTTTTTATAAAAAAAACAGTTGCTGTCGAATAAAATTATATTATAATTAAGTTATATGTTCTTAGAGTGAATCCAAATTAATATGTTTTTATTTATTTATTATTTTGCTTTAGAGTTTCAAACACAAAGCTTCCCCCAGGTGTAGTAAACTACTTCCTCAATTTTATTTTTTTGTGACTTGTGAGTAGTGTAGCTCTGTGTCCTGGTATTTAAATTCAAAACACCGGATATGACCAGTCTTATGCAAATCTCGAAAAAAAAATAAAACTCTCCGTGCAACATTGTCGGATCAGGTGAGGATTTATAGAGGAAGTCAAATCAGGTAGGTTAGTCATATTTGGCTTTTAATTAGAGCATGGTACGAAACTATCAGTCAGCGAATAATAATAATAATAATAATAATAATAATAATAATAATAATAATCTTTATTACATAAAGTGGTTACAATTTGTGTGAAGTCCCTGACACTTGTGCTAGGTGGTTAACCTGTATACCCTGAATACGACCCGTACTTGGCTGTTATAAAAACTATGGAACCCTACACTGCGCGTGGCCCGACACGCACTTGACCGGTTGTTTATAAATATGTAGATTATTGTGTGCATTCCATATAATTAGTGTCAAGAATCTCTGTGGCTGTTTAAACTTGCTGGGGTTGTATATTTGTACCTCCAGTTTGTCAAATTATAATCCTTTAATAAAATCTGTAGTGACCGTAATCTCTCCCTAAAAGGGGTACAGAAAGAACACAAAAACAAAAAATAACAAGTTGGGGAGAATCGCTGACTTCAGAGCTCGAACAAAAACGGGGTCCTCATCATAACATGTAACAGAAATCACGTTGAAACTTATTTATATAGCGACGCAGAACATGTCATATTACTAGCATATAAAATTAATTTCAACGTTTCTGTGTTGGTGTGGTAACATTGCAATTATTATTAAGTATTTCAATGTTCAAGCGTGCTTCATTTAGGAGCTGGAGTAAGCATTAATTAAATACCTACAGTTGTGCTGAAATTTTCAGCCAAGGACATTTTTTTTAAAACAAATTGACACTAGAGTCCGCGCAAACTCAGTCTGCGAAAGTGTGTTGTGTTCCGTGTTTTCCAAAGTAAATATTCGCCATCATTGTGACAAGTAGGTACTGGCAGGGATATAGTCTTGAACTTCAAACACGCGCGCAGACTTAGCTTGCGCGCACTCTACGTCAATTAGCCGTGCCATTTCATAAAGCTTGCAAAGAATGACAGTTGTGTTTTGTAATATACGTACAATTTAAGTTGGTAGTTAATTTGCTTAACAATATTGATTTCTCTGACTTTACAATCGTGAAATATAAGTACCTAAGGTGCCCCGGGGCTAAAGCAACTACGGGGTTATTGTAACTACATTAAATATCTCCCATAATATTACATTTATAAATATAACACCATCTCTAGATTACTGAGCATACCATTATTGTTACATACAACTAATAGGTGGCAGCATTGCAGCTAAAATGAAGGTAAAACAGGTTGATTTGTCAAACCGCCATTTTGAAACAATTTTGTTCAGACGCACGTGGTGATTAAAATCTACAAAAAATATGTTTTAGAGTGTTTTATTGCTGGTGTTTCAATTGGAGTGTATTGTTGACAAACGTAAGTAGCTATGATTATTTTTTGCTTAAAGATTAGTTAAAGCTATAACAAGATATGTGTTTAGTTACATTTTCCCTGATAATAACCTAAAATGGGGTAATTGTAACTTTGAGGTTAGTTGCATTTCCCCCGTGTTGGTTTGTATGTAACCATGAAATAATAGTGATGGGCCATGTCGATGTTTTAACTCTGTGAAATATTAATTTTTATTGATATTGTGTACATTACTGGATTACATATTGCTAATGATGATATGATAAAGACTGGCCAATTTAGCGCATTCGCTTCATAAATAAAATTAATCTATTGTTTTAGATGGTCCGGAATTATAAACGGAAAACAGAAATAAAATATTCCCAGGAAAAATTTTTAAAAGCACTATAAGATGTTAGGAACAATAAATTAAACACCTATCAAGCGGCTGACGTCTACGGAATTCGGAGGTCTACTTTGGTTCACCGATTACGCGGATCACGAGGAGTCGTAAAATCATATCGCGGTTTCTTTCTTTTGCTATTAAAACACTGTGCCATATATCCTGCTGTTATTTTTATTTTCCTCGTATCAAACATTCAATAAAATTCGATTATCGACAAAAATGAAAAGTAAATTCACAACACTAACTATTAAGGAAATAGTTGCAATTCCCCTGAAATTAGGAAATATGTATTTTACTCCAAACTGAGCTTAGGTACGTGAACTTACGTTTCAAATTCGCCTACGTTATCACGTTGCGTTGAATAACTTTGTTATATCATAATTTTAAGACCAACAGATACACTACGATTGTCATTAGTTGCATTTGCCCCTTATCGGGGTAATTGTAACTTTTTCTACCTCTACTAGAAAATCGTTTAATTATATCAATTCCTTAAGGACTTTCTTTTCAGAACTAGGTTAAATGTAATATTAATGAAATTGTAAATCGGATAGATTAAGCAAATAAAGTAAATTTACAATAAAAATTAAACTGCACAAAATCAAAGTTGGAACCTTATTTTTTCTAGTTGCATTTGCCTCGGGGCACCTTACACACATTTTATTTTTTCTCTGTTCATTTTAAACTTACTTTTAATAATGTTCCCACTGCTGAGACAGGCCTCCTCTCTATGATAGGGAGTGGGCCGTAATCCACCACGTGGGCCCAGTGCGTGTTGGTAGGTCACATGTCTTCGAATTTTTGGCTCTATGACGTTTTCCTTCACCATTTTGAGAGCAGTGGTGATGAAATAATTTTACAAAAAGTAAAGCGCCTGGCCCGAACCCACGATCTACAACACTTAGTCGCGGCCACGGGGCCACCACAGCACACTCCATGAAGAAACAAGAAACTCCATGGACACTCTATCTATAAGTAGCTATGTGTACCTATAGAATATATGGGTGAGATACTTACCTTAGCAGCTTTTGTCCTACGTAAACTCTTTGTGTATCTTTCAGACTATTGCCAACAGTGCATCGAACGCAGGCGTTTAGTACGTTGTATAGTTCGTGAATATAATACGGTATAATGAAGTGTCCGGCTCGTAGATAATCTATTGTCAATGAAGAGGGGGACAGGCAGATGGATAAGGCTTAGGTTAGAATGGTGAAAGAATAGCGGGAACTCTTTGTTAAAGACGGAGCTCGTCCGAAGAAGTTGTGCTCCATGAATCTATTGACGCCTGCATGACATTGACAGGGGGCATTGTATGGCGGCTGCGAAGTGCGCTACTGGCTGCGCAATACCTCACCCCTCACCCCCGCTGACAGGTGAATTTGTTACTGCGCAGCGACTCGCCTCATGTTCCAAACCGCCTTAAGTTTGAATCGGGCTGTGAACATATTTTGTGTATTTGTCACAGAATTGTACAATATTTTTATCTCAAGAACCGTGTGTTTACAGCGTATTTCTACACTTGGTAACCAGAAGTAAAGAGCGCGCTTCGTGAGATAAAAGTACTAGGTATATCGAAAAAACAAGATGGCGACGTTCTGATTGGTCACGCGTTAAAAGATCCTTGTACCGTTGTATTCCTGATTTCTGCCAAGCATTGTTGTTGGGTTTCGGTTTGAAGGGTATGGGTGCCGTGGTTATTTTAGCTGCATGAGATATCCCAACCTGTCTCTATGATTGCAATGTATCTGCAATACCTCTGGTATCAAATTTTTATAGAAGGCGGTGGCCACTTACCACCAACCATTTTAAAAGCATCATCATTGGAAGTCCCTAAACCGTCTCCGGACACAAGTGGAAAGATGTTACTCCAGCTTGGTAAAGTGGGGCTACTTTGACGGAATGGCAGTAGGGTACGGATGCGGAGCTATATCGCAAACTATGCGCCACCACTGTATATTAATCTAATCATTGTTTGGGACACAGAGGGCAGGATAGGTCCTACCCTCTGTGTCCCAAAACATGCAGTCAAAGTGACTTCTGCGCTGCCGCCGACGACGCCGTAGAAATTGCGAAGTTTTGGGACAACAAGATCGGAAGACCAACTCTCGTAATTTAAAACGATCAATATCTAGTCGCAGTCTCATCTCGGTGACAAACAAATGTCAAAAACTTGTAGGGAAATTTGACGTATTTTTGACAGATTGAGACTGAGATCAGACTGTGAATGTTCTTAAAACTACGAGAATTGCCCTTTTGACTGTGAACTTTCTTAAAACCACGAGAATTGCCCTTCTGCTGAAATACAATAGTGCTAGCGACACAAAGTAGAATAAGTAGCGTCATCATTCTAATATCAGTGGGAGGGTTAAATCGCTCTCTTATGCACTAAAACCGCTACCTGTACGTTCACCGACCGGTGAAACAAGAGGCCCTATTGTCAAGTCTACTATCTACAGATACGGAAAATCCCCACATTAAAATCTACGCTTCAATCACTCTAAACTCAACCTTACGCCTTTAAAATTAAAGTCTACTCAACCGTAAAACTAAAATAGTCGTCAAGTATCGCGATGCAAAGTTACTAAGTACACACAAGAAATTTAAAATAGACTTTATGTTTTAGATTTTAAGGTGCAATTTAACAGTAAATGTAACATAGTTTAAGCCAGACACGATGGTTAAGCACTCAATGTACCCTTTATCTTAGATTAAAAATGGGGGGATCCCCCCTTTCCCTATCAGGTAGGTAGGTGTTGATATTTATCGAAAATCGACGCTTCTCTTTAACAATGGTGTCAGAAGGTATTCTTTTAGCTTTTGCACTTAAATCAAAGGATACGTACTATAGATAGGTACTGTTTTGTTTTTGAAAGGACAAACTTTGAGTATAGTTATTGGGAAGGCTTGAATCGCAATCAATGAATGCAAATACATACAGGGTGGCAGAGACATCGACGTACACTCAGCCGAGAGATGAATTCTTATTTATATAGAATCCACTCCAGATGTTGACATAATATATTATATCATGACTCTGAACTCAAATTTTAGGGTCCCAAAGCACGCAACCCACACGATTTAAGGATTAATTGTGTTAGTATGTAGGTATTTCTTGCAACCTCTATTACTTATTTCTTGTGTCATTTTATATTTCTGTTTATTTAGTTTGTTATATCATTTAATTTTTATACATTTCGAACTTAATAAGTTTTTTTTTTCTTAATTTTTATACTTTAGGTTATCACTGTATTTGAGAATGTTGGTTCACCAGATAGAGGCCCATGTATGAGCCCATTACTGTTATCTACTGTTATTTGATATTTTGTATACAGAAGCTGTTGGTGTACCTTTATAAATAAATTTAAAAAAAACAACCTGTAAACTATTGATTCAGTACATGATTCTGGACCTAACCTTAGGTCCTCATAAAAAAAAAATCTGCTGTTATAAGCTGCCGCCGGTATTCGAAGGGTTATGGTAGTGGTGAGATATTGGCCTCGTATAGAACTTTCTCAATGCCAGTTAGTTCTCAATGCCAAGAAAACGAAATCTGTAAAGTTCGCCTTACCGAATGTTAGAAACCTAGGACCCGAGAACATCGTCTTCGATAAAGAGGTGCTTGAAACTGTAGGCTCGGCAATTTTTCTAGGACTAACAGTAGATGCCAAACTTCAGTGGGGACCTCATATATCAAGTCTAGCAGGAAGGCTCAGTTCGGCTGCCTACGCCGTCAGGAAAGTAAGACAATACACTGACGTTGATACTGCTCGTTTAGTCTATTTTAGTTATTTTCACAGCGTTATGTCCTACGGTATTCTGCTGTGGGGCAAAGCCGCTGATATACAAAATATATTTGTCCTTCAAAAACGAGCTCTTCGAGCAATTTACCAGCTAGGTGCCAGAGTTTCCCTAAGAGATTTTTTTAGATATAGGTATTCTCACGGTTGCATCACAATTCATCTTTGCCAACATCTTATATATTAGACAAAATTTACACTTGTACACTAAAAACAGTGATATTCACAGTGTTAACACTAGAAACAAGCAAACTACGTGCCCCTTTTCACCGGCTGCATAAGGTTCATAACTCATTTGTTGGGCTTGGTATAACCTTTTATAAAAAGATACCCTCTTCTTTTCTAGACTTGCCTTTTAATGCTTTTAAAGCTCAAGTAAAATCCAACCTTTGTTCAAAGGCATACTATTCCATCAACGACTACTTACACCATAAGAATAGTTGGTCGCCCTAATTTAACGCAAGACAATGTATAGGGGAAAGTGGGGGAATGGAGAACGGCGGGTAATTGGGAATAGCTAAGTAAGTAATACTTTCCCCCGCACTACACCGCTCCGCACCCGTTCAACTGTCGCGTACGCACTGAGGGGGGCAAGACGCGTCTGTTGAACGGGTGCGGAGCGGTGTAGTGCGGGGGAAAGTATTACTTAACCTAGCTATTCCCAATTACCCGCCGTTCTCAATTACCCCACTCTCCCCTAAGTTCTTTCTCCAGAATTAGCTTACTGACAGGTTATTGTTACTTACTTATTTGTTTATTTAAGTTACTTCGATGGTCGTTTATCATTTTGTGACTTCAACAAGAACACAGCAATGCATAAATATGTAAGCTGTCACGCCCTTTATGCTTGGAGGCTTTTATTTTGGGTAGTAAGTTTTTTTTTATTTACATTTTAACCAATTATTTTTTAGCTTGCGCCACTTCTTCTTCCCAGCGATAGCACTAGGAAGTGGTGAAGGGCGGGCGTTTTTGGGGGACTGTCTTTTATAATTTTGACGTTCAAAAAGTGCTGACTCTCAGCCTAATTTGAATAAATGACTTTTGATTTTGATCCCGATCTCGATTTAATTTTCTTCTATACAAACCTTGTCCTGACAATAACAAACTCAAAAAAATTAAAAGAAAAAAAAAACGGGTTGCACTCTGGGAGTGCCGGCAGAAGTAAAAACTTGAATATTAACGTTGTGCATTTTTGATATTATGGAATATTTTTGCTTTGTTTACTCTCCCTCCGTCTTACGAATTTTCGATCAGGTCACGTGTCCTGACGCGAGCTCCGTCTTACGAATTTTCGATCAGATCACGTGTCCTGACGCGAGTTTAAAATTCTTTACCCATCACAAAAAAAGTGCACAACGCCGCTAAAGAAGTTTTCACTTCAAAAAACCTTTTTAAAAACAAGCTTTTATTACTTGTTAATAAAAAGAACTAAAATGTTTAATAGTTATTTGTTATACAAGAGTGCAAAGTTGCTTTTTAACCGCGTGTTCAATTTTGATGACCGAGCAAGCGAAGGATTCTAAAATTGAATCACGAGCGCAGCGAGTGATTCAAAATTAGAATCCTGAGCGTTAGCGAGGGAATCAAAAGAGCACGAGGTGAAAAATCGTTGCACTCGAGTGCAACACGTAACTTTTCATTCCACCTCAGCGAGGAAATGACTAAATGCAAAATGATTGTTGAGGGAGAAAGCTCATTTGCGCATTATTAACAGTTTCAGTCAATTCTGTTGGCGTCAAGCAAACTTCCTCGTCGCTAGAATCACTCATTTTAGTTTTTTCACTTGTTTTCAAGTTTCTTGTTTTTAATATAAGGTTTAACAATGACGTGAAAAAATGCCGCGTAAAGAACCGCGTACAAAGCAAATTGAAAAAAGAACACCAAGAAGGTTCCGAGTCTGAGTTTTTAACAAATTAAAAAAAAGTTGTATGATATATTCGGCACCATAGAGGTAGCAGTAAATAGGTTTAATGTTTTTTTTAATTCACAAACTTAGTGCACACGATGTTCTAAATTCAATTTACTTTATCCTCTAGAGAATAAAAACGGCTTTTCCACTCAGATATTGAAGATTAAAAATACTCTTTCCGAGATGGTGGGATGAAAAATAATTTAAGCCTGATAAGAAAACAAGAGACCATAGACTTGAGTATTTGATATGAATTTCAGCTTGATACCTCCACGCGTTCCTGAGAAAAAAGGTCTTGACAGACAGACAGACAGACAGACAGACAGACAGACGGACAACAAAGTGATCCTATAAGGGTTCCGTTTTTACCTTTTGAGGTACGGAACCCTAAAAAACATTATATTTAGGTACCTGCTAAATAAAAGCGTGTTAAATTTTGTTAGTTTGATTTTAATCCTCGTAATTTAAGAACGTTCACAGTCTGATCTCAGTGTCAATCTGTCAAAAATCTCTAATTTCCGTACATTTTTGACAAGTTTTTGACATTGATTGCGCTGAGATGAGATTGCGACTAGATTTTGAACGTTTTTAATTACGGGAATTGAAAACTTTGGAACAGACCATAGGTAGTACACGTGGATGCTCCAGCTGAGCATACCTTGAGGATAACGTCAAAGTTCCTTATCACAGCTTGTGACTACTTTCTTCAAGTGTCGACCTGCACCTGGCTATCGTTTTTAATCTAAACACTAATAATATTCTAGATAACGGTGCAAGTGACTATAGGTTTAAAAATACTTATGACACAATGATAATTATTTATTCCAAGTAATAACAGCCGAAAATCTGACAACCAGTCTTACCAAGGGTTATCGTATTACCCAGTAACTGGGTTGTGGAGGTCAGATAGGCAGTCGCTCTATGTAAAATAGGTACTAATATTCAGGTGTATCCAGTTAGACTGAAAGACGACCCTAACATAGTTGGGAAAAGGCTAGGCAGATGATGATGATATATTTATTTCAACCACATTTTTTCAAACATGCTTACTTTAATTCCTTCTTTATATCGAAGGTGGACGTCGACGTCGTGAAGGTGTGACGTCGGGAGACGCTGCGTTGCGTTGCGACACCGCAGGGCTCACTTCGTCAAAATCACTGCGCTGCGACGACGCAACACATTGGCAACGCGCGTCAGCCAGCCCTGCCGGCCGCCCGTACCGGTGCGTTGCGACGCGACGCTTGAGCGGCAGCGCTGCGTCATCCTACATACAAATCACAGTGACATGCCCCACGGTGCGTTGCGATACGTGCAACGACGCAACGCACTCTCAACGGACACGAAAACCAGAGAAACGTGAACTTTATTTACCTTAAACATGGTACCTACCTACTAAGTTGTTACAGTCTGGTTTTGATATTATGACCTTAGAGGGTTGTATTGGTTTCAAATTTATTTATTAATGACAATTTGTACAAGAATAGAATAGACGGTGTCCTCAGGCATTTGCTTGTATCTCGGGAGTCACAGTTGCGACATTTACAAAGTGTGATACTCGTGACATAGTGATTATTTGCTAGACAGGAAAACAAAAACTAAAATTGATGTACCTATTGATGATTTTGTAAATACAAAGTTACGGTCACGAATCATATTTTGTTCAACATACAACCTCACTGACCTGCAAAATTGCAAAAAACGTCGAGGGCTACGTACCTTGGTGCTTCCCACTTAAAAAGACTACTCGGACAAAACAAGAGCAGTTGGTAAACAAAAACCGGTCCAGTGCGTGTCGGGCCACGCGCAGTGTAGGGTTCCGTAGTTTTTATAACAGCCGAGTGCGGGTCGTATTCGCTGACTGATAGTTTCGTACGAAATTTTCGAGTCAAATACATTTGGTCGACTATTACTAGTAACCTTGTAAAACCCACTTAAGTGTGATAGTTTTTCTTTAAGCTGCTTTATATGTATATGTATAGGTATTACTGCCGTGACATTTGAATTTCTAACTACAACCGTATAGTTGGTAGAGGGGGGGGGGGGGCACTTGACTCTAACGAAAATTGGTACTTTAAAGCTTGATAAGTCACGAACGGTTTACTTAATCAAAAAACGGTCTTCGCAAACCCCTAATATTTTTAAAAGACCTATCCAACGACATCCCACACTATGGGAAGGACGAAAAAAAAATTACTTTACATGTAGGGGAGGTACCCTAAATAATAGTTTTTTTCTAAATTTTATTTTACCACTTTTTCGGCGTCATTAATTAGTCGGGGATGTTTGCCGAGGCGCGTGTGGATTGTTTCCACACAATCATGCGCAAGCGGTGCACATCCCTGCTGAGTAGGGTGCGGAGCAGCGGCAACAATATCCTGAGCGCTTTTGCGGAACGTTTCGACTGTCAGTACGTGAACCACTGTTGTATGGTTCACGTACTGACTAATGTTAAGATATTATTTTAATTATGTTTTAAATATTTTTTTTTGACATTTTATGATTTTATTATTTGAATTTTATTTTGAGAAGTTTAATGATTTTTGGTATTAACTAACATAATTTTAAGATCTTTGTTACTAACAACTATGGACATGTAATATTTAGTCTGCAATAAATGGAATTATTATTATTATTATTAATGTGTATAGGTACTCATGTCAAATTAAAACTTTCTAGTACTTACCAATAGTTTTTGCGCTAAACCGCGGACAGACAGACAGACAGACGGACATGGCGAAACTATAAGGGTTCCTTGTTGACTAAGGAACCCTAAAAAGGCGAACATCGTTAAAATACGATTATTTTTTAGAAGATCAACTAAATAATCCCCGTTTACTATATGCCATTTTTGCGTCTTTCATAAACCTAAGAACGGGGTAAAATGGCTTTCATGTTGACAGTTCAACAACATTCATTGCGTTATTTACGTTGTTGAGCAGATACATTTTTCGGCCATATAAAGCAATGTGTTATTAGCAATATCGTTCAAAATGTTTTAGATTGTGATTGATAGTGTGCTACGCAATTAGGGTGCGGTTTCTACCTTATTAGAAGATGACGTCTCTAAACATGATGTTCAGGTGCGGGTTTACGAGGGCGCGAGGCGGGGACGCGCTGAGGTGAGATTTCAACTATGCTCAGATCCTCAAGGTCATTTATGGCTACACGCACCTTAAGTAGCATAATCAGCCTATAATGTTCGCACTGCGATACTGGTGAGAGGGAGTGGGCCGTAATCCACCACTTGGGCCCAGTACGGATTGGTAGAAGTCACATGCCTTCGATTTCGGCAGGCGCTTTGTTTTGGGTAAATAATTTCAAAACCATTACTCCCTAAACGGTGAAGGAAAACATCTTGAGGAAACCGCGGCATGTCCTACAACTAAAAATTTTAAGACATATGACATCTTATATCTTTTGACTTCGTTACTATTTTATTACTCGTACCTATAGAATTTAATGATGTGTAATGGGTTTCGCCTTAATTAAGTAAAAGTGGGTAACACATGGTGATAGACCCCAGCTAGATGGACGGACGGCCTAAAGAAGGTGTCTGGGACGGACTGGATGCGGAAGGCGGAGGACAGGGCGTTGTGGCGCAGCCTGAGAGAGGCCTATGTCCAGCAGTGGACTGCGATAGGCTCAGTTGATTGATTGATTGTTGGGTAACACACATGCATTGAAATAATAAAAGAGATAAAAATGGTAATATTTTATAATGTCCACTACATATATTTTAATGAAATTTTCTTTCTTTGTTCTTTCATACGTGAGTTTATGTTTCTATTTTACCGAAACTGGGTGTATAAGTTATAATAATATGTAACGACCTTGGACCAGTCAAACCGCCCATTGTATACCACATTACAATAGCCGTATAGCAACGCCAGTCCCACCAGTATTAATAAAAAGTATTTAATATCTTGCATAGTTTTGTCCGACTTAACCTGTTGGTCCAATAAGGCATGTCTCAGAGTCGTAGTCTCATCATTCCTCGAAGTGAATCGACTTTCAAGTCTATCAAATTTTCTACCCACAGTGTCAGACAACGACGAAAGTTTTCCTTCGATAATCCAGTTCTGCTGTTTGATATCTCGCATTCCCTCCGTAAGTATTCGAAATTCGGAGGCAAGTGACGTTTCTGCGTCCAATATTTTCGGTGGTGATGTAGTGGTCATTTTGGTGTTGTCGGGCTGGGTCGTTTGAAGTTGTAATATTGATTCACTAAACTTTTATTTTTAGTCCACTTAAAAACGTATTTTTGTTGAATCTCCAACACTTCACTGTTTACTGTTGGTATGGTAGGCAGAAAACTTCTCGAGAGGTGACCGCGTACTGGAAGACATCGAGGTGATTTTTGAGGGAGAGCTTTGTCCACCAGTGGAAGACTTTCAGCTGGATGATGATGATGACGATACTCAGCTGACGTAAGTAGTACGATATGATACAGTAAAAGTAAAAAATACGGAACGCACGCTTCGGGGGATTCGAGCACACCACGTAGCGAATGAAATACGACTGTTTTTATTTTAAACTTCTTTATGATATCATTATGTTTACTTGCCAACATTCATTTGTTTATCAAAAGATAATACGAATTAGGGTTGATAAGTAATCAAACTGTATCACAACTTTATTATTAAACCGACTTTAAAAAGGAGGAGGTTCTCAATTTGAGTGTATTTAGAATAGGTATTCAATTCACTTATTAAAACCCTCGTATCTTTATTAGAGAGTCTAGGCTATTTGTTTCGAATTATTACGAATTACTATCGTCACTTGAAACTTGGATGAAATGATTCTTTGACCGACACCCATGACGTAAACTGCGAAATTTTTGTCAGCTCAGGACTTTGGGAGAATATTGGATTTCAATGTCGAGCCATAAACTATGAACATGACACTCAAAGACGTTTGAATTGTTTAAAAATAATTCATTAAAATTAAAATGTAAATTAAAAACTTACTACCCAAATAAAAGCCTCCAGGCATAAAGGACGTGACAGCTTACATATGTATGCATTGCTGGGTTCTTCACATAGCTGTCACTTGAAGTCACAAACCGAAGTTACCACTGACGTTCGGCCTCTTGTGCTTCATAGATGCTGTCCAGGATGCACATTGCCTTAATAATAGAGACAAAAACGGTAGAAGTTTTAATAAAAAGTCTTAATTTAGTATTTTACTCAATAAACTAATTAACATCCTTCACAATAAAACCATGGATCATTGATTACGTCTGCTGTGGAGAAAAGTTATAAGAGACAGTAATACTAGTACGAATAAAAAGTATTTAATCGGAGAATGCCCCAGAATCATGGTCTCATCGTCCTTTGCATTGATTCGTCTTCCAAATTCTTCGAATTTACGATTGATATTTTCAGCCAGCGATGAAATGTTGGCTTTCATTTCTCGCATATCTGCTTTAAGCATTCGTATTTCACCGAGAACTGATGTCTCTGTATCCACATTTCTCGGTTGTGTTGTTGTCTTGACTAACATCATATCGTTGTCTTCGTCTTGGTTTCCGTAAGAGAGGTTGTCGAGCTTCGTCTGGCTGGTTGCAGAGCGTGGCCCTACCGGTTTCACTGTAACATATGTCCCCCTTGGTCTCACTGTAACATTCTCAGTTCTCTTTCGTGTATTCGTTATACAGTACTCACAGGTCCCGTCTCGCTTTTCATCCGGTGTGAACCTGTTATAGGTCTCTCTGTCAATGTTTAGGCAGCTTATTTCATATTGTGTAGTACAAATTGAGCATTCCATGTAACGGATCTTTGTTTCGCCAGCTCGGCGGTCTGTAGGCCATACTTTAAATACTCATGTGTCGTTGGAAATGACGTATTATTGTTGGATCTCCGACACGTCACTACTTGCTGTTGGTATGGTAGTCAGAGAAGTTCTGAAGTCACCACTAGTAGGCGCAATATGGGGTGAACCGATTACCTGGTGAAGGTTGCGGGAATCCACTGAAAGCTTGAAGTTCAGGGCTGGTTGTAGAAGTGGTGCTTCGAAGAGGCCTCTGTCCAGTTGTGGACGTCTTAATGCTGAATGATAATGGCAGTCAGCTGATGTAAGTAGGTAAAAAAATACAAAATGGTAGAAGTCACTTAAGCGGTGTGCGGGTGGCGGTTTCGAAGCTCACCGCGCATCGAACGAACGACGCGCGACTGTGAATCGTACGTCTTCGTTATTTTAAGCTTGTTTGTAATAATATTGAAGTGAATTGTCGTCATTCATTTGTTATCTCTTTGACAATTTATATAATATCAAGATATAATAAATGTATTAATTACCATTACGATTGACGAGCAATCTAATCACACCAGACTCTGGTTTCTAAGTATAAAGTAGAATATACCTAGTGGTGACATCATCTGCATCCCTTATGGAATCAGCAGCATCAGCAATTCGGCCATATAAAGCAATGTGTTATTAGCAATATCGTTCAAAATGTTTTAGATTGTGATTGATAGTGTGCTACGCAATTAGGGTGCGGTTTCTACCTTATTAGAAGACACAATAAACATAATGTCTCTAAACATAATGTTCGGGTGCGGGTTTACGAGGGCGCGAGGCGGGGACGCGCTGAGGTAAGACTTCAACTATGCTCAGATCCTTAGGGTCATTTATGGCTACACGCACCTTAAGTAAAAGATTTAACCCGTCCCATGTAGCTAGCCTAGCGTCCTAGGAGAAGTGCCCAGTGGTACCTGCCCCAACTTACGAGCTGTAGGTCGTGGGTTCGAAACCAGGCAGGCACTTTAGCATAATCAGCCTATAATGTTCGCACTGCGATACTGGTGAGAGGGAGTGGGCCGTAATCCACCACTTGGGCCCAGTACGGATTGGTAGAAATCACATGCCTTCGATTTCGGCAGGCGCTTTGTTTTGGGTAAATAATTTCAACACCATTGCTCCCTAAACGGTGAAGGAAAACATCGTGAAGAAACCGTGGCATGTCCTACAACTAAAAATTTTAAGACATATGACATCTTATATCTTTTGACTTCGTTACTATTTTATTACTCGTACCTATAGAATTTAATGATGTGTGATGGCTTTCGCCTTAATTAAGTAAAAGTGGGTAACACATGGTGATAGACCCCAGCTAGATGGACGGACGGCCTAAAGAAGGTGGCTGGGACGGACTGGATGCGGAAGGCGGAGGACAGGGTGTTGTGGCGCAGCCTGAGAGAGGCCTATGTCCAGCAGTGGACTGCGATAGGCTCAGTTGATTGATTGATTGTTGGGTAACACACATGCATTGAAATAATAAAAGAGATAAAAATGGTAATATTTTATAATGTCCACTACATATATTTTAATGAAATTTTCTTTCTTTGTTCTTTCATACGTGAGTTTATGTTTCTATTTTACCGAAAGTGGCGGTATAAGTTATAATAATATGTAAAGACCTTGGACCAATCAAACCGCTGATTGGATACCACATCAAAATAGCCGTATAGCAACGCCAGTCCCACCAGTATTAATAAAAAGTATTTAATATCTTGCATAGTTTTGTCCGACTTAATCTGTTGGTCCAATAAGGCATGTCTCGGAGTAGTAGTCTCGTCATTCCTCGAATTGAATCGACTTTCAAGTCTATCAAATTTTCTACCCACAGTTTCAGACAACGACGAAATTTTTCCTTCGATAATCCAGTTCTGCTGTTTGATATCTCGCATTCCCTCCGTAAGTATGCGAAATTCGGAGGCAAGTGACGTTTCTGCGTCCAATATTTTCGGTGGTGATGTAGTGGTCATTTTGGTGTTGTCGGGCTGGGTCGTTTGAAGTTGTAATATTGATTCACTAAACTTTTATTTTTAGTCCACGTAAAAACGTATTTTTATGAATCTCCAACACTTCACTGTTTACTGTTGGTATGGTAGGCAGAAAACTTCTCGAGAGGTGACCGCGTACTGGAAGACGTCGAGGTGATTTTTGAGGGAGAGCTTTGTCCACCAGTGGAAGACTTTCAGCTGGATAATGATGATGACGATACTCAGCTGACGTAAGTAGTGCGATATGATACAGTAAAAGTAAAAAATACGGAACGCACGCTTCGGGGGATTCGAGCACACCGCGTAGCGAATGAAATACGACTGTTTTTATTTTAAACTTCTTATCATTATGTTTACTTGCCAACATTCATTTGTTTATCAAAAGATAATACGAATTAGGATTGATAAATAATCAAACTGTATCACAACTTTATTATTAAACCGACTTTAAAAAGGAGGAGGTTCTCAATTTGAGTGTATTTAGAATAGGTATTCAATTCACTTATTAAAACCCTCGTATCTTTATTAGAGAGTTGTAGCTACAACAATCATCATAGCACACCACCACGTTTTAGACATCTGATAAAGAAACACAGAAGCAAACAGCCCTGAGAAGAACTGACACCACGTTTTGACAAGCCGATAACGAAACAGGAGTATCAGGACTGCAGATGGCACACGCCGACATCGTGTTCTCCAGGAACACCAGGGTTGTCCAACTTCGGTTCGCGGCGTCTTCCTATCTTCCATCGCCGCGCTCGATAAGTTCAATCTTCACACGACGGTGGCCGCCTCGGAAAGGAAGCGCGGATAACTATGCACCAATATTTAATGCCTTCGGCGCGCACGCCGCGCCGCGCTCACGAACACACAGGCGACACCGTGCGGAAACCATTTGACAACAGTCCGCTGTCGTGTGATTGGTTAAAAATGCGTTAATCTTATTTGTTACATTTTTGTAAATGCTGGACTAAATTAATGTACACGTTTTTATTGGTTAGTTTATTGTAAATAGTATATAAGTTGCGTTATTTTACTAAAATATATATCTTCCACATTCATACATCAACGAGTATTTTCTTCAACCTTCTGATATCTCAAGAACCTCCAAAGAGTCTAGGCTATTAGGGGTTTATTCATAAACGATGACTAAAGTTAAGTAACGTTTAAACGTCAACAATGTATGGTTAAACAGTCGCTAATCACTGCTTAACTTTAAGCAACGTTTATGAATAAAGCGGTTTGTTTCGAATTATTACGAATTACTATCGTCACTTGAAACTTGGATGAAATGATTCTATGACGTAAACTGCGAAATGTTTGTCAGCTCAGGACCTTGGGAGAATATTGGTGGCGGCCACCATCTTGGATTTCAATGTGGAGCCATAAACTATGAACATGACACTCAAAGACGTTTGAATTGATTAAATGTCGACCTTTAACGAAACGAAACTAACATCGCAGAAATGATACGGCCAAACGTTCTGATAATAATTACATCCAAAGTAAATCCCGAAGAGAAACTACATACAACTACACAAACTACTCGAGCCAGAATGTGTATAAACACCAACTAACTCAGATCAAATATTGTAGGTACAAACTTACAAAGTACAACGGTAAATAAAGACATGTGTAATTCATGCTCGGAACCCTTACAATTAAGCTTTGTAAACGAGCTGCCTTTGCGAGCACCAAACAATGGTAGGGAACAATAAATTTTGGTCCTTTGTACCGCGAAATTATATCAATAGAGGGCAAGGGCCATATTGACACCGGAATGGAAAGGTAGCTTGAGAATGTGTGGGAATGCAGCAGGGTCAGATGATGATATAAGGAGAACTTGCTTTGATCTTTAATAGGTCTTGATCTATGGAAAAAAAAACAAGACGAACATTAGGTACTTAATACCAGATTATTGGCTCGAGAGAGCCATGAATGACACAAAAACGCCATTTTAAAAGGCATACGACTTTAAAATGGCGTTTACTACACTCGTGCCATGGTTATCTTTAACGTACCTTGCATTATGGTTATCTTTCTTGAGTTATAAGAGCGCTTGCGGTGAGCTTTATTAAGAATGAAAAAAAAACAAGACGGCTTAGAAAAAAACCATCATTAGGTACCTAATACTCGTACCAGATTATTGGCCAGAGAGAGTTGTGAATGACACAAAAACGACATTTCAATAGCGTGTGCCTTAAAGGCGCATGGTTATCTTTAACGTACCTTGCATTAGGTCGTGCGACTGTTATTACTTACGCCAAAATCCCCTGTGCCTAAAGTCTGAAGAACATCACCAGTAAAGTCAGTAAATGTCCTTCTAGGGGTCATTTAAACCATAAGAAGAGGCCATGGTGGAGGCCGTGGCGTCATAGTGCATTAGGGATGTTTGCGGATAATAATATTAATGGTTTTGCCGATTGCCGCCATTAGATAGACGCGTGTAATTCGCGGCAGTATTCTCGTGGCACGGTATTCTCAGTGTGTTCGCAGATCGGTGGGATTCCCCGATGTTGTAACCTTTCATAGGTTATAGTAAAGTAAAATGATTACTAACCCTATGCAGTCCTGTCTATATTAAAGTTTTCTGTACTATTATATTATTATAAGGACACTCATTTAAACAATAATCCTCAATCCGAAACAACTACAAAAACAAATAACTAAAGATTCCCATTTGATCCAAGGATCAGACAAATTAAATAGAACAAGAACCTTTTTCCTGAAAATCAAATAAATACCCTCATAACGACGTAAGCCTCCAAAAAATATACCTCTGGAACATAGTTAGGGCTGATCCAAACCGAAAATCATATGACGTCGGGGTACATTGGGCCAAAAAGGTGGTCTTGTGCTCTTAGTTTCAAAGTCGTTTGCACGTCATAAAACAAAAAAAAGAGAAGAAGATCTCCCGGATCTATAGTAACAATCGGAGTCCCACAGGGCTCAATTTTTGGTCCTTTCTTGTTTCTTATTTATATTAATGACAAGCCGTACCTCCTAAAGGATAATCATGATATAGTGTTGTTTGCAGGTGACACTTCACTTTTGTTTAAAATTAAACGCCAGGAGCAGGTTACTGACGATGTAAATAGCGCGATCTCTAAAGTAGTCCACTGGTTCAATGTTAATAATTTACTTCTAAACGAGAAAAAAACCAAATGCATTAAGTTTACGCTACCTCTCGTTAGGCAGGTGAAAACTAATGTGTTGATAAAGGGCGAAGAATTGAATCCTGAAGACAGCACAGTATTCTTGGGCATAACTTTAAATGCTATGCTTCAGTGGGGTCCGCATATAGACAAATTGTCAAAAAAGCTAAGTTCCGCAGCATACGCTGTTGGAAAAATTCGTAATTTAACTGATATAGAGACAGCCCGTTTAGTGTACTTTAGCTATTTTCATAGTATAATGTCGTACGGTATTCTATTGTGGGGAAATGCCGCTGATATTCAGACTATCTTTGTTTTGCAGAAGCGAGCTGTTCGATCAATTTATAAATTAAGTCCGAGACACTCGCTCAGAGACAAATTTAAAGAGATTAATGTTATGACTGTGCCTTCTCAGTATATTTATGAAAATTTTATATATGCCCATAAAAATATAAAATTGTTTAAAAAATACAGTGATATCCATGATATAAATACTAGGAACAAACACAAATTGGTTGTACCTATAACAAGGCTCAAGAAAATAGGTGGCTCGTTCAGATGCCAATGTATACGCTTTTACAATAAAGTTCCAAGCCCCGTTCAAGATCTAAGCCTTAATAAATTCAAATCATTCATTAAACGTAAGTTGTGCCAGAAAGCCTTTTATACCGTTAAGGATTATATATTATCGAGGACAAAAAGGCTTGGGATTAAGCTGCTTCCAATTTTTACTTGAATGTTTTATATTTATTTATATATATTTCTTGTCTTGTTGTTGTTTTATTTTATTATATACACTTTGACATTAATGAATTTTATATATATACAGGGTAAATTTTCAAAGACCAGCCAAATTGAAGGGTACAGACCATCAGACTGAACAATTTTCTCCATGGGACCAACATCGTAATCGCGAATAAAAATTCAGCCATCCCATACGTTTAGGTCGAGTAGGTATTGAAGGTTTCTATGGGGCAGTTGATAGGTTGGGTTAGTTGAAATTTTTCGCGATTACGATATTAGTCTTAATTGGTTAAAGTGGTTTTAATTTTTCTCTGTTCTGTTAGTTTTGTTATGGTCTGGCAGTTTGAGTAATTAATGTGGCCTACCCAAATGTCCTTTCTTTGGTATTGTTCGTCGAATCGTCGAGCTCCTTATGTTTTGAGTTAAGCTGCACGATTTCTGACAAATGCGTGCACTGACTGTACAGGTCCTCTCAACCTGTGTGGTTCTTTCCTCAAAAAATAATCTCAGACATCGATCTACATGGTCTTCATATTATGATCTGACCAAGATTAAGTCTGGACTTTAAAAGAGACTGTCACCTCTGAGTTTGTTTCGGCCTTTCTTCTCAGACTAATCAGATAGGAAACGCCGACCTCATCTAGTTTTAAAATGTGATTGACGTGTAAAAGTGTTTGTACAAACCTACTTACAAAATAAAATCATTTATCATTTAACAGGGAATGCTGAAATACTAACGCTTTCTCTACAGGAATTTTGTAGTAACGCCTTGTGTTCTTAGTTTAAAGTGACGTCATAGCAAGTTAATTATAATTGCTAGGACTCATATATCATTATAATCAGCCTATATTGTTCCCACTGTTGGGACCCAGGCTCTTCGAGAGAGAGTGGGCTATAATCTATCACGCGGGCCCAGTGTGGGTTGGTAGACGTCACATGTCTTCGAATTTTTCGTTCTGGGATATGCCGGTTTCCTCACGATGTTTTCCATTTTCCTTCACCGTTTTGAGAGCAGTGATGATGAAATAAATTACTTAGAATAAAGCGCCTGTCTGGGTTTGAACCTACGACCTGCAAGTCATAAGTCGCGGCTATTACCACTCGGCCACCACTGCTCTCACTAGCTAGGACTAATCTGAGCGAAAGACTGGTGGTATTTTCCACTCATGATTCCGCTCCAGTGTTGCAGGTGAAAATGTTCTGGAAATGCCATATCTGAGTTGAAAAAAGGTTGCTACTATGAGCGAAGTTGCGTTCGCAAAATTCCGCCTTGTTTTTTCATCCACATTCATCCCTCACCTTAGCGATATTTAGATTTGCTTATAGAAATGTTGTCGAAACTCCACCACTTTCTTGGCCGACCGTACCCAATCAATGAAAACAATCCAAAGGAGAGATTTTATTCTGTTCATAGTTCATACATATTTCACCTGGCGTAGTATTCGCGGTATTCACGTTGGAATCGAGCCAATCGTATGAAAAATTGCAATTGGTCTCCGTGTCGCCGTGTCGGTTTCATTATAACATTGTCTTATACGTTTTTTAATGGATTTTCGTCTTTTTTCTCACGTTGAATTTTTTTTGCTGCCGCACTCAGCTGTTTGTGAAATGTTTTTGAACAGTTCGTTTTATGTGGTATGAAAACACGATTACTGCATTGTTGAATAATAATGTTATTATTATAATAATATATCTTTAATATACCTATCGGAAGACTTAGAGTTGGAAAGCCTCCCAGAAGATGGACCGATGCCCTGGCGAAGACCGCAGAAATCCGCTGGCTACAAGATGCACAAAACCTGTCAAAGTGGAGATGCTTAGGGTAGGCCTATGTTCAGCAGTGGACGTATTTCAGCTGAGATGATGACGATCGAATTATGGGATCATCACACAGTGGACAAAGTGACATTGACCACATTTTTGACAAATGGAAAAGTAAAAAATATCTGCGACTGACATAAGCTACCGAAAAGTGTGTGTGAAAGTCGTTGTTGAGTTACGAAACGCTTTTACCACTGCAACATTGATAACCTATCTTCTTTTTTGTAGTGTCGATGATTTCATTAATTAAATCAGCTTCGACCAGAATATAACAGCATGCGGGGATTCCCCGCAGGCGGGGTAATGGGTAATGAAAATGAAAGTCATAAGTCCATAACGCCGTCGGTAATCCGTTTGTGGGGAATCCCCGCAGCGGGCGCAGCGACCAATGAAATTCATCGGGCGGTGGAGCATTGTTTGAAAATGATCCTTAAAGACGAAATAACTATGTATATATCGATATATCGATTGACGGCACGGTTGGCGCAGTGGTTAAGCGATTGACTGCTGCGCTGCGTGTCGCGGGTTCGATCCCCGCACAGAACAAATGTTTGTAAGACCTATAATTAAACGCACCCACGACACAGCAGAAATTCCTAGCATGGGGAAACGTTAAAAAAAAAAAAACAGACGAAAGAAGTTGTTAAAAAAATACAGCATAGTTCAACCATATTATCCCTTGAGGCATGCAAATCGCAAGCTTTGACTGCACATTGTTATACAATTACTTGCAACAATAATTAATAAAACAATTTTGGTAATTTCACCGTGGCAAATAATAATAAAACATTAGCAAATAATAATGTCACAAGAATAATAAAAGATTAAAATATAATGTATTAAATGAGAATGTCAAGATATATTTGTAAATAAATGTTAAAGTAATAATAATTGTAGCGTTGTGAGAATCTCAACGGGAAATAGTCGACTGATGCTAAATATTTCTTAATTAGTAAGTTGCAAGTCACAGCACTAAGATCATGGCACAACACTAATTTCCTAATAACACTCTGCCATTTTGACATCCGCTTGCTCAGCAAGCAGGAGTGATTCCCTGGTCCTCAAGATACTGTACCCCAAATCTAGGGTGAGTTCCTCATTAACTTGGTAATTATACTGTACCCATAGCACTGGATGTCCGTTGTCAATATCTATCTACCAATGTTGTAATTATTTGCATGGTTGTCAATAACGGGCCATGCGGTCCAAGATTGTCCGGTGCATAGGAGACTGAAATATGTATGTATCGCTGCTGCATCCGGGCTGTGCAATGCCTCACTGTGTTATAAGCTAAATAGCGAGCCATCTGCTAGGATTATTGGTTATCTTGTGATTTATGCTCGCTTGTCGCACACATAACCTCATTTCGCATCTGTCATTGTGCCAAGCTGTCTTTACAAACTATCTGCCTGTAAACCGCTGCGATGTGTTGAGTTTCCATCTATCCATGCTCCTTACACCGCCCTTGGTCGAAGAAGAGGGAATGAGGCTGGACACATCGCACGCGGCTTGCTGCTTTTGCACCACGCTGACACGCGCACCATATCGCGCCTTCCAGGGTTCTACGTCCAGGTTTCTACAACCAGGCTTCTACGTCCGGGCTGAGGACCGGGCCCCGTTATCTGCGCCTGCGCATTCCTTGCGTGGCTGAGCTGCACGCTACCCACGTGGCTGACCAACCGTGCGCCTACCTACCGCGCGCTGCACGCGTAGCTGAACTGCGCACTGCATGTGTGCTATACTGCGCGCTGCACGCGTAGCTGAACTGCGCACTGCATGTGTGCTATTATACTGCGCGCTGCACGCGTAGCTGTCCGCGCGCGGCCTGCTGTCGCGCCGCGGTCTGCGGCCTACTGAGGCTTGACGGGTTCCTGAAGACGTGCTGGCAAGCCTGTTCACGGGCCTGAGTTCCTGCATCCTGGAGACCCAAGGACGGTACCCTTCCCTTCTAACCAGTGCTAGTGCTCAGAACGATAGTGTGTCCTTACCCGCGACCTAGTTTACCTAACCTATAATTAGTGTATGCTCTATAATATTAAACTATGAATATTACCTAAGTGTTTAACTTACCTACCTAATTTGTTAACGGCCTGCGCAGCCTACCTGCAAAGCCCTAGCCGTTACAGTGGCGCCCAACTCTTAACTAGCCTACCAAACCTAACACACTGATCGGACTGAGCACTCGCACACTTGCTAACCATCGTAGCGGTATAGTTCATAAGTTTTCTTGTTTTGTCATAACCTAATGTGACAACTACTTATGTGTAACCTTAAAACTATGTACTTAATGGGAACTCACCTGATGCTGGCAGTGGTAAAATGCAAATTAAACTAAATTATTAAACCTGTGATAATAGATAGATAACGCTGGTGCTGGTGCTGTGGATAGATAATTAATTAGTGCACTAATCACATGTCACATCAACAACAATATTTCTGAGAACAATATGTCCTTACATCCTCTGTTAAATAATCCTGAATACTATAATAACATTTAAGATGGAATGAGTTTCTAGTATAGAATTTGGTAAGTGATTGAATATACGCGGTGCCATACTGAAAATGCTTCTGGCATATAAGGCCGTCTTATAAGATTTGCAACAATTTTTATCAGTGTGCCGCTTACTTGTGTATTTATCAAAAAGATGTTTGTTAGTTCTTGCGAAGCTAGCAATCTCATAAATGTAGACACACGGCAATGTTACGAGTATATTTGATAAAATATGGTCTGCGGCTATCAGTCTGATTGATATTAAACAAAATAATTATGCGTCACATCCACGCAAAATAGCCATCGCTTAGCATAATGTTACGACCCTATGCGAGACAGAGCCCCAGCGCTGGTTTCAATTACGGAGGTCTGTACACATTTAAAATGGAAACTAGAGCGAAAAGTTTAGTAGTACGAAATAATAAAAACCGGCCAAGTGCGTGTCAGGTCACGCATAGAATAGCGTACCGTAGTCACCCATTTCTACTTTACTTATATAGCCTGTATTGTAACGAAACCATACCGCAATTCAGAAATTTGGAATAAATGCACAACGCCATTTATCCATGCAAAGTTTAATCTTTCTAGCACTAACCGTTTGGAAGGTAAGCCGAGGACGGACGGACGGACGGACGGATATGACGAAACTATAAGGGTTCCGAGACGTGAACTACGGAACCCTAAAAATCAGTGTTAAAAAACCAAATGTATTGACAGTATCGCGAATACGGCAAACGAAGCAGAAGTGAAAACAAAAAAGTGGAGAATAAAAGAAAACAAGGTAAACACCGATTCGTATTTTATATTGGATTTATTGGACCGCCCGATTCGTACTTTTGTTGTGTTGCCAAACCGTAAAAACACTACAGTTTTCAAGGGAAAAATGTTTAATTGGAATTTTTGGTGTTTTTACTGCGTTTTATTATCATTTTTTTTGTTTAAAAAGCTTTTTGCTGACTGACTTTTGTTTCGTGTTTGATAAAACAGATTTAAGCTTCATACATAAATTAGATACGTCGACGTATTTTTAGGTCATAAAAGTTTTTCGTATGCATAATATAACTTTAATATAACTTTGCACAGCGCTTATTAGATTTATCAAGTTTCAAGGATGTTTTGTGATTTAAAAAGTGCTGGTATGAGATAGAGTGTGTCTTAGAATAGAATAGAATTCTCTTTATTATGTACACCATATAAATTAGAGAACATAATATGTATAACCTGGACTCATTTCATGAAGATTGGTCCTTAGCAGCTCTGGACAGAGAGAGGTGGAAAGAGACTAGAGAGGCCTTCGCCCAGCAGTGGAGCATTAAGGGATAGTAAAAAATAAAAAAAAGCATGTCCATAATATGGTGTCTTCCTGTACGAGTCGCAATAAATACTTTTCTTTTTTTCTTTCTTTCTAGAAATACTTATACTAAGACAAAGGCCTCATAACATTCAGAGAAGGTACGAACATTGATCACCACGTTTGCTCAAGACGGGTTGGCGATTTCAGACTTAATATCCTACTTCCTACTAATATTATAAACGTGAAAGTTCGTGAGGATGGATGGATGTTTGTTACTCTTTCTTGCAAAAACTACTGATGTCCACAACCCATATACTGGGCACACGATCGTTGTACGATGTTATAAATAGATACCAAGATTCTCACTTGATAAGTCAAAGACTTTATCTCCCTCCCTCCCCTTGCGATCAAGATACCTGAAGTACTAGTAAGTACCTCTTAGGGCATCTGACGGATTTCCTATGTAAAAGTACAGTCGAGTTCATTAATATATTGGCACTGTCAAGGATTCAAAATATTGTGAGCGTTGGAAAGCTCAATAAATTCTATAGAACCTATAGATCAAAAATATGTCCTCATGTGAACGGTTCAATAATATATGCTGTGCATTGTGCAATAATATGTGATCATGAACAGTTCAATAATATGTGATCATAAACAGTTCAATAATACGTGATCATGAACGGTTCAATAATACAATATGCTGTGCATTAGGCAATAATATGTGATCACCCTTTTCAAAAATATAGTACTTATTGGCTTTTATAATATCTGAGCAGGGTAAGCTTCTTAATTATCTCTACATGCATGGGAAAGTCAATTATTTGCTCGAACAAATAAGATCTAGTTTACATTGTTACAGAAATGACAGTAGTTTCCATTGCTTTCCTCGCGTTTGCGTTTGTTTTTAAAATGAGTGTCTTTCAATGCCGTATAATACACCGATTTAGAAACACCTTCCTCACACATATAAACTATTTTATGTTTCGTATGCTCATCAATTCTATACATTTTTATTTTAAATGGGTAGGTATAATTCAATAGAATTAATATTGTATATTAAATCCAGTAAATCGTTGAATTTTATTAGAAAAACATAACGTCATTTGAAGTTAATCTAGCCAGTGATAAATAATGTTGCAAACTCCTTGACCATGCAATTTTAAGATTGCTAGTAAAATCATCTTTATGACGTAAGTTATAAGGTGGAATTTGAATTACATTTACTTGTTTAGATATTCATATGTATTCATGTGTGAATCCTACAATGTTCAGATAATATGATCTTAATGTTGTTCATATAATAATGTGCTTTTGGCTGTATACATGTTACTGAGAAAAACCAGGCACATATTAATGAATCTAAATCTTGACCACAATTTAATGATGCTTATAGTTGTCACAATATTATGATTTTTTTGACAGTCATATATTTTTGAAGCCTGAAAGGGCCAATATATTAATGAACTCGACTGTACATACATAGGGTGATATGATATTACGAGATGTTTGATAGATAACCTTTGTGGTTGAGATCTTGATTTGTTTCATGACTAGCTCTTGGCAGAGATCTTGATTTGTTTCATGACTAGCTCTCCCCTTGCGATCAAGATACCTGAAGTACTAGTAAGTACCTCTTAGGGCATCTGAGGGATTTCCTATGTATAAGTACATACATAGGGTGATATGATATTACGAGATGTTTGATACTACTAATACTAGCTCTTGGCAGCGGCTTCGTGCGCGTAGAATTCGGAAATTATCCTTGGGAAATGTTCTACTGGGATAAAGAGTATCTTCGGTCCCTACCCTGGTCATAGTTTTCCTGTGTGCCTTTCGTCGAAACCCGTACAGTTGTTAAGGTCCTGTATTCCCGCTGTCCTCGAAGGCCATTGCGTAAAGTTACCAGAAAAACAGACGCAGTAACTTGCCCATTTATATTATTGGTATGGACTAGCAGCGCTCGCGGTTTCACCTATATAAGTTTCGATCCCGTGGGAATATCGGGATAAAAAGTGTTCTATATATTAATCCTAGTTATAAACTATCTGTGTTCCAAATTTCATCAAAATCCGTACAGCAGTTTTTGCGTGAAAGAGTAATAAACATCCATCCATCCATCCTCACAAACTTTAACGGTTATATTATTAGTAACTAGCTGTGCCCCGCGGTTTCACCCGCATAAATCTCAATACCATGGGAATATCAGGATAAAAGTATCCTATGTGTTATTTTGATGTATAAGCTATATTACTGTAAAGTTTCATCAAAATCCGTTCAATAGTTTTTTCCGTGAAAGTGTTACAAACATCCATCCATCCTCACAAAAATTTTTGCGTTTATAATATTAGTACTATTAATAATAATAGTAATTAGTATATTAGTAGGATAGGATAGTATTTAACATAGCATCACGCCTGTAATCCTTGAAGGTGTCGGCAGAGGTGTATTCACTAGTTATGTTTTAAGTCCCATGTATGTAATTACGGGCCTACTGACATTGCATAATCAGCCTATAATGTTCCCACTGCTGGGACACAGGCCTCCTCTCTTCGAGAGGGAGTGGGCTATTATCTGCTATGCATTCACGCTAGCAACCACTGGAGCAATAGTTAATGATAACATTTTTTGACCTAATAATTAATTTCTAGAGGGGCCCGTGGCTAAATAATAACAGCCGCACAGGTCGATCGATCAGGTTAAGCTACGCTTGCCGCGGTTGGTCTGTGGATGGGTGACCATCTTTACATACCAAGACCCCTCCGTGGCTCGGAAAGCACGTTAAGTCGTTGGTCCCGGCTGTCATTCGTGGATCTTTGACAGTCGTTACGGGTAGGCAGAAGCCCGAAAGTCTGACAACCAGTACCTGGGTTGTGGAGGTCAGATAGGCAGTCGTTCTATGTGAAATACTGGTATTTAGCCTGTTGGAAAAGGCTAGGCAGAAGAATAATTAATTTGTACCCTTAAATAATTCTATTGAAAGCATTCAAAAGAAACTTGCAAAAGACAATAAAAAGTTTCAAAACGCTTTTCTAAACCTGGTAACATTGCACCCACACAGACTCGGTATGCGCAGAAAAAAAAAATCAGGTATGAATAAAAGATGAGTTGAAGAGACCTGGGGCGTCCGATAGCACCCGCCCGCCGTCGGGATTTGATACTATTCACCTAAAATGGATTGTTTCTTATAAAACAAGTTATTTCCGAGATTTTTCCGAAAGAGATTTTATACAGAATAGGATTGAATTGACATCAATAGGATACTAAGGCCCACTGGCACAAAACTGCCTCGTTGGGCTCGTGGTCGCAAGTGCGACTGCTGAGCGTGGGGTCCTGGGTTCGATTCCCAAGTCGGGCTACGTGCTATTGGGTTCTTCCATTGGGCATTTCTTAGTAACAGTCCGGAGTTTGACAGTCCATAGTGTCTTAGTAACAGCCCCGAGTTTGAGGTGATACCACCGTGCCTCGGAAAACACGTTAAGCCGTTGGTCCTGCACCTGATCTCTCTCCGGTCGTGTCGGATTGCCGTCCTATCGGATAATGAGAGTGAAGGAAGAGAGAGTGCACCTGTGTCTGCGCACACACTTGTGCACTATACTATCTCCCACGCCAATGGCAGTCTCCACTGAGATTGGTCGCCATGGCCGAAACTCGGTTTGGAGGAAATGACAAGGCCCACTTTCACCACACAACATCAAATGCATTTAGCGCTAAGAGTTTTAAATATCGTTCTATTTCAGTCCATCGTTTGAAGATGACGGACACTGAATGATATTTTAAACAACTTAGGGAGGAAAAAGGAAGTCTTCATTTAATTATTACTAGCTTCTGCCCGCTACATCGTCCGCGTGAATTTATGAATTATTCCCCCGACCCAACCCATCGCATCGCATCACCTATCAGCACTATAACTTTGGCTTACCGTTCTTTCTGACTTTCTCTCGGCTCCTAACGGTCGTAGCTCGTAGCGTGATGGTAGCCTTCCCAAGAATTGGGTAGAAAAAGCAAGAAAGAACCAAATAACTTACGACCTCGAGACCAACCGGGCAGATATCGAGTTTCCCAGTGAATACACAACTTTAACTGAACAAAATTCTCAAAGTAGACATAAGCATAAAGTATTAATACCTCTAAAACCACTTACTTTTAAAAATAGGAAAAAACTTCCGCACATTTTTACTCTAGGCCCTTCAATTTACTCAAAATAACAAGGGCTATTCAAAAACAGCCGAATCGCAAAATCCTTTTAGTGATATTGAAATTTTCAGACGCTTGAAAACTTTTTCATCGTTTCAGAACGGGTATGATGCTCTCGACTCGAGTCGAAAGCTTTAAAAACTTTAGATTATACTAATAACTTAGTGGGTAGCTCGAAATTTCTGAACGAACTCACAAGTTTTGAAGACAATACGAGTTTTGAATTTAGAAACTAAGAAGAATTTGAATTTTGAATGGGAATGACAGTTTTAGAGTTCATTTTTATTGCGTGTGTGTAGTTCTATAGACTCAGGGCTTTATTTATAAAAGATGATTAAAGTTAAGTGACGTTCAAGTCGGTTCAAGTGTGGGCAGACAGCCGATGAGGTGGACCGACGACCTGGTTAAGATTGCTGGACGACTCTGGCTTAGGAAGGCTAGAGACTGAGAGGAGTGGCGTGCATTGCAGGAAGCCTGCACTCAGCATTGGGTGGCGAAAAACTGAAGAAAATGCAAAAATGTTCAAACGTCAAAAATGTAGTCACTAATGACTACTTTTATGAATAATGGGGTCATGATCAATGATTTCCTGTTTCTGTCTCTTACTCCCTTTCATGTTTTGCGAAATCAAAGAAGTTTATAAGGATACTTTATAAAAAGAAAACTAAAGTGCATCTTAAGAAAAGATACTAGTAGCGTGTTGTTAGTACCGCGATCGCTTTCGACCTGCTTTCTTAGACCTCATATTTTAAAAATACATTAGATACTTCGCAAAGCTTCCAGGGGTAAGGATGTAGAATATTCTTATACTGCACCCGGCTTTCTATCCATTCCTACGTTTAATGCTCTAGCATCTGACAGCTAATATTCGTAATAGCTTGAAACCTTACTCGCAATGCTACAGAAGTCAGTTATTTTTTATTTATCAAACGGAAATGGAAGATTTGAAACAGATAGGGTAAATTTACGCGGCGCACACTACAAAAAAGGTATGCATTATGATATCAAATAATAAAAGAAAGAAATAAGAAAAAAAAACGTGTACGGTCGGGGGACCCTCGATAGGACTGAAGTTCCTTACGCGATAGTCACGTATCTGATAGAAAGAGACAGACACAGAGAAAATGTGAATCTCTTAAACGCGTTTTTAATACAGACTCATCTATCGTATTGCCTAGTAACTGGGTTGTGGAGGTCAGATAGGCAGTCGCTTCATGTGAAATATTGGTATTCAGCTGCATCCGTCTAGAATGGAAGCCGACCCCAACATAATTGGGAAAAGGCTAGACAGATGATGACCCATCTGGTATAAGTTTTTAAGAAGCTCTCATAGAATTGTCGCCATTTTGGATTTTCATTTTGACCTCGCTATTGGCTTCAGCACACTCAAAAACTATGAAACCGATATCTGTGATGTAAATTTTCAAAGTTTTCGCAGCCGCCATCTTAGATTTTCATTTTGCCCTCACTATCGGCTTTAGAAAACTAGAAAAGAGAGAGAGGAAGTTAGTCTTCTCTTAACTCATACCACAAGCCGCGTTAAATAACATCGTTCCAAGAAAAGAAAGAAGGAAGGAAGGAAAAAAGGAAGACATGACATTTATTTCATAGATGTCAATTTCAAGTTGTGTTTTCTCGGGCTAGTCTATGGATGGGCCACCGGTCTTTAGGTTTCGTGAGAAAATTGACTCTGAAATACCAGAACTGGATTTTAAAGAAGGATTGTGTAAAATATTGAGCAACGAGAGCTATTTTTGGGCAAGAGGAGATTTTTAAACTAATAGCACAAAAACACCTTAATAATTGCGTAACACCATCAATAACAATCTGAATCATTTTGAAAAATATTGCTAATCCATTGCTTCATAATGTTCGAAATATTTGTCTTATCAACAACGTAAATAACGCAATGAATGTTGTTGAACTGTCAAAATGAAAAACATTGCTACTGTTATTGTGTTACGCAAATGCAATTACCCTACTGGTTAACGGCCGAACCCAATAACCTATTTTCTGTTAAAGGCGGATTGCTACTGATGGTAGCCAGTATAATCATAACTGCCAGTATAATTATCATACAGATTGCTACTGATAATGTATACATATTATTGGGACGTTGAAACCAGAGTTAGATAGGTTTTTTTACCTCCAGTAATACCTATCTATCACCAGTTTTGCCAAAACTGGTGATAGATAAGTATTTCTCAGGATTAAACTTGCCAACTTCTTTCAACAGTTTCACTTCATTTAATTATGTACGTAAATCCGATAGTCAGGCAAAAACTATTTAAGTCGTATACTTTATTAAATTATACCTTTTTAACTACAATCCCGCCGCGAATGTTAACTATCTTAATAATTGAATAATCACGAGCTTAACTTCGTCTGAATCCGCAGTTCCTTTGTTTGTGGTCCAAGTTATAGAAGAAAACTTCTCATACTGATAAAAAGTGTTTTATAATCGTTATTCATGTATTTATGCTAGGTATCTCTAAGTAGACTTCGAACTCAAGACGACCGGAGCAAAGACAATCTCAACAGATGGGGGTTCACGGACGGCTCAGATCTCACGTGCATAATTATGCGGTGTCTCCCCACAGCCAATGGCCCACATCCTGCGCCGCATGCCCTGTCTCCTGTGCACTTGATGACATTATGACTGCGTCGGTGAGTGGAGTTCGCGCAGCTGAATTTTGGGCCAAAATGTTTAAACCTTTTGCTATCGATGCGCTAAGAAGAAAAAGATGCTATTTCTTCCACTTTCATGACCTCATCTCTCTAGTTTTCAAGGCATAATATTATGCAGTTCGTTCCACCATCTTCGTGACCTACTGCGACCCCGTCTTACTGTCTCAAGACATCAGTGGCAATTCTTGTAATTTTAAGAACGTTCACAGTCTGAAGGCCAAGTCTCGTAATTTAAAACGTTCAAAATCTCATCTCGGCGACAAATAAATGTCAAAAACTTGTCAAAATGTAGGGAATTTAGACGTATTTTTGACAGATTGAGACTGAGAGCAGACTGTGAACGTTCTTTAAATTACGAGAATTTCCCCTCTGATCTTAGTCTCAATCTGTCAAAAATACCTCTAATTTCCCTACATCTTGAGAAGCTTTTGATATTTGTTTGTCGTCGAGATGAGACTGCGTCTAGATTTTAAACGTTTTTATTAACGGGAATTGGCTATTTGGGCTCGCAGTTTGTCCAGCATCCGGTATAATTATGATAATTATAATAATTCGATACAGACTGTCTAGTTTGGGGCTCACTAGCAAACTATATTGCAACCTAACTGTAGGTAGTATTTTAAGCTATTCACGTCGTCGTCGTCGCCACATGTGGTGCTTTTTTATTAAAAATTTAAAATTAATTTATAATATTTTGTATTTCCTATTACTAATTAATTTTTAGTGGTTGAAAAAAGGTCAAATATATTTTGATTAAGAAAGAAAATAAGCTTTATGTTTTAATTATTTTATTTGAATACTTAAAAGACTAACATTTTTTTTTTTTTGTCGTCGTCGCTTATATTTCGTACCAAACCCCGCAAGCTTGTTAAAAACAATCTGCCACAAGTCAGATTTATGCAGCTTTTAAAACGTGCGCCGAAACTAAGAAACTCAGACTTTGCATATAACTTGTTATTCTCTAAGAACTTCACTGTTCATTCTTGGTCTGGATAGAGGGAAGCAATAATCTTGAAGTCTTTGTGATGGTATGTAACGACGAAGGAAAACAGCGTGAGGGAACCGCCATTTCCTAGAACCAAAAATTTAACTAGCACTTTGTCCGCGTGGTGAATTACGGGCCGCTCCTTCTCACAGGAAGCCGGTGTCCCAGCTGTGCAAGTGAGAATATTAAAGGCTGATTATTATTATGCTTTGTGATGACATTCATAAAGTTTTTGCGTTACGTACAATACCTTACCTGGGGGTCTACTCCGAAGTGCAAAGTGTGAATGTTCGGATCGGACCGACACATGACACGCACATGAATATTATGCGAAAAAAGTTCCGATCGGCTCAGTTGGGTCGGGACCATAGTCAATATTCGAAAGAGTGTAAGAGTGTAGGATCGAAACCGACCGAACCAAATAGTAAGTTCGTAGCAGGAAACGGCCGATACTATTTCGGAGTAGACCCCCTGCACTTGTATTTTAATATCACCAGTTTTTAAGATTTTAAATATTTGCATACATTTTATAGATTTTGTGAGACGGGATGGCAAACTACAAAATGTACTTACCAATTAGATAATTATTTTCAGTACCTGGTGCGTGTATGACCAGCGGGGTAGTTGCGTAACACACTAACAGTAGGAATCCCATTCATTTTAACAGTTCAACCACATTCATTGCGTTATTTACGTCGTTTAGCAGACAATTTTTTCGAAAATATGCAGCAATGGATGACCAATATCCTTCAAAATGATTCAGATTCTGATTGATAGCGTGTTACGCAATAACGTTGCAGATGAATGAACGTAGCCGAAGGAAAAGGAGTTTGTAAGGATCGCAACAGGCCCTATGGGAAGGTGTGAATTTCCACATATGGGTCCAATAAGACTAATTGGGTATTTTTCTACAAAAGAGTGCCTACTCTTGAAGCTTTGTTTTTTTTTTTTTATTGACAATTGGCTCACTCTTGACCTCAATCCAGCCCAGAGGCAGGGATGAGATCTACGGTGGAACGAGCTTGCCCAGAAGAAGCCTATTCACTCTCGCCCTGAAGAGATTAGGGTTGTATAAACTCGGGAAATGCTTGGCTCCAGATTTTCAAACGTATATTTTAGTTTTAGTGACACATCTTTCCGGCGACCTTATGAAGGCCGCAGGAACCCGTTGGATGCGAGAAGCACAGAACCGGTCGAAGTGGAGGTGCTTGGGGGAGGCTTATTTCCAGCAGTGGACGTCTTTCGGCTGAACACATCTTCAAGATGACCTACTCGAAATTAATAGACTAAGTACACGAGAAGCTACCAATCACTTTCTTATCTTTCCTTTTACGTAACCTAAAGAAACGATTAGCTTCCTTAAACTTGCCTTATTTATACTCCAAATAAAACTTTCCTAGTCTTTGGCTGAAAGGAAGCAATAATCGTTTCTCTCTTGTTATCGAGAAAGTTTAAAAAAAGTAGTAAGTGAGTGAAACAATTAGTACGTTCGAACTTTATGCTTATAGGAAAGGAATTATACAAACTACACTTTTAATAAAATTACATCAAACTAAGGCCTAGTATGATGTAATTTTGTTAAGTGTAGTTTGTGGGAGAGGAAACTTGTGTGAGAACTTGCACTACAATTGCGTAACAAACTTTCTTTCACAATGCAAGGAAATTCCTAATTCCTCTTCACAGGATCGAAAAACTCGTTTGCTCAAGAACGTAAATAACGCAATGAGCCTGTCTAAATGAAAGGAATTTGGATCAAAATGTCGTTTTATGTGTGTTACACAGTTAGTCGTTACAGGTAGTCAAAAGCCCAAAGGTCAACCACTCTTACCAAGAGGTTGAGTTGAGTTGAGTTGTGGAGGTTAGATAGGTAGTCACTCCATGTGAAATACTGGTATTAAGCTGCATCCGTTTAGACTGGAAGCCGACCCCAATATAGTTGGGAAAAGGCTGGGCAGATGATGATTTATCCGTACCGCATTGTCGATTGAGTTCGGCCTTTCTGCTCATATTAGTCAGATAGGAAACGCCGACCTCATCTAGCTTATTTTTATAATATGACGTCAAAAAGCGATTCTGATATCCTATTTACAGAATAAACAATTTCATTTCATTTCCTTCAACTGTATAAAAGTGATTTGTTTGGAACAATAATTGAAGTATTTAGCATCTACAGTACCCGCGGGGCAATTGCGTAACACACTTAGTAGCAATAGCTTTACAGTTCAACAACATTCATTACGTTATTTACGTTGTTGAGCAGACAAATTCTTCGAACATATGAGGCAATGGATTAGCAATATCCTTCAAAATGATCCAGATTAAGATAAATTAATAGTGTGTTACGCCATTAGGCTGCCGGGCGTGAATATTTACCCCGTGACCCTTTATTTATAAACGTTGGTTAAAGTTAAGAGACGCTTAAACGATAAAAATGTATGGTTAGGCAGTCGCTCTGAGGTACCTCTCATTTTACATCACTGTCAAAATCACAATGATCTTTATCATCGTGGCAATAAGGTTGCTATAAGTTTGCTTCCATTGCCAAGGCTGTCAAAGTCACAATAACCTTTTTTTCGTTGCAATAAGGTCGCTACTCGATTGCTGTTGTCGAAGGTAAAATAAATGTGATCGAACTGTAAACCTCTGAGTTTTAGGACGTGACAGGTAGACTGCCAGGCGGCAGTTTAGACGGAAGATTTTTTTAACATTATTTCGTTTTCCAGATTACCAAATTCTGCTTACCCTTTAACTGCACACATTATGTCATGTACTGCATCTAACCCTTAACATCTTGAAAACATTGATATAACTTTTTTTATTTATTTTTTTGGGTGGGAAATCATCAAATGACCTCTCCCGCTCTGGGCTGAGCGGAAGGGCGTGTCAGACTTTTACTGACTAAAACCCACCCGTGTTCCTTCAGTTGCCTGTGCCAGGGCCACGGTATCTCTTTCTGTCATGTCACGTATTTTCTCTTTATTTAATATACTGCATCTAACCCTTAACGTTTTGAAAACATTGATATACCTGTCTTTTTTGGTCCGAAAATGGAAGAGATTTCCTTTCAAAATGCTACGCGAGGTGTCCTAGATCGAGCGAAAGCTCAAAGGAACTTTTTTCGGATATCTTTTTTGGTAAAACTTCAAAGCATTACTAGCTTCGATGGATTTCAACGATGTTTTTGGCATGCCAACCAAGGAATGCACTGAAATAGAATAGGAGAAATAAAAATGTCGCAGTGTTATTGTGAACTTGTAGATCAGGAATACTATTCTGTAATGTTCACTTTGAACCTCACTCAAGTGACGGCACGCGATTCGAAAGTGAACTCATCTGTTTTAAAATTATTTACTGCCGCACTCAAAGTCACGCAGTGGTTAAGCGATTGACTGCTGTGTCGCGGGTTCGATTCCCGCACGGAACAAATATTTGTATGACCTACAAGTAGTTGTTCCGGCTCTGGCTGTTTGTGTATGTGAGTTTAAATGTTTGTAAACGCACCCACGATACTGGAGAAATTCCTAGTGTGGGGCAACGTTTGCAAAAACACAGGCGTTACTTAAAATTAATCAATAATTAACTTTGACTAACCACCATATCTTGGCACAAATGTCAACAAGAAAATCTGTCATATTTTTGACTGACAGCATTCCAATTTCTACTTGTCAATTTTAGTTAATCAATTATTAACTTTATGATTGATTAACTTTAAGTAATGACTCTGAGATCCAGAACTCAGAGTCGTTACTTAAAGTTAATCAATAAAAAATAAAAAATTGAGGTGTTGATGTCAGATTCGAAAAAAAAAATCGAATTTTGAAATGAAGAATGGAGAGCAAGACTAATTGCTGACTTTACAGTAAGAACACGTGCGTCACGTCCGCCTCTACTTTTCTTTGTCATTGGATTACGTCTATCATACAGACACAATGTTGAAAAGCCTCAAGTGCCCCATAGCCTTCTAACTGTAATAACAATGCTGATTGGCAACAGAACCAGTAAGAGCGGTTTCGCACTACATCCGATCCGAATCCGAATTCAAGATCCGAGTTCAATCCGAATTGGTAATGTTCTAAATTCGGACGGACTGAGTTCGGATGTAGTACGCAACCCCTTATACACATAGTACTACTTTCTCATACAAATATGTAGTACTACCGCTATTTTAGGCCGTCATCTCTCGGATTCGGATCGGACGTACCGCTCTAAAGGCTCCTACACACAGTGCCGGCGGCAGGGCCGCCGGGCAAGCCGCCGGCACTGTGTGTAGTAGCCTTAATGGTACTTACTTCTTTGTATTTGAAATTGTAACATTACATAAACAGCCTATAATGTTCCCAGGCCTCCTCTCTGTGAGAAAGAGTGGGCCGCAATCCACCACGCGGGCCCAGTGCAGGTTGGTAGATGTCACATGTCTTCGAATTTTTGGTTCTAAAATATGCCGGTTTCCTCACGATGTTTTCCTTCCCCGTTTTGAGAACAGTGGTGATGAAATTATTTATACAAAGTAAAGCGTCTGGGTTCGAACCTACGACCTAGAAATCGTAAGTGACGGCCGTTACTACTGGGCCACTACAGACTGCTCTATCTACTATCTTTGCATAAATTCTTTCTAAAATAAATTTACCTTTTTCTAGACTTACTTCTAGACTGGTAGCGTGCCTAAAAGACTAGAACCAAAATGTGGCGAAAGCAACTGTTACTTAACGTCAATTCTATCCAAAATATAACACAAGAGCTTAACAAGAACATAATAACACCGTCTTAAGAATTAACAAGAAAATCTACCGGAATGTCTCTCAGATTTTTCAAGCGAAACACCCAAGTCATTTGAACCGGGTAATTGGCTAAAACACGTCCATACAACGACTATACGACGACGTCTATACGACTTAATGCTTGTACGTAATCTCTCGTAAGGAAATGACAGACACAGGTGGCTCCGTCGCCAACTGCTAATAGCTTTTAGACAGCTAGATGGCGCAGTGAGGGGAAACAGTCGATAGTTTTAAAAGCTTTCGTTGAAGTTTCATTTGTTAGTAAGAAAAATAAATGTTCAGGACATTATATACCCGAAGGTAGGGGATATCACTCGGATTTTAGAGGAATGTGCCCGGAACGAGGATGAGAGAAGTAACTATGTCAGAAAACGGGTTTAATTATATTAATGCTGGTATGTATAAAATAAATCTTACTGCTCCCTTTTCCAGAACAGTCAAAAAATTATACAAAATTTTAATCCTAGGTATTAAGCGCAAAGACGCAGAGGGGCCCTTGGCTAAATAATAACAGCCGTACAGGTCGATCGATCAGGTTAAGCAGATGATGAGGTATTAAGCGCAGATAGAATGCCGTTATGAGGGTGACATAGTCATACTGATAGAAGCCTTCCATAAAATAATAAAGAGTAAAAAAAAAACCGGCCAAGTGCGAGTCAGACTCGCGCATGAAGGGTTCCGTACCATTATCTATAAAAATCACGTCTGTTGTATGGCAGCCCCCTTAAACATTGTATACATGCCAAATTAATACAATTATAACTAAAACTAAAATGAAATAACCAGAATACATAAAATCAAATTGTAAAATAAATTCATTAGCCAAAATCGCAATCATTTTTAAATTCATTATAACGAATATAAATTAAAGTCAAGAATTTCATTAAAATCATAAAACAAAAGAATAGAAAATTTGAAAGTTTTGCTACACAGCGTCCTGTGCGGTCACTGCTTTTCTTGGGACCCGTAGCTCAAGACACGATTAGGACTATAGTCCGCGCGGAACTAGTTGGCCGCGCCTTAGGTATGTGAGCGGTGGGACGGCGGGGCCCCGCGCACTACGTACATACATTGCAACCCGCCGCCTCACCCCTGCTATCCCTCCCGTCCCACCGCTCACATACCTAAGGCGCGGCCAACTAGTTCCGCGCGGACTATAGTTCTTGACTGATTGACCGAAATAGGTATCCCATAAAGTATTTTATTATAATCATGTTTATGGGTTTTTTTTTCCTCTTTAAAACTTTTATTTATTAATAGGGTACCAATTACAATTTACAAGCAAACACTAAAATAATAAAATTATATCCTAATTTAACTAAAACCGTTTACAAACTAAACTATAGCGTCGAAAAATTCAGCCGCATCGCTGTCGACTGGTAATGTACCCAAGACATTATATAGACATAATTATATATATTATATTAAGACTGCCCCGTTGATCTCGTGGTTGCAAGCGCGACTGCTAAGCGTGGGGTCCTGAGGTCGATTCCCGAGTCGGATAAAGTGTTATTGGGGTTTCTATTAGGAATTTCTTAGTAACAGTCCGGAGTTTGGAAGTTGGCGGTTTAATTGGTAAATGGCGGGTGCCTCGGAAAGCACGTAAAGCGGTTGCGCCTGATCTCTCCCCAGTCGTGTCGGGTTGCCGTCCCATCGGGCTATGAGAGTAAAGGAACAGAGAGTGCACCTGTGTTTACGCACACACTTGTGCACTATAATATCTCCTGCGTACCTGGCTAATCTCCGTTGATATTGGCCTCCGTGACCGAAATCGGTCGGGGGGCTATTATTATTATTATATTTAGGTATTTTAGGGCTGATTTTGAGGAATAATTTTGAATTTTTTACAGGTCTTCCATACAAAATCTGTCAAACGTCAATTTTTGACAGGTCTTCCATACAAAATCTGCCAAACGTCCATTTTTGACAGGTCTTCCATACAAAATCTGCCAAACGTCCATTTTTGACAGGTCTTCCATACAAAATCTGCCAGACGTCAATTTTATTCCACGAATAAAAATTGTCTATCGATTGAAAAATCAGCCCTTAGTCGAAAGTGCTCGTCTTTTCGTCATACATTCCATTTAGCAATAACAAACAGGAATCATATGTTTGTATTTTCCTAAAAGAGTTATAAATAAAGTGCGTAGGATGTAATAAAGTTATTATTTTGATGGCGTATCGTCTGGGAAAATTTTTTATAGAAAAGAAAAAAAGAAGGCTTTAAAAAAAAGTAAAACAAAAATACCACTGGACTTTGAAGCAAATACTACTCATGCAAAAGTTAAAGCTACTTACTGTCGTAGCCCGTAGTCAGTCTGCAGCATTGCGTAGCACTGTGTAATGTGCTACGGCGTAGCTGACGTAGCTGTGACGTAGTCATTGCGGACAACAAGTGCTGCGTAGGCAGTTGAAAAATTTGATCTGCCGTCCATTGTGTAAGATTTTATACGATTATTGTTGTAAGCTTATGTTATACATATGTACGAGTATGTAGTTAGTGTACATACTTATTTCATAAATGAATAACTAAACATACAATTGCTAGTTCAGTGCAGCGTCTATCAGGCGGCAAAATCTTTAATCCAACGTAATTTGAGAAAAATCTAAAATTAAAAGCTTCTCTATGTCTTACTACCTATAAATAATGAAATAATCCTACTAATATTATAAACGTGAACGTTTGTATGGATGGATGGATAGATGGATGGATGTTTGTTACTCTTTCACGCCAAAACTATTTATTTATTTATATATCAATTGCTTGCTGCACTTACAGCACACACCAAAGCGCGTAACAAGCCAACAACATACATTTAACTAAAAAACTTCATGCAAACATTAAACATAGATTTACTGCTATACATAAATATGTCAACTTCCGGCTCATGAGCAATCAGAACGTACCGTCCGTTCCTATTGAACGGATTTGGATGAAATTTGGCACACAGATAGTGTATAACCAGGAGTAACCAGATCCAGATATTCACACAGGATCGCAACTTATGCGAATGAAACCGCGGGGTGCAGCTAGTCATCACACTAATATTATAAAGGCGAAAGTTTGTGAGCACTATGGATTTACTCTTTCACGCAAAAACTACTAAACGGATTTTAATAAAACTTTACAGTAATATAGCTTATACATTAGAATAACACATAGGATCCTTTTTATCCCGATATTCCCACGGGATCGAAACTTATGCGAATGAAAACCGCTGACCGCTGCTAGTACTTCATAAATTGCTTGAAATTCACAATCAACTGACTTGAAACTTAACTACCTAAATTGAGTTGCAATGTCACTATGTGTGATTACTTGTCGTTACTTGTGCTTAAACTTTACTGTATTAAGTTCGTCATGTTTAAGATATTGCATATAGCTAGTTCAGTTGCATCCAGTTTGACTTTTCAGTTTATCTGAATGCAGCTGAATTAGCTCACGGCTTCCGCCGACCTTGATAAAATTCTAGGTGAATTGTTAAAGCTAGTTCTCAAGTAATATTCAGATAGATAGCTTCATAACATCACGTTTGTATCCTCCAACCAGACTCTGGGTATAGTGAAAATATTATAATTAAAAAACACATGAACGCTGCCCGACACAACTCGCTACACGTTCAGCAGTCTAGCATACAACAACAAGACTCAAAATAAATTTGTATTTAGCCTAAAATGCTTTTATTACAATAACTATAATTATAAATCTTTCAAAATTATCGTTAACTTTAAAATGTATTGTTTATCGACTTCTTCCCCTCCCTAGCAGAGATGACATACAGTAATGGCCGCCTGCAACATCTGCTACCAACATTACAACGTGGTTGTCTTTATAGCAGAATTGGTACATGTGATATTTTAATTAGATCACGCGATTATGACTCCTATTTCTTTACACTTAAGGCGTGGGTTGGGGTAACGGTAATGCGCTTAAGTGCTGAACTTAAGTGGTGCAGGTGTATTATTTTTATAGTTTGTTGTAGGATGGATGCATTAGGTTTTAAGTAGGCTAAAAGGGCTATCTTGAAGAGTAGTTTCATGAATTGTTAATGATTTTAGAGTAGGTTTTCCTACTAGTAGTTTTAAGGTCCCATATAGTTTGTTGGTTCGAAACTTTGCACGTTCCAATGTGACTTTTCAATACATTATATCGACCATAAAAAGGCGATCGGTATTATATCGCGTACATGGGTTGAGTTAGTGCCGTTTCCAAGGGTTTCGTTGAAAGAACCTCCATCTTTGACGATGTAAATGATCGTCTGGGGCACCGTAGGTAGTTATTCTTCCTACCAACCTGCTTCATTTCCTTGGTGTGTCGATGGCAATATTAATTCGACTACGGGATTGGTGACTTTAGTGGCGTCCATTGGTTCCAGTAACGTGCAACTTTTGGTTCTTGGACCTCAATGCTTCATCTAAACGCAACATAAAATGTTCCGCTAAAATCAGTAGTTTAGAAGTTGTGATTTGTTTAATTTATTTCCATATAATCTCTACTTTAGTAGTAAGTTTTTGACAGTGATTGTCGTGGACATGAGAGTGCGCTTAGATTTGAATGTTTTTAATTACGATAATTGGCCTTCTGTACATTTCACAAGGGAGGGTGGTTCCTAGATAACAACATATCGGTTCTTAGAATCGAATCTATTTCGAACAATGATTCGGAAACCAAGATTATAATTTGTAATTTGATAACTACGAGTACGTAGTAATCAAATTACAAATTATAATCTGCTGGTTGCTAAGGTTACATTACAGGTTTATCCAAATAACCTCAGGCTTAGCAGACTGACGATATTTGTGGGATGGATTGGTAACGATACACCATAGAGGTGATTACTAGCAGTTTGAAAACTCAAACTCAAAACATAATGCACTTTTGAATTGGCTAGTCAGAAACATGGAGCTATTTGCCCATCCCAAAAAAATTCCTGAAATTTACAAACATGAAATCACGCCCGTTTACTTGGAAGAGGTAGGCAGGGATGTATCACACTAATATTATAAAGGCGACAGTTTGTGAGTGTGTGTGTGTTTGTATGTTTGTTACTTCTTCAATTAACAAACATACAAACACGAAATTTGGCACACGGATAGTTTACCAGGATTAATACACAGGATACTTTTTATTCCGATATTCCCACGGGATCGAAACTTTTGCGGGGGAAACCGCGGGGCGCAGCTAGTAGCAATATAAGCCGATGATATATAATCAAACATCTATCTAGCCTTTATGAGGCTTGTTTTAACTTATATTTGGTAGGTATAGTTGACCTCGTAATTGCTTCACCACCCTAAGGTTGAATACCAATTGCACGTCATAAAACGTCAAGGCTTATTTGTCTATGTGACGATTATAACCCAAAGCTACAGTTTTCTAGAAAAGCGATGGCCTCTACATAACGGCCGCATTGACAGCTGTCGTGAATATTATGACTGAGATTTTACTTTAGGGTGTCGTAAAACTCTCTCTAGGAAAACATACCAACGTCAACGCCGGCTGCCGCTGAAAACTAGCGCTGGGGCTCTGTCTCGTATAGGGTCTTAGCATTATCCTGAGTGATGGCCGTTTTGCGTGAAAGTGACGCATGTTTACGCTCAACTTGTTATTTTTTTTTGTGTGTTTATGCTCTTTTTTATGCGTCATGTTTGCCGCAAATAAATGCATTTTCTTCTTCTTCTTCACCGTACTCTCATAAATAATGTTTCAGTGACGTCTCTCTCTCTTTGCCTAGCTTTGTCCCATTTCATTTGGGGTCGGCTCTCCTCGTCATTCTTCGCCCGATGTTTCGGTTCTGGGTCGTCAAATCACTTGGGCTTGCTTCAAGTCGTTGTTGGCCACAGACATCCAAGTGGAAAGAAGTTTAAAACCTCGCTTCTTTGGACCTGAATTCATGTTGAGGATTTGCTTGGTTCTTCGGGCCTTCTCAGTACATGGCCATACCAATTCATTCGCGCTTCAGAGAGTTTTTCTTCGATTGGGCAGATATTAAAACTGTGAACGTTTCAGTGACGTCATTCGACGGATATTACGGACGCTATGTGGCAACCACCGCAGTCTTAGGGAACCCTTGCTGTAGTGAAGTTTCAATTTACTGGGAGTTTTGTCAAAACTGGTAAAGGAATTAGGAGGTTGAGTAGGCCTGATTATGTTTTTATATTCTATCGTTGAGTCGAATGAAAATACGTTTTCTTACCAAAATCTTCTGAACATAAAAGGAATAGCAATAAAATATGATAATACCCACTTCGGGACAATCAGAGTTAAGTAAAGACAATTGTTACAGAATATTATGTATATAAATAATATGTAGGCCAGACAGAAGGTTCATTCAAAATTTATAGGGAATGCGCAATAATTTTACTTATACATATGATACATAATCAGCCTATAATGCTCCCTCTGTTAGGACACAGGCCTCCTCTCTGTGAGACGGAGGAGGCTGTAATCCACCACGCGGGCCCAGTGCGGGTTGGTAGATGTCACATGTCTTCGAATTTCTGGTTCTAGAACATGCCGTTTTCCTTCCCCGTTTGAGAGCAGTGTTGATGAAATAATTTACAAAAATTAAAGCGCCTGTCTGAGTTCCAACCTACGACCTACAACTCGTAAGTCGCGGTCGTTACCACTGGGCCATCACTGCTCTCTTGCAAATTACAGGTCAGTGTCAGGCTGTATGTTAATTAAAATATGATTCGCGACCGTAACAAATATGACTTTACAGAGTTTCTTTAGAATCAACTCCTTGAGTTAGAATTGGCCTCAAATGTCATGATTTCATGGTCATTCAATAGGATAACTTAAAGAGTTGTATTGATCATTTTCAATTATTGTTGAATGTGTTCTTTCGTGAAGACTGCGACTCGGCTGACGTAAGGTCGGGCGCCCTCAGGCTAGGTGAAGACACGATACGAGCAGGGAGCTGGATGAGAGTAGCCGTTAATCAAGTTAAATGGCGTGCGATAGGAGAAGCTTATCCATCAATAGCCGGCTTTGCATGCCTTACTGCGATACCTCGCGGTAGCGGTTTATTTCGCTACCTTGATGTCACCTCCATGTAAATCAAATGCATGATAGTAGGCACGCAGGCACATGCCAGGCATCGGGGTAAACCCTCAAGCAGCCCGCGATGTAACGCAGTGAGGTATCCATCGGCATTTGCGTGCGTGTGTATTATTAGCATGTATTTCTTTTACAACGAGGTGACTTCGAGATAGCGAGCTAAACCGCGACCGCGGGGTATCCCAATGAGGCATTTTTGGTATGTAATTACATGCCCCTAAGGCTGATGATGATGATTCTTTAGCCTTTACCATCTCGTTTTCTGTCTAGCATTATTTTCCTGTATATTTTTTCTTATATGAGGATTTTGCTGTAAAGTTAATCTTCTGTAATCTTGTTACATTATGGCTGCTTCAAAGCGAGAGCTACAAAGATGATCCCTCAGTCTCCTTACCCAAGGGGGTATAAATATAGAATTGTAACAAGTACCCCTAATACGGATTGTCGATGTGTAACCGAGTGGAAAGCGATGCGATCCTGAATGGAATCCATATGGGACTGATTGTGCTGTTGATGTTCATTTGTTAAATTATAGAAGGGTGATGGGTCTTGTGATTGTGCATTGTTTGAATTGATGGAACAGTGGATTTTCAATTAAACGCATTCATTTGTTTTTGTTATGGTGTGAGTAGAAAGCAGTGTTCATAATCTCAGATAATTTACATTCCATTGCCACTTGATTAGTTATCTACTTTAGTGAAATGTATTCTAAGTTGATTTTTGAGTGACCATTTGTAACAAAAAGGTCCTAATAAGGTTTTGATTGCGATGGAATTTGAACTTTGTTAAGTATGACATTCAGTTTGTTGTTCCATAACTTTAAAATGATCTCAAATTCCTGGCTCTAATGTACTCAGTTTCACAGTTATTTCGACAGCAGCTGTTGCTGTCAGAGGTTGCTGTTTGGTAAAATCAACCTTATAACAATGTGAATAAAGATGCCTAGCCTTTTCCCACCTATGTTGGGGTGGGTTTCAAGTCTAGCCGGATGCAGCTCCACAATCCAGTTACTGTGTAACACGATAACCTTTGGTAAGACTGGTTATCAGAATTAGGGCTCCTGACTACCCGTAACGACTGTCAAATATCTACGAATGCAGCCTGGACCAACGGCTTAGCAAGCTCTCAGAGGCACAGAGGGGTCTCGTTATGTAATGGATTCATGAACCATCCACGAATGGACCGCGGCAAGCGTAGCTTAACCTTTACTTGAGTCGTATGGCTGTTATTATTTAACCACAAGGCCCTCTAGCAACGTGGATAAAGATGACAGTAGTGATAGGTAGGAAGAAGGTAGACAACGACACTTTGTTGAGTTGGGTAACATTTTTCATTCAACTTAACTGAAACTATACATTATGCTCGCAGAACAGATGGCCGATGGGGTCAAAAGGTTCTGGAGTGGTGACCGCGTACCGGAAGACGTAGCGGATGAACCGATGACCTGGTGAAGGCCTCAGGAATCCGATAGATGCGGGAAACACAAAATCGTTGGAAGTGGCGATGCTTGGAAAGGCCTAAAGTTTCAGCAGTGGACGTTTCGGCTGAAATGATGATGATATTTTTCTGTGTTAATTATTATAATAAAAGTCGAGAATGACTGAAACGATTTCCCTGATTATGGTACCTGTAGGTAGTTAGATAAGCGTTTAGTATGTTCAATGTAAGTATGTTAATTCCAATGAAAGGAAATTGTGTGCCAAATTTCATCCAAATTGGTTCAGTGGTTTTGCCGTGAAAGAGTAACAAACATCTATTCATCCATACAAACTTATTAAACTTCAAAAAAGTATGGTTAAAACAGTCGCTAATCGTTACTTAACTTTAAGGAACGCTTATAAATAAACCCCTTAATCTATTGGTTCGCTTGCCCATATTCACATTCCAACAACATTCATTACAACGTACTAGAGTAAGATCCCAGAGCAATCAGACATAACTTATTTTCACACGGATGAAACCTGAAGTTTTCAGTAGCGTCTCGTGTGCCTTGAATACCTACGCGCTTTGTGGAACTTGCCGAGTGACACCTGGGCAGGTACCAGGTGAGAAAGGTAACTAAAAATAAGAATTATTTAACTTAAATTCACATGGCTGATTTTTATATATGTCATGTAGAATATTATTTTAAAGTAATATCATAAGTGTCAGACACTTTTGATGGACCAGAGCTTTTGTCAGACGCTTATAAGCTACCCAAAAAATAAATGAACTTTACTTATTTTTACATGTCCGATTTTTTAATATGTTACTGAAGTATTTATTTAAAAGTTATATTCAATCAGTCAGACAAATTAGAGTGACCAAACAGTACAAAAATTATTCAGCCAGAAGTATGAGGGCGAGAGCTCTATGCATGCGCTTCAGAGTGAGTGAGACGTCCATAATAACTCGGTTCCCCTTCTTAAACTCACCATCTGTTTCAATCTACTGTGTATGTGCTGTTTGCGTGTAATATAACTTATAGTATAGTATACAGTATAGTTCGAGCCTGCGAGAGCACATGTTTTTGTTGTTTACATCAGGTTATTTGTGAGTGTTTTATTAAGTTGTTTGTAATAGTGATAATCATGGAAGAAGAGAAATTGAAATGTATATTTTGTAAAAAATCTCACGATAACCTTATATTATTCTCCGAAGAAATATTGAAAAAGTGCAAAAACATTTTAAAACAGCGAATAATCCATAACCTCAAATTCGTTTCGCGTTTTTCGCACGAATGTAACGGTAGTCTTTTCAGTTTATGTCGTTTAGTCTGTTGATTACAGTATATACATTTCTGGTTTCTGTCTATATCCACGTTACTTTTAAGAGAAATATTTTCAGAAGAGAAATTGACATGACACCGGTTCAACTGATTCTAAGTCAACACTTGACTTCACATTTGGCTCAACACTTGGTTCAGGCATTGAATTAGCTGGACTTGAGTTTGACACTAGATCTAAATCTGGAACTGTTGTTGGATACATTTCTGGTTTCTGTCTATATCCACGTTGGATATAGACAGAAACCAGAAATGTATATACTGTAATCAACAGACTAAACGACATAAACTGAAAAGACTACCGTTACATTCGTGCGAAAAACGCGAAACGAATTTGAGGTTATGGATTATTCGCTGTTTTAAAATGTTTTTGCACTTTTTCAATATTTCTTCGGAGAATAATATAAGGTTATCATGAGATTTTTTACAAAATATACATTTCAATTTCTCTTCTTCCATGATTATCACTATTACAAACCACTTAATAAAACACTCACAAATAACCTGATGTAAACAACAAAAACATGTGCTCTCGCAGGCTCGAACTATACTGTATACTATACTATAAGTTATATTACACGCAAACAGCACATACACAGTAGATTGAAACAGATGGTGAGTTTAAGAAGGGGAACCGAGTTATTATGGACGTCTCACTCACTCTGAAGCGCATGCATAGAGCTCTCGCCCTCATACTTCTGGCTGAATAATTTTTGTCTTAGGGGATGTTTGGTCACTCTAATTTGTCTGACTGATTGAATATAACTTTTAAATAAATACTTCAATAACATATTAAAAAATCAGACATGTAAAAATAAGTAAAGTTCATTTATTTTTTGGGTAGCTTATAAGCGTCTGACAAAAGCTCTGGTCCATCAAAAGTGTCTGACACTTATGATATTACTTTAACATAATATTCTACATGACATATATAAAAATCAGCCATGTGAATTTAAGTTAAATAATTCTTATTTTTAGTTACCTTTCTCACCTGGTACCTGCCCAGGTGTCACTCGGCAAGTTCCACAAAGCGCGTAGGTATTCAAGGCACACGAGACGCTACTGAAAACTTCAGGTTTCATCCGTATGAAAATAAGTTATGTCTGATTGCTCTGGGATCTTGGACTATACCCTCATTTATTCAACCACAAAATTTTCCCAAACATTCTAAATTCAAACAAACCGTACTAAAACTATCGCTTCATCAAATTCTACGAACGGAAGGGAAATACAACTACGATGAACAGATGTACAGTTTATACACCCGTAGTACGTACGACGTACGACGGACCACCCTCAGTTTGCCGCGAATCGCGATCGAGGATAGACGTATGCGCTCCGAAAACGCAAGAACCCGCGAACTAAATTACGCGACTTGAAAAAAAAACATTACGTTTTTCTTTTTTTGACTGTGTTAACTTGTGCAAAAATGAATTTATGAAAATGGAACTGTTTATTTTGTGTTTCGAACTTTTTTAATTTAACTTTTTCTTAGAAGTGTTTTTCGAAATGGATTTCAATTTTTGGAGGCGATTCGTTTTTGTTATAATAGGTGAGTACAAGTAATTAAATATATGCCTTCTTAATTTTACTAATATATAAATAAAGCGATTTTTCCGCGTTATCAACTTCAGATTGTCATTTTCCTGAGTATTTTTCCTCTCAATGTTTCTCTAAATTACTTCCTGTTGTGTTACTGGAGCGGAATGATTATAATGCTGTCATTGTTTTTAGGAATATTACATTTTTATGAAAAAATAAGAGCCTGACAATACCTTTTCAAAGCGGCAGTAGGGACAGGTACAATTTATTTTTTGTATATTTTTCCGGAAAACACGGCTAAGTACGCTCCAAAGCTTCTTGATTTGACGTTAAATTGATTAGAACATATTTACGTAAACAATGGCCCCGATTCCCTTGTTCACAATCTAAACTAAATTTAAGTTCAGTGCATCTTTTTCTTTCTATTTCATTAAGAAAAGGACAGACGATAAATATTAGTTTAGTCCTGTCAAATTAGTCAGCGCCTGACGTAAATTGACGTGTTTTTAGTAGCCATGTTTTAAATCACGTCTAAACTGTCTATGGAGTATCATAATTTGACAGGACTAAACTAATATTTTATCTTCTGTCCTTTTCTTAATGAAATAGAAAGAAAAAGATGCACTGAACTTAAATTTAGTTTAGTTTGTGAACAAGGGAATCGGCGCCAATTTGTACTTAATTTTAGTTAGTTGTTGTGCTGTAGCAGTGTTCATAATCTCAGATAATTTATATTCCATCGCCACTTAATTAGTTATAGAATCTACTTTAGTGAAATGTATTCTAAGTTGATTTTTGAGTGACCATTTGTTACAAAAAGGTCCTAAATAAGTTTTTGGTTGCAATGGAATTGGAACTTGGTTAAGTATGTCATTCAGTTTGTTGTTCCATAACTTGAACATTATATCTCAAATTCTTAATTCTAAATACAGGAAATTATTTCAATATTCACAACTGTTTTCTTACTTAAGCTAGATAAATACAATGAAAATGATTTATTGTAGTGCATCATAAAATTAATAATAATAATAATTTATTTGACACAGAACATATATAACACATATTGTAACACAACTTCATTTATTCTACAACCAGCGACCTATCCCTACTTCACACGGTTTCTACCATAAAACATCGAGATTTAATTATTTTATATATTGCTTAAAATTAATGTATTGTACACTTAAGCCTTCCGAAATAAATTATCTAAATAATGACGGAAACAATATCAAAATCCGTTGCGTAGTTTAGAAGAACGACGCAGATACAGACACGAAAAACGACTTTAATTTATAATATAGAATAGAAGATGTAAATTGCTAAATTGTAGTGCACCAGAATAATGTAACACAGCTCCAAAGTTTTAAATAAAATAACATTCATTAGTCGAAGCTAGATTTCAACTAGCCTGGGCAAAAACAAAACAGAAATATAGAATCAAAAAACTATTTTTATCACCCACTATCCAACCTATTACAAAAATAAATCCACTGAACCTTTTTCCATAATGCGAAAATCGTCTCCATTCCCTTCCCTATTCAACAAACGTCCAGAAACAAAAAAAAAAAAAACAAAAACCCATTTTTGTCGCATAAAACTCTTGAACAATCTTGACACTTTCCTATTTTCACAAACATTCGACGGACGTTGAAACCGAAAGTGCGATGAACCGTCTATCGGAAATTCACTGAGGGTTCTGTAGCTACAAAATATAATATTATTTTGTGTATTTTTTTCCATTTTGCACAGTCATGTTAATCATTCCTTCAATTAGGTTTATCTTAGTACAGGCATCTGTTTTAATACCTATTATAATACCTTTGAAAATTATTTCTAAGATTCCAATATTCTACCAATTTTAATTCTGAATTAATATTTTATTATTATTATTATTTAGTAAATGTAAGTGCTAACTAAAAGAGGACGGGGCCCCATAGGGCCGAAGCCTGCCGGGGCGGCGGGATCGTCCGAAAGGTTAACCGCTGCCCTGGAACAGAAGGGCTAAGGAAGGAACACGGGTGGGTTTTAGTCAGTAAAAGTCTGACACTCCCTTCCGCTCCACCCAGAGCGGGAGGGGTCATTTGATGATTTCCCATCCACAAAAAAAAAAAAAAAAAAGTGCTAACTACAACCATCAAAACTTATAATAAACTACAGCACACACACACACATTATTTGCACTTATAAATTGTTTCTTGTTCTTATCTACGATAGATTGGAATAAGGACAAAAATGACACTACATTATGAGCTACCTTAGCTGTGTGAGAACAGCCCGATGTCATCGGCACAAGAAATACGAGTGTAAAAAGTAAAAATAAATATAACCAGTCTGTAAAGTTTGACTAACGAATACTTTCCAAATACTTGGGAGGGATTGTTTTATTCTAAAATATGGACTAAATAGTTTTGAATCCCCAATAAATGTAAATGGAGCAAGTTAAATTAAATTAGAGTTAGCTGAAAGTTCTTGTAAATTCGTCTGGGCCACAATTTGTGAAGTTGAATACTTATACATTTAAAGTTTAACCCAATCTCAATCAAATCAAGTTTAAATATGCAAATACAGAATAGTCTAACAGTTAAACATCAAAATAAAAAATCAAATCAAAATTAAAAGTCATTTATTCAAATTAGGCTGAGAATCAGTACTTTTTGAACGTCAAAATTGCAAAAGACAGTCCCCCAAAAACGCCCGCCCTTCATCATTACTATAATTATGGTTTTCATTATTCCTTTTCTGTTACAGAACCCTAAAAAACTTATCTAGACCCTTCAAAACGCGAAAAAAATAACTATAAATGTTTATTGTTATTGTGTACAATTCTCTGGCCGCCAGTGTAAGCCGTGAATGATATTCATGGCCCGTGGGAGCGATTCAGCTAAACATTGCCTAAACGTCTGTGGTGCTATAAAATCTTTTGTCGGATTGAAGCGCTGCAGCGCTGTGTAGGCAAAAATGTATGTAAATGTTTGTCATTTGTTTAAGAAGTGTTGTCCCCAGTACACACAAAGATTTAAGCACTATTGTGCGTTATGGGATGATGTATACGAAATGATGGTCATTTGCTTAAAAAGTTGAATGAGTTTCAGTAGGTGTCCTTTTTCTTGAAGATTGTATTTTCCTTTGTTCAAATTATCGAATCTTTTATATCAAAGACTAAAAAAAGGTTTAATATTACTGCAAATTGGGTCGGGGTTCTCTGGGGTCCTATTATATTTTATTGGATATTTCGCGCGAGAAATAATAAAATGACTGCTTTTTAGTCTCGTCGTCACCAGCAGCGTGTCCGCTAAGTATTAAACCTGATACCCGGGTTGGGTAAAAGGAGGGGCTAGTGGCTAAATAATAACGGCCGCACAGGTCGATCGATCAGGTTAAGCTACGCTTGTCGCGGTTGGTCCGTGGATGGGTGATCATCTTTACATACCGAGACCCCTCCGTGCCTCGGAAAGCACGTTAAGCCGTTGGTGTCGGCTGGAATTCGTGGATCTTTGACAGTCGTTACGCGTAGTCAGAAGCCCGAAAGTCTGACAACCAGTCTTACCAAGAGGTATCGTTTTACCCAGTAGCTGGGTTGTGGAGGTCAGATAGGCAATCACTCCATGTAAAATACTGCTATTCAGCTGCATCCGGTTAGGCTGGAAGGCGATCCCAACATAATTGGGAAACGGCTAGGCAGATGTTGACCTGGGTTGAGTAAAAGTGTTACTGGGTATTTCTATTAGGACATTCGTGACCGGCTTAAGGCAATAAACAGGCTTGCCCCATTTTACATGGGATTTACTTTATAGCTGGCAACCCTTTGTGACCACTGCAGCTCCAACGAAGACATTCATAGTATATAGGCATTCATCTCCTTATTTTTAAGTATAATCTACGGGACTAGGAAGGTCCTTGAAATTATGCACGTTCTTTTGTTTATTCCTCGATCGCATCTCAAGGAAGTAATGGAAATTTTGCATTAGGGACTAATAGGGAAAATTGAAGGGTACAGGATATTTGGTGCAAAAATTGAAATAAAGATTTTTAGGAACACACCACGGGAAAAAGCTAAATTCTTAACAAAATATTCCCACTATTTTTCAAATTGTTTTTTTTTAATCTAGTGTTCGATACTAAAATGCAATGCTATCTACATAATATGAACATAGTATAGGAACAGATTTTTTTAAAAATTATATTTCGTAGTTAGTTCCTTTATAGAAGTTGTTCATATTCGTAAGTATGTACTTTTGGATAATCCGCATAAAGTACTCAAACTGCCGACCATCATTAAAACTAACTGAGAAAAAAAAATTATCCACATAATCCTCACTTATTTATTTTATTATGAGGCCCATCAACAAACTTGAAAGGCCCACTTCAGAACCCCTTTGTATCCAAACTTCAGGTAGGTAGGGCGCTTAGGCGCCTCAAAGGCCTCCATGAATGCCGTTATCTAGGTTACATCTCTACGTTCCTCATTGAAAAGTGCTCTGAGAAGCACTACTCTTAAAAGCGTCTACCGTTTGAGGCCAAATAAGCCCCAGAGCCTTCTTTAAAGATTGAAGTAGAATTCCCGAATCCATCTTTCTAGGAGGAAAAATTCATAGTTTGACTTGGTTTATTCTGTCTGTGAGCGCAAGTTATGCTGGAAGCTTACTGTTGTTGTTTTGCAATCTTTTATATTTACTTTGCTTTGAGTAAAAAAAAAGGGTTCAAGCCTATGTAATAACAGCCGCACTGGTCGAGGTTTGTGGATGAGTGACCATCCATTACATATCGGAACACCTCCGTGCTTCGGAAAACCACATTAAGTTGTAGGTCCCGGTTGTCATTCAGTGATCTTTGACAGTCGTTACGGTTAGTGGAGAGCAGTATTCGCCCAGTGGCAACGAGCCCGACTTACGACATATAGGTCGTGGGTTCGAACCCAGACAGGCGCTTTACTTTGTGTAAATAATTTCATCACAACTGCTCTCAAAACGTTGAAGGAAAACACCGTGGGGAAACCGGCATGTCATAGAACCTAAAATTCGAAGACATGTGACATCTACCAACCCGTATTGGACCCGCGTGGTAGATTATTGCCCACTCCCTTTCGAAGAGAGGAGGCCTGTATCCCAGCAGTGGGAACATTATAGGCTGATTAAGTCCGGTTATTTAGAAGAAGCTGCTGCGCAGGGGCGTCTAGAATCTTGTGCTGAATTCATGGTTACAGTTTGCACGTCGATGTCCCTGTCACCCTGTATTGAATGATACTGTAAATGTACCGTCAAAATTAATAAATCTTGTTTCATGAAAATCAACAGAATCATTCAAAATTCTCCTTTTACCCTAAACCAATTAGACGGTATAATTACTGAATTATTTTTAAGCCGCCTGTGAGTCCCGTAACGAAGCCTTTTAAATACCATTTAATTTTCTCCTTTTCTATAAATATCCTTTTTCTTCTTTCTTTCTTTCTTTCTATACATACATCAGATAAAAACAAAAAAATAAAGAGTTTAGAAAAAAGAAATTGAGAATTTTTTAACAAAATCGTTGAGCATTTTTGCTCCAAAATCTTCTTTTGCTTAAGCATTCTACTTTAGTCTTGTTGAATTTCCTGTCAAATGCATTTGCAACAAAACTGAAAAGGCTAAAATTAGGTCAAAAGTTCCGACCAATTTCGGAAACAATGTTATAACATACTTAATACTACTAATTAAATCAACAAACTAATTGATTGATTAAAATAATATTTACTACATTAATGAAAACAAACATTAATTACTTATATCAGTATTCTTTAAACCTTTGTACTTTGGATAATATTTTTGTTTTACAAGAATTGAATTTTCAATAGGCATCGTAATCAGTAAAACTCGAAATCTGACAACCATTCTTACCAAAATGTATCGTGTCACCCAGTAACTGGGTTGTGGACGTCAGATAGGCATTCGCTTCACGTAAACTATTATCATTATAATACATATAATCAGCAAGCAGGAGACAAGCTAGAGATAGGGAAAAATGGAGAAAGTTGGGGGAGGCCTACGCCGCAGAGGCGACTTCCATAAATAAATAATTTTTACGTGCATGCTAACATTAATAATAATTTATTGATCTTTTATATTATATATTTAAATTTAAATTATATTTTGCTTACAAACACATATGAATTATACAATAATAATAAATATAATTCAACTCAAATAATAAACAATAATATTAATGACACCTAATGAAATGGGTAGTAAGTATGTACAATGTGATAGGAGAAAATAATTACTATGCTTAAATTGTTCTATGTATTTATGGTAGAATGAAGGCTTTTTTATTTTATTTTATTTACATATAATCAGCTGCATCCGGTTAGACTGGAATCCGACCTTAGCATAGTTGGAAAAAGGCTAGACAGACGATCGCAAACACAGAACAACAAAATAAGAGAAGAACACTCTTTCTCAAATTAAGACTTCAAAGACCAAATCCCAGATAAAAATAAAATAAAGCGATAAAGCAAAAAGATAGTGCTGTATACACAAATAGTTTGAACGATTCCACGGCGAATTCGATATCCTGATGGCCCTCGATTTGCAAAATAAACGAGCGTAGTCGCTCTCAAACGGTTTAAAGTGTTTTCCATCTCGTTTTTATTATAGACGATTACTTTCCTAAAATATCTGTTGATATAATAGCTCTATGAATTTTTATTCAAAAAATTAAATTGGTACATCACCATTATCATCAGTTAGCAGTCCACTGCTGGACATAGGGCATTGCACGCCATTCAACTCGATTTTCGGCAACTCTCATCCAGCTGCTGCCAGCCATCCTGCGAAGATCATCGCTCCACCTAGCCTGAGGATCACCTTACGTTTACCGATTCGCAGTCTATACTCAAGAACACGTCTACCCCAAAATTTTGTACAGTTTTGCTTAAATCTGAGACAAACAAAATAACACCTAGTTCGGAGGCGGCCTTCAAAGTTTTTAAGTTCGCTAAGTTACGATTTAGTGGCATACACAGTTGTGTAAAAGTCCCTAAGTAAAAATAAAGAGAAAAAAATTTTTTTTTCTAAATAGTATCTCTAAAGAATGTATTTAGTACCTCATCATCTGCCTAAACTTTTGCCAACTATGTTGGGATCGGCTTCCAGTGTAACCGGATGCAGCTACATACCAGTATTTTACATGGAACCGCTGCCTATCTGACCTCCACAACCCAGTTACTGGGTAATACGAAACCCCTCGGTAAGACTGGTTGTCAGACTTTCGGGCTACTGACGACCCGTAACGACTGTCAAAGATCCACGAATGACAGCCGGGACTAACGGCTTAGTGAGCTTTCGAGGCACGGAGGGGTCTTGGTATGTGAAAATGATCACCCATCCACGAACCAACCGAGCAAGCGTACCTTAACCTGATCGATCGACCCGTGCGGCTGTTGTTACTTAGCCACAAGCCCCTAAATGTATTTAGTACCTATTTCAGCAATAATCATAGGTATATTTTATCGTCTGAAATCGCCAACCCGTCTTGAGCAAGGGTGATGGTTATCAATGCTCATGCCCTCTCTGTATGAGAAGATATCTTTGCCCTGCAGTGAAACAATAATAGGCTGGTATTATTATATTATACAACGTGTTTTTTTCTTATATCCCATAACTCTAGGGGGTCATTGTACTCATCATTATGAACAACTTTTACTATGGGACAAAACCCGAAATCGCGAAACAAAAATCTGGTGGTCCCTACATTTTGACGAAATAAACGAACATAAATGTTTGTTTAAACAGCTGTTTTTGTTTTCGCGATTTCAGTTGTGTTTGATGACATACAGAGTGGCAGGGACATCGATGCACAACCTGTTACTACGGATTCAGTACATGATTGTACACAAACCCGCTGTGCTGAAAATTCTCGCCGATTATGTAAAAAAAAAATGCTGTTCCATACATTTTGACCTCGTCGGTATTGTACTTTGTACGTCGGGATCCTTGCCACCCTTTATTATAAATTAAAAATCTTGTCTGTGCAACCGCATTGTTCTTCTAAGCTACGCAACGGATTTTGATGCGGTTTTCATTCATCATTTATAGAATTTCTTCCAGATGGTTTATGTCTATAACACATTAATATTGAACTAAAATTAAAACAGAAATCTCGAAGTATTGTCAAGTAGTAAAAACCGCGCGAAGCAGGGGCGGATATGATAATAATCTTTACCCCGCTAACACCATAATGCTTTGAGCAAGCGTGATGATCAATGCTCGTTACTTGAGCTAACTTAAGACGAAGGATAGCAAGCGAGAAATCGCGAGTTGGGTCTTTAATGTAACACTGACTTGCATCCACTCCTGGTTACATAACTAAAGTTTGAGGTCCAAACAAAATACCTGGAAACTTACAACTGAAGTATACAACAAAACAGCTGTCCCACACAAAATTGCAATAGTAACACTATCAAAATGTATGGAATAGAAGTTTTTTTAAACTTTAAAGTGGATTCTATAAGTAAAAGTTGTTCATATTTATGAGTGCATAGAGGTATGAGGAACAAGATGTAAAGTTCACTCATCCTCCATAGAAAAGGGAGGATCCTCCGACCAGACGGGTGCTGTGTCTGGTGGGCAACTGCCCGAATATTGATGTCGGGACGTTTTATATATGCTAGTTGCGCGGTAAACTCTGCTTGCGTGATGCAGGATTTTGCGTGACGTCAGTGTGATGCGTAATTCGCATGTGGCGATGTAGATACCGCCACAAATACCTACTGGGTTCTATTAAGTTGTTCAGGTAATTTGTTTAGACCTTAGTACGTATATTATTAGTACCTACGCGACCTAACCTACATTGGCCCGACCATTTATTCCACAACTTTTCGAGGTATGTACATCCATCAACAAAAACCCCTCCAATATAGGTATTCACAATAGTTTCGTTATTAAATTTGTGAGCAGCTTTTGTACGCCACTGTACATGATAGATGACGCGATGACGTCATAACTGAGCTCGTATGTACCGCGTGCGCGTGACGTCATTAAAACATCGTCAATTATCGTGTAGAGTGAATATTGTTGTAATGCTTCCGGGTGTGATTGTTCAGGAGCCCATTACAGGGCGATAAATCCTTTATATTAAAAAGACTTTTTGTTAAAACGCTTACAAGTCATTATCATGAATACGTTTTGCTTTCGAATTTCAGCAACAACACACCACGCCAACCTGCGGGGTAGTTGCGTAATACACTAGTAATAGTAATAGTAGTAATAGTAATAGTATTTATTCGTATCAACAATACAGCTATTTAACTTTACATACTTAAGACTTAAATGTGAATATTATAGCACTAGAAGTTGTCGTAACTTGCACCCTTGCTAAGTTATCAGGATAACTTGTATTAAGGACACAAGTTCCAACCCTTGGTTCATATATTTTAAAGCATTGCAAAGATACAATAAAAGCAAATAATGGTCACTTTTACATAGAAATTGAGTAAAATAAAATTATGAACGAAGAGAAAAAGATGCCAAAATTCAACTAGAGGGTGTGTAGTGTGGTGGTGAGAGGTGTAAGTGATGTGTGTGAAGTGTGTGTGTTGTGTATGAAAGGGAAAGTTGCAATTAGTAGAACTTTTCTCCAGAAAGAACTGTCTGATAATAATCTTTACCCCGCTAACACCATAATGCTTTGAGCAAGCGTGATGATCAATGCTCGTTACTTGAGCTAACTTAAGACGAAGGATAGCAAGCGAGAAATCGCGAGTTGGGTCTTTAATGTAACACTGACTTGCATCCACTCCTGGTTACATAACTAAAGTTTGAGGTCCAAACAAAATACCTGGAAACTTACAACTGAAGTATACAACAAAACAGCTGTCCCACACAAAATTGCAATAGTAACACTATCAAAATGTATGGAATAGAAGTTTTTTTAAACTTTAAAGTGGATTCTATAAGTAAAAGTTGTTCATATTTATGAGTGCATAGAGGTATGAGGAACAAGATGTAAAGTTCTCTCATCCTCCAGAAAAGGGAGGATCCTCAGACCAGATGGGTGTTGTGTCTGGCGGGCAACTGCCCAATGAATCAGGTCGGGCCGTTATATATATTGCGCGGTAAACTCTGCTTGCGAGATGCAGGATTTTTGTGGGACGTCAGCATGACGCGTAGTTTACATGTGGCGTTGTAGATATCGCTACTGTACAGTCTCTCCGCAGTGACGGCTGTCATGAAAATGATGGCGTTTGACTTTTCAGTGTTTAAAACCGCTCTCTAGGAAAACACATTAACTAACTCTTCATATGAAGAACGTTTCAGTGACATCATTCACTGGTAAACTGCGGACACGATGTGCCGGTCACCACGCTTCTAGTAAACGTAACCTAACCTAACCGCTAAGCTTCGCTTGCTATTATAACACTCAATGGCTTAACTATACGGGTTAGATTCCTGTGTATTCCGAGGTACGGAGGGGTCTGGATATGTCACCATAGAAATATAAAAAACAAATGTGTGTGTGCGTGTGTGTGTGTGTTTGTTTGCCGCAAATAAATGTATTTTCTTTCTTTCTAAATGGTCACCCTTTCACTGACCTCGGCGAGCGTAGATCTTTGATCGACTTATTATTAAATTGAAAATTACACATTGTATTACTTGACAATTCTGAATCCGCGCTCTCAATCCCATTTAAAATTAGACTATCAAATTACTTACGAGTCTCTTATCACATCAAATGTAGAGAAAATCAGTTGAAACTTGAAAGGTATAGAATATTACAGTTTCGCAACTAGTTACAATCCCTATTTAGTGAAGTAACAAGTCTGTATTCAACTTGATCACAATATTGTTAAAGTTTTAACGACTTCGAAATGTGCTCGAAGTCATGTGATGTTGGCAGTTTGTTATGTCACAGCGATATATGAATCTAATTGTAATACACTCAGACGCGGTTTTTACGACTTGGCAAAACTTCGAGATTTCTATATTAATTAAGTTCCCTTCAAAATCAATGAATAGTGCTGATCCATAGGTCATGTTCGTGAATGGGCGCCGTCAGTAGGGACATGGTCATCTCTTAGCCACTACGGCTTATTTTGATTTACTTTAATTTCTGAATTGTGTTTTTTATTTTTTTTAGTACGGACGCTTTTGAAGTGCACTTTCTACATCGTTATGACATGTATAATTTCAACATGAATGATGTAACCAATATGTTGTACCACTTTTATTTTATAATAGAATAGAATAGAATAGTTTATTTCGGATAATTAAAATCCATATCTTGTTAGTATAAATTAGCAACAATATTAGCTTACAATTATGTTAGTATTGTTAGTACTTATCTTTATGTAGCCTATTATACAAAACCATTCACTACCCTCACCCAGTGCTTTTGAATGGAAATAATACGCTTTGGAATGGGCGAACCCTTGACAATTCAAAAGTGCCTGTATTTGGTTTATTTAAAATAAATGCTTGATTTTTTTTTAATGAACTTTATACACATATACCTTCCAGAATAAGTTCTTTAAAATATGATAAAAACTACATCACATTCCTTTGTGTAGTTTAGAAATTTAACGCGGTCACACAGCAGCTTCCGGAATAAATGCTATAAAATTTGAAATAGTGGTGAAAACTGCATGAAAATCCATTTTGGAGCTTAGAAAATCTAGGCGGTCACGCAGACAGACACGACAACCAACTTTGTTTTGTACTAACAAAGATACTAATATAGATTTTCAGGTCCCGTAACATCATCTGCCTAGCCTTTTCCCAACTATGTTGGGGTCGACTTCCAGTCCAGCTGAATACCAGTATTTTACACGGGCCGACTGCCTCTCTGACCTCCACAACCCAGTTACTGGGTAATACGAAACTCCTTGGTAAGGCTGCTTGTCAGAATTTCGGTCTTCTGACGACTCGTAACGACTGTCAAAGATCCACGAATGACAGTCGGGACCAACGGCTTAACGTGCTTTCCGATTCACGGAGGGGTCTTGACGTGTAAAGATGCAACTGCTGCAAGCGTTCTGTTACATCACATAATTATATTCCTGTCACAATCATCCAAAACGGAATAAACTATAAATAAAATTACCTTATAAAATCGTATTACCCACAAGTTCTAGTAAATATTAAATTGTCTAGTTCAGAACCTCGTTAACCGCCTGACTTGCTTCAAAGCGGTACTCGGAAACAAATATAGAACTTTGAAGTCTAGGACTAGAGCCAAGGCACTGGGACTGGAAGTTTTAAATGTCATAGTAGTATAACAAAGTAAATGTAAAGTAATTGGTTCTTGAGGTGAAGGAAAACATCGTGAGGAAACCGGCATGACCTAGAACCGAAATTTCGAAGACATGTGATATCCGCACTGGGCCCGCGTCGTGGCCCACTTCCTCTCACAGGGAACAGGCCTGTGTCACAACAGTGGGAACGTAACAGGCTGATTATGCTTAATCAATTCAATTCAATTCATTTATTTCAGACAATGTCCATAGTTCTAAAATATTACACATGAAAATCAAAATAAAACGTTACACACACATTATACACGTTATTACAGACATTTGATTTTTTATTTTGACAGACATTTTTTATGGTTTTTGCTTGGGCCCATTGTCAGAAAAAAAGTGCAGATGTATCGTTTCGGACACTCCAAGAAATGAGACACAGCAATTGCATTGGGATTGAGAGCAGTGGTGGCCCAGTGGTGTTAGCCCCGACTTACGACTTGTAGGTCATGAGTTCGAAGCCAGGTAGGCACTTTTCTTTGTGTATTTAATTTCATCACGACTGCTCTCAAAACAGTGAAGCAAAACATTGTGAACCAAAAATTCGAATACCTGTGACTTCCCCCAACCCGCACTGGGCCCGTGCAGTGGATTATGGCCCAGTCCCTTTCACAGAGAGAAGACCTGTGTCCCAGCAGCAGCAGTGGGACCGTTATAGGCTAATTATTCACATTGGGTGTCGGTGAGGTCTATAATCCCCCATTTTGCTACACCGTGCTGGCAGAGGCTGACAAAACAAACAACGAAGTTACGACTACAAATTCCTGGCGTTAGGTTTGTTTAGACCAAACGAGCGAATGCACATTCTAACCCCAATCTACAAAACCCTTTTTGTGAAAACAGGAACAGAGCATTCATTCGGTATCTTTCCATACTAAAATGTGAGAATACAAGAATATGAAGGAAATAATGCTTTTGCTCTTGTTCAGGTTCTATATTCGTTTGGTCTACAGCCACCTGTAGGCGTTCGTTACGTTGTGTTATTAAGAAATAATAGCCAATCGTTATCACAACACCGAGCAGTGGTGGTCAAGTGGAAATGGCTGCGACTTGTTGGTCTTTATGTAAATAATTTCATCACCACTGCTCTCAAAAATGGTGAAGGAAAACTTCGTGAGGAAACCAGCATGTCCTAGAACTAAACATTCGAGGACATGTGTCATCTACCAACCCGCACTGGGCCCGCGTGATGGATTTCGGCCCACTCCCTCTAAACCGAGCGGAGGCTTTTGTCCCGGCAGTGGGAACATTAGAACTGATTATGCTGTTAGCACAACAAGTGATTTATTCACAACAGAGATTAACTTACATATAAAGACTATACGAGCAAATAAAAGGGAACAGGATACAGCAGTAGTGACAGAATTCCTTTTTAGTTACCACAGATAACAATCACCACTGACTGCTGACATGCTCGATAGGTTTGGCGTAACATATTCAACATTGTGGTATTTTAAACACAATACCTTGAACGTGCGCTGCTCTTACGCGACTCTAACGCCGCGTATTTTTACAAAATAGAACAGCAGAATGTGCTGGTCTGTCCTGTATAAATCTCACCGTGAAAACTCTGGTGAAATAAGCTTGAAGTGTCATATAGATAGACCTTGTCGTTTTAAAACTTGCAAGTGACATTCAACCTTATGGTGATACAGTAATTGTGAGGTCGACTATGCAACAAGTATACAGGGTGCCAGGGACATCGACGTGCAATCAGTTACCATGAATTCAGTACATGATTCTAAACGCACCTGCATTGAAAGTTTTAGACGCCGGTTAAAAAAAAAAATATGCTGTTCCATACATTTTGAGCGTATATTTGATAGATGACGAAAAATGTACACGCTACGAGGTGTAACGAAAATAAGAAATCACTTCACTGCATTAAATAAAAACTTGTAATTTTTTTAGGTAAACCAAATTTTAAATATAAAATATTAAAAAAACGGTGTAACCTCTCCTCGCTCCTCCTCCTCCTTTAATTATTCTTCCTCTTCCTCTTCACCTCAGGTTTTAACCGCAGAGGTAATACTGCAGAGAATCTAGAATCATGTGCTAAATTCATGATTACAATTTGTTTGCGCGCCGGTGTCCCTGCCACCCTATATTTGCTAAGGATCCTCTACAAGAAACCAGCAATACTGTCGTAACCAAAACATCCTCAAAACTTGCTCAATTAAGTCTGCAGTTACGGTCCCATGTCATCTGCGAACACTCGAAACTTGTAGATTTGTTTCAGTGAGTTTCATACTTGAACTGGGTTATGATGTAAAACTAGACCACGTTTTCAAGTGAAATTGGAATAATTCTAGCTGTTAAGGGAATAATCCATGCGGTTAGGGGGCAGTTGCATCGGGCTGGTTTTTTACTAAAAGTGCCTTCTGTTAGCTTATACAATGATTGACTATTTAACTAATATTATTTGTGGGTGGCCACATCGTCATTTTTAAACATTTTATGCTTTTGAGTTGTGGCAACCCATAGATGACTTTTAAAGAAAAAGGGCGGGAAAAACGGTCTTGCGTTCTCAGCTAGAGTTACCGTACAATTACTATTTTACTATGTTGAGTACCAATAAAGTGATTTGTACAAGTATTCGAGTGTATAATTCTATCACTTCGATTCTGGCATTGGTGGACGCGTCGACGTGATTGTATTGAAACGAAGGTCAGCGGATTTATTCTCTAAGATGAGCTTCTGAGAAATGAACTTGAAAAAATAGCTGTCATTGAGGGACAGGAAGCTTGACGTGAGCTGTCAAAAGTTTGACAGCTCACGTCGTCTTAGTTTTCATGGTTAGATTTTTATACAATTGATCGGCAGATGTGTGAACGTAAACGAAGGAAAAGGAGTTTGTAAGGATGGTAGCTGGTGGCGTTTTGTAGTTTTTGCCTACACCCAAAAGCGTGAGTTTATGTATGTTATATAAGCATAAAAGGATTTAAGTAAAACAATTTGAATTTGTAAACGTATGCAAGTACTTAGGTGACTTATGACGTGGTCGCTCGGAGGGTTTGTGACCCACTTTAGAAGAACGTGGTCACGGGCACAAATATTTAAACGTTAATGTCACTGTTTCAACATCATTTATGTAATGTTAATTTAGGAAGACACTGACTTGAGTTACAGTAAAATAATATATGTTGAGAAGAGTTTGAGTGATCCGAGACCGTAACATATATTGATGATTTTAATGATAAAATTATAAAATCATTAAAATAAAGAAAGAAACGAAAGAAAATACATGTATTTATTTGCGGCAAACATGACGCATAAAAAAAAAGAACAAACACACAAAAAAAATTACAAGTTTTTAAAATCATCAATACAGCCCTCTAAGTTCAAATTGCCCTATTGAATCTTAACTCAACTCAGCATATTGCAGTCCACTGCTGGACATAGGACTCTCCCAGGCTGCGCCACAACACCCTGTCCTCCGCCTTCCGCATCCAGTCTGTCCCAGACACTTTCTTTAGGTCGTCCATCCATCAAGATGGGGGGCGTCCCATACGCTTACCAATACGCGGTCTCCACTCCAGGATACGTCTGCTCCACCTGCCATCGGTCCTTCGACAAACATAGCCAGGCCACTGCCACTTCCACTTCAGTATAATTATTAAGTAGTTTATCTTAGCTTAAATATGTCGTCTATTTGGATAAATAAATAGCATTCAATTTAACCTATCGCCTGCAGTAGTTAAATAGGGGATGAAAGTTTGTTATTTTTGTCGATGAGAAATCTCATCAGGCACATGGCTTGTGCTATCTAGAAAATATCACAAAACTAAACTGCTATGCAACAACCAAGTTGCAAGTAGATTGTGTAAGTTCGAAGCACTAACAACCGACATGCGATGTAACTGTAGACTTAATTGAGCAAGTTTTAACGACGCTCGGTTGTGACGTCATAGCTTGGGTTATTGCGCCCGTCTTCGAGATCTCTTTGCGTTAATAGTGTGGTTGTTTGAAGAAATTGTTGTTGCTTTACAAAGCAAAGAGGGTAGAGGCTCCACAGCGGCCCACGGCTGAGCTACGCATGTGTACTTTGCTTTATTTTGTAAAAGCTGCGGCCTGCGGTTTCACCCGTGTATCCCGATCAGGATAAAAAGTATTCTATATGTTAATCCTGGTTATAAACTATCTGTGTGGCAAATTTCATCCAAATCCATTCAGTAGTTTTGGCGTGAAATAGTAACAAACATCTATCTATCCATATAAACTTTCGCGTTTATAATATTAGTAGGATGAAAATCAAAGTGGGATCGTCCACTGCGTATGGATACCATTTCGAATTTTGAAAGTACTGACATAAAAATGTCCAAAATTTGCGAAAAAATCCGGACATTTTTTCTATTAATCTTTCTTTTTTGAGTGCACATTTAAACTTTTCTTATTTTCTGAAAAGTCCCCTTAATTTAAAAACGGGGGGCCAAAAAACCGGACGTTTTCGGACAAATCCTGATAGATGGTAACCGTAACTGCGATCCATGGCCACGCCAGGGCAGGTTGTTCGTCAAAAATCGTACACAAACTAAGACGGCTAGCACTTTGCCCAAACTTGGGATCGAACACACAAGATCCCGCGTCTGTGTCTACACTAGGGCCTATGTGTAAGTCCAAAAACTATTGGTTCGTAAGGACTGAATTGGTACACTAAGCTCCAGAGAAATGGAACCCCACTTGGTTAATGACATCAAACCGCTTAAGTTTTTTGTAGAATAACGTGAATGGCGCGTTGGTCTAGTGGTTAAGACTGCGGCTTAGCAATACGATGGTCACGAGTGCAAATCCGCGAATGAGATGTTTGTTTTTTTCCAAATTTAAGTTCTTTATTTATTAATTTATTATTATTTTTTAGGTTATTATGTGATTTTCGTTAATTATTATTTAAGAAATCAAATGTTAAATTAGGAATGAGGTTTGTAAGAAAAGCTAGGCATGTTGCATAAACAATATTCATTTATTTCTTTATTTACATTTCTAGGACTTCATGGAATCCACTTCCTGGTTGAGTATACAGTTTTCTATCTGTGTTAAATTGGGGTTATTTACTTAGAATATTAACTAAACACAAAATAAATTCCCTGGGTGAGGTATAACGGTTCGTTTATAGATATTTCTAGAAACATAACTACAATATTTATTTATTTAAAGTTGTTTCAGTTTTTTTTATATTTTTTCGTATTATATACTTGTATATACTAGTATATATTAGTGTTAGTTCGATAAAATGTAAATAAAAGTATATAGAGAAAAATAACGTGCTATGTATTTTTAAAGTGGTGAAAACATAATTTTTTATACTCTGTATGATCTTATGGGACAAAAACCCTTGTTAAAAAAATGAAATGTTGTCATTCGTGCCTGTGAATTACAGAGGAAGAACCAACATGCTAAACTATACAGTATAGCAATATACATCTTTCTCTTTTATCACATTTTCTTATAACCCATTTAACACAATATTATAGAAAAATATGTGAGGTCAGATGGTGCATCGTTAACACATTAAAAGACTACTTGTAAATAGGAGTAACTGGATTAATATTAATAAAGGTTGTTTATTTTTGATTAACTACTAATGATCCCACAAATATTGGGAATTATTAACACTTGATCATGTTCCAATGAAATTTTATCAGATAAGTTACACAATGAATCTGCTGAGTAAAACCCTAATAATAACTAAGAGGATGACCGTCACTGTCTATCACTTCTTGAAGAGGACTTCGTGCCCAAAACCATATTAAAGCATGCAGCACACACGCTACATCAGCGACACTCCAAAAGTTTCAGCACTTGAACGCGTAGTTTTGAAGGGTTCCACCGAGTGAACTTCCACAATGTTACGGTGTCGCTCCGATTCATTAGTGTAAGCAATTGGACGAGGGCCTTGGCGATCACATTTCACATCACCCGTCGCTTGATACCTTTGTATCCATCTACGAACTGTTTTTCTCTGTAATGAAAATGATAATATTAGAAATACATAAAAAAAAACAACTTGTAAGTAATAGTGCAATAAATCTTACCGTTATGCCCATATCTCGTGCTATTTTCTTTATGCTTTGTTCCTGTTCTCAGAGAACAACAATTTTAGCCTTGAAAAAAGTAGTTAATCGCACCATACTATCGGTTAATAAAATCGACTGTTCAAAAACTTAATAAATCGGATAATATTACGACGAAGATATTACACACAAGCGGATCGGCACGAAAACGAAACGATTTGTAAAGTTATTATACCCTCAATCACAGTTTAGTAAATAAGGCGAAGAAGTATTCTAAATTCAACCTTAACTCGCAGTTCATACAGCAGTTAAGTTTCTGAAGTAAAATGACGGTAGTGCAATAATCGGAATCAAGCACATTCTATTCAACCAAACAAGAAATCTATGCTAATTTCAACCTTATCTTTTAGTTAATTGAGGAGTTACGTGGATGTTGAAATTTAAACCTTAATATCTCGAAGATTAGGCCGTTATCAACCTTGTTCGATAAAAGGAGTAATGCTGTTCGAATTTTCGTTGAGATTGACAACTGAACCAATAGCCTAGTGGTATAAGGCGCGGTCTAAATGATCGGCTGGCGTCTGATGATGCGGGTTCGTATCCTCAACCGTACGTAAAGTGTCTTTTTGAAAGTTATTCTTGGTATATGGTTCGGCCAGAAGCCGAAAAAAGACCATATTATTAAAAACATGCAAATAATAATATGTGATCGGTGGATCGGTGGATCGGTGGATGCTCGGGCAGATATGGGTGCGGCGGCAGGGGAGGGAGCTGCTCGGGGCCAGAGTCACGTGACGCGCCTGCCGTCGCTCGGGCGATAATCTTTAAGCGTTGGGATGGGTCGTTTACTATGACGCTTACTGTACTAGATTTTAGCTATACAGAGTGGCGATAAGGTTATCACATTAAATACAGCGGTTATTACAAGTTATTATCAGTCTGTCAAAATAATAAAATAAACAATTTAATTTAAAACAAAATATATTGCGTAAAAATTGGCACAAAATATAACCATTGATGATCAATAATTCAACACAAACTTTTACACAGAATTAAAATACATATGTACAGGTATATAAAGATAATCTAAAATATTTAAGTACATGAAGCAGATAAAACAATACACAATCTAAATATATATAACTCAAAGGTGACTGACTGACTGACATAGTAATCTATCAACGCATAGCCCAAACCACTGGACGGATCGGGCTGAAATTTTGCATGCAGGTAGATGTTATGACGTAGGCATCCGCTAAGAAAGGATTTTGATCAATTCTACCCCCAAGGGGATAAAATAGGGGATGAAAGTTTGTATGAAATTTTGTCAAACTATACTTCTTAACGCGAGCGAAGCCGCGGGCAAAAGCTAGTTATAGATAAGCGCAATGTTAGTATCTTATTCGCAATCTCCTGACTTTGATTATAATATTATGTGAACTAAAACTTGTTCCCACAAAAGCAACTTAATTATCTCCTAAAACAAGGCTTCCGCTCGATACCCTTTTGCTGTGCCCTACAGGGTGTAATGATCTAAATTATATATTTACCACCTACGAGTAAATACACATGATGGTAAAGTAATAAAGATATTGAGTATTGACTTTAAGGTATTGTTGCCAAAAATCACAAATTAAGTTTAATGTTGTTGTTTACCTATAGTAGAACGCAAATTGTTATTAATTATTTTAATTGTGTATGTTTAAAAAAAACGTAATGTAGATAACGTGAGTTCAATTAATGTGATAACTACACCCTAATTGCGTAACACACTATCATTCTCAATCTGAATCATTTTGAAAGATATTGCTAAACCAATGATTCATATGTTTGAAACATGTGTCGGCTCAACAACGTAAATAACGCAATGTATGTTGTTGAATTGTCAAAATCAAACCCAGTACTACTGACAGTGTGTTACGTAACTACCCCGCTAATCGCCACCTGTATAAACTCACGCATTTCCCCCTTTCCGGATCTCGACACTACTCTTTAAAATACATAAGCGCCAACTGTCACAGCACAAATGATACATAACCTCACTATTTACCATATTCGATTCCACAAAATCGTTTTGCATTCCTTGAAAACATTTCTAACTGACTCAATTTCCTTGTTTCAGCCGTTCTTCGAACTGCGGACGCTGTTCGATTTCCTGAAGCTGAAAGGGCCCGATTTAATGAACGGTAAGAAACAATTTTTGGTTGTAAATACACTGGAGGCAAGATTTATAAGTTTCTTGGATGATTTATTTGGAAAGGATGGTACGTGGTCGGAGTGCTAAGTAGGCGTTCGATTATGTCATCTTACTACCCTTAATCATTTACTGGTAACCATCAACTTCCATGCTTCTGCACTTCCATTGAGTGAGGATAAAATTAATTTTAAACTAAAGTCACCATCTTTAGTCATCATATTCGTATTAATGTTATATTGATGGGAGAATAGAGTTAGAATGTATTTATTTGTAAGAATGTAGTTTTACATAGAACGATGTTAATATTTTTTAAGTTCTATACATACACTCTACCACAACATGTGGTGTACAAAATGCCAAATGTCATTCTTATACAAGGTGTCGTTTGCATCCTCGTCAAATTCAAGGAGGTAACTATATTACTGATTCTCGACACGAATCAATAATAAAATAAGTAGGTATTTTTTTTTTAAATTATTTTCGGAAATCGGCATGTGTGGGACATGCATTTTAAAACGCGGCCTGTGTGAGACCGCACTGTAACTGCCCTTTTACACAGACATAAAAACGCGGCCGCTTATACGATACCATGACGCGATTCTGTTCTTTGAAAGCGGTGTATTCTGAAATACTGTCAAACTTAAAAGACTAAAAAAACAAGTATGTATTAATTATTTACCAGGAATCGTATTTATATTTGATTATTTCTCTTTCTCTTCTCTTCTTCTTCTTTCTCTTTCTAAAAAAGGAGGAGGTTCTCAATTCGGATGTTTGTATTTTTTTTTTTTTTTTTATGTTTGTTCGCGCATAACTCCGTCGCTTGGCAACCGATTTGAAAAATTCTTTTTTTGTTGGATAGGGTACACTTCCCAAATGGTCCCATGAAAATTTTATCGAAATCGGACAAGCGGTTTTTGAAAAATCAACAAAAATCAAAAAACTGATCACAACAAAAAAGTGAAAAATAAAAACGTTTTTACAAAAAAAAAAACAACCGACTTCCATAAAAACACTACAAAGTGAACAATAACTTTAATTTCGGAAGTCGGTGGCGAAAAACGTAATAAAAAAACCAAAGACACCGACTTCCGAAATTAAAGTTATTGTTCACTTTGTAGTGTTTTTATGGAAGTCGGTTGTTTTTTTTTTTGTAAAAAAGTTTTTATTTTTCACTTTTTTTTTATCTTTCATATCAGCCTCCTGAAATGTGAAGAGGATGCAAAACAACAGCTTGTATAACTAAGTACAATTAATTTTTTGAATTACAATAAGTCCAATGTGAATTAATATGGAGGCATCGAAGACAAGCGACGTACCTATGCGTTTATAGGTACTTTTTTCGGTAGGCGACATGATCATACAGAGGTCAAAAATACTTTTATAGCACTGTTAGACCTAAATCCAAAATACTTAAGTCACGCTTTTCTGTGACTTAAGTAGTTCACTTTTACACGAACTATAAATTAGTATACGATATGTGTGACTTAAGTAATCTATCAATGCACGGCGTTTAGTTCCCGACGTGCTTTAATGGGGTTAGTCACATGTATCTTAATGTACTATTACCACAGTCTCAACTCTTTTGCTGCAACATCTTATGTAAAAAAAAAAACATTGCGTATCACTTACTTAAAGCTAGTTACTTACTTACTCAAGAAAAAGTAATCTGCTTATAATAAAACCTTCACCTTTCTCGAAAATGAGAAATTACAAAATATACGAAATATCTTAGGCACTGCGAAATGTAATTTGCTACTTTTCCTTGAAGTAGGTATGTCCAAAACATCTTGTTTAATATAATTTTTTCAGTAAGTTTTTTCTCATTTAGAGATAAAAAATATACTTTTTGGCCTAGCTATTTAATTTGATCTTCATTACTTTGTTAGTTCGCAATGTCAATTGCTTCATATTTTTGCAAAATTCTTTTGCTCAAAATAACAGTCCTCCAGACTAAATTTCGGCCATGGGAGCCAATCTAAACCGATACTACCCATCTACGCGGGAGATATTATAGTGCACAAGTGTGTGCGCAGACACAGGTGCACTCTCTCTTCCCTCACTCTCATTGTCTAATGGGACGTCAATCCGACACGACCGGAGAGAGATCAGGCGCAGTGCTTTCCGAGGCACGGGGGTATCATACCGCCAACTTCCAAATTTACTAATGAATTCCCAATGGGAAAACTCAATAACACTTTGCCCAACTCGGGAATCGAAACCAGGGCCCCACGCTCAGCAGTCACGCTCATGACCACGAGACCAACGGGGCAGCTCTACTCAACAACGTCAATAACGCAATGAATATGGTTGAACCGTCAAAATGAAAGGTATTGTCATTGTAAGGGTGTTACGCAATAACCCCTCTTTTTTCTAAAGCAGTCCTGTGCATGCAATGATAAGATTCTGGAGGCAATATTCTACAAAGAACTCACCATTATAGTGAATCCTCTCACAGTTTACAACGACCTTGCAAAACCGTCCTCACAAAATCGTGAAGCACCGAAATCCTTTGTACTCCCTTTTCCCTATTTACGTACTTCTACGTACCCCTAAGGGTGGCCGCTCAACAAATAAGCAAAAAATCTCCGCATTCCATTACAGCACACATCAGAGGGGTAATAAAGCGGATTCCTATATATAATGTTATACGAACATTATAACAAGTGTAGGTGAGAGTGGGAGCACTCTAAACATCAGGCTAAGGACGCCCCTACCATGGGCTTCGTGAAACTTCGTGAAACATCGTAAAATCTCTGGACTGTTATATTTTTCAAGTATCATTGAGGGTATATTCAATTTTGTTACTGAGGTCTGAGGATGTTATTTATAGAAGGGAACGTAATTATTTTAATGATATTTTGATTCAGTGGTAACCTTTTGTGTATAATAATTTGGATGCATTGTACATAATTATGCACAGTAAAGATTTTTATGAAGTTCTCTGTTTTCCTGAAGTCTTTACGTAAACATGTGATCGTGCCTTTTTAACGTTAATAACAAACGCAAATTAGGTCTTTAAATTCCTTTTAATTCTATGATCACTCGCCTGAAGGCTGAGATAGGAACCTGTTTGTCCACGCATAGGTCATTTTTTTGTTAGTATTAAACGCTCTTTTTTTTACTGCATTTCATGTGCCTGTCCTGAGTAAAATATTTTTCTTTCTTTCTTTTAATGTTCATTTTTATTTTATTCCAAGATCACAAGACAGCGACAAAGTTACATAGAAATGAATGTTCATCTGTTCATTTCAATCATTCGGAGTGCGAGTGAAAGATGCAGAATGCCGAAATCCAACATCATTTCGTTTCAATTCTAAACATGTTAATCCATATTTAATATACTTACACGTTATATTCCCACAGTAATATTATTCTCGTACCACTTCCAAAGGCTTTCTACAATTCGAAACAAAATATTATCGCAAAATCTCGGAAAACCTACTTCCCAAGGTAAGGGACGCGAAGAAACTCGCCCGAGTTTTACAACAACAATAAAACAAGTGACGCTCGTACTCGCTTACATCCACGAGATAAAACTTATGTTCACACTTAGTTGTTCTTGCGAAAAACTTGAAAAAGTAACGTTTTAGCTGTGGTTTTAAACCATGGTTATTTGTGACTCTTTAGTATTTTCTACATCATTTAGCCGGAAAAAGTCAACTGCTGGATACAGGCCAAACACATTGACCGGTCCCATGCTTCCCACACGTTCATCAGTAGGTCATTAGTCCACCTTGTGATGGCCAACCCACCCTGGACCTTCCGATATGCGGTCATCACTCCACATTTTTTTCGGCCCAATTCGCCATCTGTTCTGCTAGCAATTTGTTTCGAACTCTGCCACTTCAGTTTGGTAATTCTTCAGCCTATGTCCGTGGCTTTGGTCCCCCTGCGAACATTTTATTATTCATGGGAAAGTAACATGAAACCATAATTTTGGAAGATAAAAAGGTATGGTAATAAAAAGATGCTTATAATAAAAATGTATGGGACCAAAAATAGTCCCTTGTGGCATTCTACTCGACGTATAAAATTCCAAATAAAACTCCGTAACTAATGCGCAAAAATATGCCTCTTCCGTATATGGATCGTCTTACAACATAGACAGATTCACGTGCTTCGTCTGTCCGTTTTATCCATTGGCTGCGAGAAGCACAGGAGTACAGAGCCGGTCGATGTGACGATGCTTGGGGGCATACATCAGTGGACGTCATTCGGCTGAAATGAAGATGCCGTTAGGGCCATTTTTATTAAGCTTCTACTGATTGAATAAAAAAGTATTCGAAAGAGTAGTGATAACGCCAACGATGCTTTAAAAACTGTTTGGTAATCAGATTACCAAACAGTTTTTAGAGTTTGTTATGACGTTACCTATACATTTCTATGACACATATGCCGATTAAGAAGACTTTATAACTTGTGACAATAACCTCAAACAATATTCAACCACAAAAAATCTAACTCCTTTCATGTAACAATTACAAGTCAACACTCTCGTCTCATGAATATCTATTGTGGAATTGACTGGCAGTAAGTAGTATATACAGCGCGCGTTTTTTTACTTCGTCTGTATCAATTCCTTTCATAAAGTACTAAGTACCTAATACCTCTTGCGAACCCAACAACCTAATGACAGATCGCTACTGATGGTAGCTAGTATAATTATAACTGCCAGTATAATATAATCATACCAATCGCTACTGATATAGATTATTGGGACGTTAAAACCAAAGACAGATAGGTTTTTCTACCTCCAGTATGGGAAAACTGAGTAATTGGGTTCGGCCGTTACAGGAACTAAAAGTAAAAAGAGGAACTTCGACGAATCATTTGTTTTTATTTCTACCCAAAAATAGACTAAAATTATATTCAAACCAGTACCAAACAGGTTCAGCTGTTATCAAAGCATCGAATTCTCAAGTCATGTTTCCGAACCCAACGCATAGAAATCCGTGCAGGTATTCGAAGCTCGGCTCCATACAACGAGTGGTAATTAGACACACATTCACATGCACGGATACAGGTAAACCAGAAAAAGTTTGCGCTTCGGTAATCTTCGTGTTATAGATGGCGGGATGAGCTGGAGAAAACAAACGACCAGTGGTCCACTTTAGTCCTGGATCGAAAGATCTGGAAGTCGTGGGGAGAGGCCTTTGCCCAGCAGTTGGATGATGCAGGCAAACAGTAACCAGTAATCTTTGTGTTTCCAAATTAGCAGCACGAACGGCGCGTCACTGAGTAACCCCTCACAAAGGCAGTGCTTGTATGTTTTGTACTGCCGCGCTTTGTAGTAGTAAAAAAAACGTGTAGTAGTAGAGAAGTGTAGTAGAGAAAACTTCATACAAACGCGCAATGAAAGGTGTACCTTTCATTGCGCGTTTGTATGAAGTTTTCTCTTTGCCGCGTTATCAAAGCATCGAACTCCCAAGTCATGTTTGCAAATTCAACGCATAGAAATCCGTGCCGGTATTCGAAGCAGCGTTTGATCGACTCCGATCATAATAATGCAGGTTCAATACATCGGTTGGATGCTTTCCTGCAAACCGTGTCACGTAAAAAAGATAGATGCAGAAGCTAGGCTCCATACAACGATCGGTAAATAGACGCACGTACACATGCATGGGTACAGGTAAACCAGAAAAAGTTTGCGCTTCGGTAATCTTCGTGTTATAGATGGCGGGACGAGCTGGAGAAAACAAACAACCGGTGGTCCACTTTAACCCTAGATCGAAAGAGCTGGAAGTCATGGGAAGAGGCCTTTGCCCAGCAGTTGGAAGACGCAGGCTAACAGTAACCAGTAACGAGTAATCTTCATGTTTCCGAATTAGCACGAATGGCGCGTCACAGAGTAACCCTTCACAAAGACAAAGGTTGTAATTTTTGTACTGCCGCGCTTTGTAATGCACCTTTCATTATGCGTTTGTATGAAGTTTTCTCATTGCCGCGCTACCTACTCCGGTCGCAGATCAGCAAAATCACTCAAAAGATTTGTTTATTTTTGGAATTTCTTTCTAATCATGATAATTCAAAATAGGCATCTACTTCCATTGTTGTAACAGCAGCAGCAGCTATTAGATCTTATCATCACACTGTTTTATTTCCGTGGTTTGATGATTATTCCCGAAGCGCATACTACATATTATTTGGAAAGCTATACGTACGGCGATCTCAAACGAATGTTTGTACTCACTGTACGTGAAGCGTGTCTGTGTGTGCGTGTGTTTCTTGTATGAAGTCGACCTTTTGTACCTACCTATTTTGTGCTTGTAGCATCTGTGGCTTCAAAGCAAAATCGATTGAGCTGGTTACATGTCAGTTATAAAGCTGTTTCGTGTTCCAAATTGATGGACAAAGAGAGGGATTTTCTGAGTTTTAGAAAAGTGGTTGGTGGTTGCTTGTCATGCCATTTTTTTTTGTTTTTGTGGTTCAACATCACGCTTCTATTCTACGAGTGATTTGGCAGGGCTTGGGACAAGCATATTATTTTGCTAGTTATGTTCAACTCCCATGTAATAGAGGATGAACCTATTGCTACGACCGGGCACCTACTGACAATGACAGAGAGAGTTCAGAGACTAATCTGAACTAATATTATAAAGAGAAAAATAAAAATATTTTTGTATGTTTATTTGTTACGCTTTTACGCTAAAACGGCTGAATGGATTTGGATGAAATTTGGTACATGGGTAGACCGTGATCTGGATTAGAACATAGGATACTTATCCTGATAATCCCACGGGATCGAGAATTATGCGGGTGAACCTGCGAGGCGCAGTTATTATGGTATAGTTAAGCACACTAATAATGACATCACTTACTGTCTATTTTCACCGTGATCAAACTCGCAAGCAATACCTAGTGAATTAACCTGTGGGCGTACGGCGACGTAAGCGTAATTAAAATTTGAAAAAAAAAAAAAAAAGTAACTAGTTATAAGACTTTTTCATATCTATGGATGAAAGGAGACGATTTCGGAGACTGTCTTATGTAATTTTGACGTTAAAAAAGTGCAGATTCTCAGCCTAATTTGAATAAATTACTTTTGATTAGATACTTAATAGCTGCGCCCCGCGGTTACAACCGCATAAGTTTCGATCCCGTAGTAATATCGGGATAAAATATCCTATATGTTAATCCTGGTTATAACCCATCTGTGTGCCAAATTTCATCCAAATCCGTTCAGTAGTTTTTGCATGAAAGAGTAACAAACAACCATCCACCCATACAAACTTTCATGTTTATAATACTCCACTATACACACGAAAAAGTTCCACCCACAAAATGCCGACAAACACCTTAATATCTCCTAAGACATAGGACCTAGCTCCCTAGCTCCAATATTTACGTTTTTAGTTGGTAATATTCTGATGCGCTGTTAAATGTACTGCAATATTGCAGACGGTGTCATTAAGCTAGCCTTTCCCGTTTAGGAGTAATTTGGTGCTATGCCATTTTTTCATTGCTCGCGAGTGTATTAGTAGGATTGAGCTTGTTCGGAGGAAAAATTCAGCGGACACGTGCCACATCTTCTCAGGCAGCCGCATGTAGATACTTATTCACCACTCTGCTTATCATTCCACATAGATAAGGTGGACACCAACGAAGCAGGAACGCCCACCTCTCTATTATATGAATAAAACCTTTGACTGTATTATGACTAGACCTTGGTACAACTTTAATTCGGCAGCATTTTAGTTCTCGGAGGGACCACGAGTAAAGAAAATCCCCGTGGTCCCTTCCAGGGACTACGGCAGAAACTACCATTTTAATTCGGCAGCATTGTATTTCTCGGAGGGACCGCGGGTAAAGAAAATCCACGGGGCACACATGGTTGCATTTTAAACCATAATCCTATAGGTTATTGGTATTTTCCTTTCAAAAGTCATTCGAACTTGCGTTAACTTCGAGCGTTTATGCTAGAGACTCTGAACAGTAATTTAATAAACCTAGTAAATAAGGCCAAATCTGAGCACCCCTTGTTATTTACTAAGGGTTTCTAAAATATGTCGTAGTATATACATTCTACAGTCTAAGTATAGCTCACTTTAATCCACTTTCGTAGGCACTAGAAGCCAATAATTTCATTATATCTCTATCCAATAGTCTACTAAAACAGCCTAGTTTATGTCTATAGCCTTTTAAATTTACCACCTTTAAAATGGAATTTTGAAACTATGCTTTTAGAGATTAAAGGCAAAGAGTATTAAAAAGCGGCATCCCGTGAAAGTAGCGTGGAAATTCTCTGCGTCCTAAATGTCTTTTTAGAAGCCTTTTTTCGTGCAATGTAGCTAAAAAATGTTGGGATTCGCGTCCTGATTTTCGTTATGGAAAAATGGTATTATATCTTCATTCATTATAATTTTTGCAATGCCTCACTAACAATAATTAATTGCAATGCCTATAATTTTGACATTTCGACAGCATTCATTGCTTTATTTACGTTGTCAAGCATCCGAATTATAACAAACATATTATGAAGCAATGCGTGGAATTTAAAGTGTTACGGAATAGAATACGAGTCCGAGAGGGAGTGATACGGTCCTAGGTTCAATACCCATGTTGAGTAAAGTCTTAGCTTGTAATTCCCTATTCTATTCGTCACGAGCGGTACACTAAGCAACTTTTAAAAGTGATTTTCTCCTACTATTTTGATTGTAATTTTATATGGTTACAAACATAGTATTTTGGGCTGAGGAGCTTGTGGCTAAGTAATAACAGCCACATGGGTCGATCGATCAGGTTAAGCTACGCTTGCCGCGGTTGGTTCATGGATGGGTGACCATCATCTTTACATACCAAGACCCCCTCCGTGCCTCAGAAAGCACGTTACGCCATTCGTCCTGGGCCCGTATTCCCGTAATTTAAAACGTTCAAAATCTAGTCGCAGTCTCATCTCGGCGACAAACAAATGTCAAAAACTTGTCAATCAGCCCCAAGTGAATTTTTTTTTTTCAAAAAAGTATCGTAATACAGTCTGTTATTATAATTATAATTTTACAATGTGGGGAAAAATCATAAAGAATTACAAACGAATTGAATCTGGCGTCCCAGCTAAGTTACATGGTAACCTGTATTAAGGTTCCTGTGAAAGGAATAATCATGTTACATACACCCTAAAAAACATGTCATACAGATGAAGTCAACAGAATTCTCTCAAATTAAGACTGACGAGATATATTCATCCTTGAACTCTCAGCCTTTGCACTCCGTACCGTGCACTTCGAAACAAACTGAGTTAGGCAAACCAAGTTATTGGGGAAACGCCTGCGCTCCCAACCAGCTGGTATTTTTTGCAGTTTCTTTCTACGAGAAGGCACGGCTTTGCTAATACAGCTGGGGTGACTGTTAGACTTTGTGTTTCTAGATAAAATATGGTAGAAAACTTTGGAATACATGCAAAATTTAGTATCTATTATTTATCTTAGAAGAATGGTTATAGTGTATCTGTCATTTATCTTCATAATCAGCCTATAATGTTCCCACTGCTGGTACACAAGCCTCATCTCTGTGAGAGGGAGTGGGCTATAATCCATCACTCGCTCCCAGTGCGGGTTGGTGGATTTCACATGTCTTCTAATTTTTGGTTCTAGGACATGCCGGTTTCCTCTCGTTGTGTTCCTTCATCGTTTTGAGAGCAGTGGTGATGAAATTAAATACACAAAGAAAAGTGCTTGCCTGGGTTCACACTCTTAAGTCGGAGCTGATACCACGGCGCCACCACTGCTCACTTAATTTTATAGTCGCGATAATTTACGCGACATGAGTATATTGCACAAACTACATTGTCATCGATTATTTCATAAATTTTACAGTTACTCGTATAATCTATAATACACATCGAACCGCAACCAGAGGGGCAATTCTCGTAACTTTAAGAACGTTCACAGTCTGATCTCAGTCTCAATCCGTCAAAAATTCCTCTAATTTCCCTACAATTGGACAAGTTTTTGACATTTTTTTTGTCGCCGAGATGACTCTGCGACTACATTTTGAACGTTTTAAATTACGAGAATTGGCCTTCAGTTATCATCGATTCAGTACATGATTCTGAACATACGCTAAAATTTTTCGTCGGCTTAAAAAAAATGCTGTTCAAATTCAATACATTTTGACCGCATAGGTCTTTTCTTGCACTTTACTATGAAATAGCCGATTTTGTTGTTTGATAACCGATAAAAATTTCTACGCACAAGGATTAACACATTCAGGATCATGTACTGAATTCATGGTAAAAGGTCGCGGGTCGATGACCCTGCCACCCTGTATATCTTCGTCAATATCGTTTCATTGCTTAGATAAATCCCTGTCATCTTTTGGAATTTTGTTAATCGCCTTTAAAGATCATTGGACCCGCGCGACGTTCACGCATTATCGCATCATTCACCCTTTCTGCACAAGGTCATGGATACCCCTTTAGGTCCACATCAAAGACGATGAACATTATGGAACAGATAGTTTCTGATAGTATACATACAGTATAATAATATTGTAGATACACCTTCTACGCTTCTAAATACATCTTCAAAGACCCTCAAGTGACTTCAAAGTGTATTGGAGAGTAATAAGCTTTTTCGACTCAGTGAGTTTCCAAATTATTTGGTTGTTAATCTTCAAAGGATGTCCGGGTCTTATCGGGTGACTATAGAAGCTTCTGTAATAGTTGGCGTTTCCAGTTTCTGTGCTGTTTTTTCCGAGTTATCTTTGTTGAGTGACTTATGCTTGGCACTTGGCAGGTTTGATTTTGAGGTTGATTTTCGCAGAAAAAAATTCAGTGTTATATACCCTGTCCTTAGGTTAACCGTTTTTTGACAGCTGTCTTAGGACGCTATTCCAGATTACGTAAAAGTTAACTTTAAAATGCGTAAAAAAATTAATATATAAACTACCTTATCTTATTGAATTATCTTATTTATGGCTTCTTACAGACTTATAATACCGTACGTGTATCAATCAATGTATTGTGTGTTGCTACAATCACTAGTTTCATCTCTCAAAAAACGGTTTACTTAATGGACAGGGTATAGTTTTTAGTATTTAACTGGCTGTCAAGAATTTGGACAGTGGCCTCTTGCAGTGATCAAAGAAGGTCTGGTAATTCAAAGCATGGTGACTGTAAATGAAAATGGTTCTCTAGTGTAACTTAATAAGGCTTAGCCTACAGCAGTTGTAAATAACTTCTGCGACAACGAACGTCGCGATAATAAACTTTCGCAGTAACGTACATCGTGGGTGGTAATGAACTTCCGCAACAAAGAACGTCGCGATCGTAAACTTTCGTAGTAACGTTTATCGCGGTAATGAACTTTCGCAACAACGAACGTCGCGATAGTAAACTTTCGCAGTAACATACATCGCGGTAATGCACTTTCGCAACAACGAACGTCGCGATAGTAAACTTTCGCAGTAACGTATATCGCGGTAATGGACTTTTGCAACAACGAACGTCGCGATAGTAAACGTCCGCAGTAACGTACATCGCGGTAATGAACTTCGCAACTATGATTCCCACTCGAATAACATATTAATTAAAAAATCTCATCCTTTTTTACTTTTAGAAAGAATGTATGAAATTCGAGCAATTAGATAATAACGAAAAATCTGTCAAATTGCGCAGAACCAACTGCTTAGCTCTCATGCCTCGGCAAGTTGGCGGTATTGATAGAAAACTGTCTTCCAGCCGGACAGTAACTCTTGAAAGCCCTCGTTCACTTACCGGTGCCAAACGCTCTCGGCACGTGTTCGCCACATTACGCACAGGAAACAACTGTTTCAAACAACAAATAATAAAAAAATAGATGCCCCAGAATATAAGAAATACTGTTGTCACTATTTCTTATAAAGTATCACAGATTACCATATCAATATTCGACATGAATTTTCTTTGTCACTTTTGAGATACGCATAGATATTCGCATCAGAACATAAAATCTAGTCCACCCTTAACATTAATAACATAAATCCAACGAAGAACATCATCTGCCGAGCCTTTTCCCAACTATGTTGGGGTTGGCGTCCAGTCCAACCAGATGCAGCTGAATACTAGTATTACCAGTATTTTCATGGAACGACTGCCTATCTGACCTCCACAAACCACTTTTACTGGGTAATACGATACCCCTTGGTAAGACTGGTTCTCAGACTTTCAGGCTACTGACGACCTGTAACGACTGTCAAAGATCCACGATTGACAGCCCGGACCAACGGCTTAACGTGCTTTCCGAGACACGGAGGGGTCTTGGGTCACCCATCTACGGAACAACCGCGGAAAGCGTAGCTTAACTTGATTGATCGACCCTTGCGGCTGTTATTACTTAGCCACAAATCCAACAAAGGACAAAAAGACTTAAAATCCTTCACGTATTCTAATAAAAATCCCCTTCATTAAAGCTAAAGTTTCGTTTTTCACGTCATTATAAATAATTGGGATCTTATAGCCATGTTTTTTTTTTTCAGGTCGCATTACAATATCGGGGATTATAAGCTCGGGAATATACCACGCGATGTAAATGGTAAGTTGAACAAAAATCTTTATTTTTTCTACTAGCTACTGCGCGTTCTTCTGCTACTAGGTATAGGCCGACCGCTTAACTGAGACGTTGCCTGAGGTAGCTGCGCGGTGCGGGGTGATAGTTGTCACAAACTGACGAATCACTGAGCTCTCGCATCACGTCACCACACCCCCCCTCCAGCACCGCGCTGCTAACTTTTTTTTTTTTTTACGTGGAGAAATGCTCATGCATTCTGCACTACCACGGGGAGATAGTGCAGTTATGTGGGACTCTAACCCACTAAAACTCCACGGTGTCCTCCTCTGCCGCTTACGGCGGGAACACGGGCACGCGTTAGAACTCATCCGTGAACCCGCCGCGGCTGTCCGTCACCGGACACTGCTCTGGGGAGTACTCCCCATCACCGGCAGAACACATAGCACGCCGTGACCACCCCAGGGACCAAACCAGCACATGGGCGCCAGGTCTGGGCACCCTTGGCCCCCCTGCGACGGGTCAGATAATTGGCCCCGCCGCCTGCCAATTTACGGCCGCAGAGGATAGGGAGAGTGGCCAACGTCATACCAACACTCCTCCTCCCCTGCGGCCCCACCGCATCCGCCATCGGACGGTGGCGACCCCGTCAAGGCCGCGGAAGGTAGGGAGAGCGGCGCACCGCAATACCCGCACTCCTTTCCCGCCGCGGTCTCCAATCCTCAGCCGCGATGCCTCCCATACGACATCGCGGCCCGCCTCAGTTGCGATGTCGCCTAAGCGGCACCGCAACCTATTTGTTGGCCGCTACGTCGTCGGCTTACTGGCAAAGCCCTGACGAGCGGCCCCTCCTCGGGTTCCTCTTGGCTTCACCGTGGTTTTCCAAGCCACGGCTACTGAGCCCCTCCGCCTCGACAATGCGGGAACCCACCGGGGGGGACCGCGCTGTTACCGCAGGCAACGTCTCAGTTAAGCGGTTGGCCTATAGTTTTGACAAAAAAAATAAAACATCCTATGACACACAGCAAATGTGTACCTTTTTATCTGTGAAAGATTTTTTGTGGTCGGATCATTACTTCCAGAGATTTTCTCTTACCAACAAACTAACAATTTGACCTCTTTCTATAGGCATCTATACTTTTTTATCGGGTTCGTTTTTTCTATTTATTTGCAAAGAGGTAACATTTGCAAGTTTATATGTAGGGGTTAATCTTCGGAACTACTAATCTGATTTGATTCTTGCTGTGAAATAGGATATTATGTAAAATAACGAAATGTCACGCGAACAAAGTCGCGGGAAGCAGCTATCAGTCGCTGACTGAAACCCAGCGCTGTTGCTTTTACTCGCAGCATTATGCTGAGCGATGGCAATTTGCGTAGATGCGACGCACTGTTTCTTTTTTGGGCTTGTATTCTTTCTCTGCGTCATATTACCGGAAATAAATGTATTTCCTTTCTTATTCTTTAGTTATGTATTAAATACTCATTTATTTTTCTTGAGATCCATAATATTTCTGCTTTGATCTGTAGTGCTTCTTTGATTCAAAGCAGAGTCAGTGACTTATTGAAAATTGGTTTTGTTGTTGCTAGCGCCACTGCTGAACGTCGGGTCTTGGGTTCGGTTCCCAGGTTGGGCAAACTGTTTTGTGTTATTCCATTAGTTATTTCTCTGTAGCAGGCTGGAGTCGGGATCTGTGGCTGGGTGATGGCAATAGCCTCGCATCCTTTTACATGGGACTGAAACATAACTGGTGAAGTGTAGGATTACCTCTGACTAATCCTTAGAGAAATATCAGCGCGTTCTTATGTTATTGTTATTTTACTAAATAGAGTTAATTTAGGGGTGAATGATTGGCTGTAGCACAAGCTGAAAACCAGTCTTACCAAGGGGTATCGTATTACCCCGTAACTGGGTTGTGGAGGTCAGATAGATAGTCGCTTCATGGAAATACGGCACTCTAATTGCGTAACACACTATCAATCTCAATCTGAATTATTTTGAAGGATATTGCAAATCCATTGCTTCCTATGTTCGAAAAATGTGTCATGTGTCTGCTCAACAACGTAAATAACGCAATGAATGTTGTTGAACTGTCAAAATGAAACTCATTGCTACTGACAGTGTGTTACACAATCACCCCGCTGGTATGCGGCTGCATCCGAACCCTACATAGTTGGGAAAAGGCTGAGCAGATGATGGCATTTATGTATAAATGCCGTCATCTGCTCAGCCTTTTCTCGGTTTCCCCTTTTTATTGCTCCGGACCGGCTGCGGATGTCGCGCGCCTGTTCCTCGCGGGGCCAGTTCGCGGCGCCGCCAGTGCATACCTACACTGCTCGTTATGCTCCCACAACCCAGGCGATCAATCTGCTGAACGCCCTGACTGCTCAGGAGCCGGAAGTTGACATACTCGTATTTATGTATAGCAGTAAATCTATGTTTAATGTTTGTATGAAGTTTTTTAGTTAAATGTTATGTTGTTGGCTTGTTGCGCGCTTTGGTGTGTACTGTTAGTGCAGCAAGCAATTGATATATAAGTAAATTGAACATTCTTCAATGAAAAAATAAGTCGTAAAGCTTGTTTTCGCATGAAAAATTGCAAGCAGAAGAGATCTGTCTATCTGTCTGATCTATCTGTCTTTCCACATTACAGCAGTAACCACTATCCATTCAGATATTAAATTCATTGGAAATCTCTTGACAGACTAACAGCTGTTCTTTATTAAACCTTAATAGAGCTGGTAAGTGCACCGTCACTCATAAAAGACTGCACAATTTTAACGATCTATTAAACTGTTGGAGTAATGAATTATGAACATGAGGCTGATTCGAATGAAATAACAATGATTAATGGAGTAATGTTGGCTACAAGCTATATTTAGTAGCATGCAAAAATATATTTTTTATATTCGACCAGTACTTCCAGAGATTAGCGCGTTCAGACAAACTCTTTAGCTTTATAATTAGTAAATCAAATCAAATATCTTTATTACATTCATGTGTAGGTACATTTAGTTGTTACAATATAAGTAAGTTCCAACATGAAACCCGGTTAGGGTACGGGAACATAATAATAATAATAATTTGCTATTGTCGCCAATAAGCCTGATGGTGGATCGACTAGAGTGGTGGTGGATCGACTAGAGCGGCGCGCAATGATTGTTGACATAGCTGTCCCGCATGATGAGAACCTCGTGAAAACCGAGAAAGATAAACAAATCAAGTATCTTGACTTGCCTCACGAGGTTGTCGACATGTGGGATATGGACTCAGCGATCATTGTGCCGATAGTCGGGGGACCAATGGCTTAATAGCCAAGAGCCTCGACCAACACCTGAGAAGGCTCTTGTTGGGCAGCTGGATCAAGGTCTTGATTCAGAAAGCGGTACTTCTGGACATGACTCGCATTGTTCCTCTCTCTGGAGCCCTGACCGCCAGTAGCTTGGACCCTGTTCCCGATACCAGTTGGCTATTATTTTTTATATGTTTAAATGTTTTTATACTTTTTATATTCTAATATTTAAAAATATAATTTATGTGGGTTTACATTGAAATAAAGGAGATAATAATTTTAACATAATAAGGACAATAGCACAATAAAAAGAGCATTTGTATGTGTGCATTTTTTGGTTTATTATTACATGACTATAACATAGCATGTAATACGAGTAGTATAGATTTTAGATGTGTTTTCTTTAGACAACAAATGACTGATACATATTTATTTATTACAGATTCGTACAATGTCCAGCATAGATACAAAAGAAGTCTCCAAATGATCATATCACAACACTTCAGCGAGACAACTGTTATGCCTGGAGTTGATGTAAGTATGTAGAAAGGAATTAATTATATTTAGAGTATGGAACGCATTTTTTTTTAACGCTGGCATATTCGGTGGGTTTACTGACACATAGCGTAGCATAAGCAGCCGTTCCCAATGCGGGGACACAGGCTTCCCCTCAGTGAAAGGAAGTGGGCTATGATCTACCACGCGGGCCCAGTGCGGGTCGGTAGATGTCACAGGTCTTCGAATGTTTTAGTTCTAGGATATGCCAGTTTCCTCACGATGATTTCCTTCACCGTTTTGAGAGCAGTAGTGATGAAATCATTTACAAAAATTAAAGCGCCTGTCTGGGTTCGAACCTACGACCTTAAACTCGTAAGTCACGGCCGTTACTACTGGGCCAGCCCTGCTCTGCTTTACTCACACAAAATACCCTAACCCCAAGCAATTATCTGCAGACCATTCAAATATTTGTTTTGTGCGGTATTGAACTGGGTTTTGGAGGCCAAATAAAATTATTTTTACAGTTAAATGTGGTCAACAGTACTAGGTAAAATTGAATTTATGCTGTCAAAATGTAAGGAAATCTTGATCTGATTGGCACTACTCATTCCGGTCAACAAATCATACTAACTCACTTTGAAGGCCACACCATAACACATAACATCACCCCTAATTTTCCCCTAACAGTTAAGCATAGGTGTAGGTATCTATGGTGGATTCACAAAATAATTTAAAGCTATTTACATTTAGTTTTAAAATAATACTTAACTATGTAAAAATGTTTTTTAAAATCATCATCATCTGCCTAGCCTTTTCCTAACTACGTTAGCGGTAGCGGAACTGGACCCGCTTCCAGTCTAACCGGATGCAGCTGAATACCAGTATTTTACAGGGAGCGACTGCCTATCTGACCTTCCCAACCCACTTGTTACTGGGTAATACCTTGGTAAGATCAGGTCAGTAATAGCCTGAATGTCTGTCAACCAGGACAGACATTCAGGCTATTACTGACGACCTATAACGACTATCAAAGATCCACAAATGATAGCCGGGACCAACGGCTTAACGGGCTTTCTGAAGCACGGAGGGGTCTTGGTATGTGAAGATGGTCACCCATCCACGGACCAACCGCGGCAAGCGTAGTTTAACCTGATCTATCGACCCGTGCGGCTGTTATTAGTTAGCCACAAGCCCCTTTTTAAACTATAAAATAAAACAAAATGTTTTTTACAATCTATTTACAGTAACTTTACATACATCATTTGTCAGATTTGTGTCTGTACCCAGAATTCACATTACCGACAAATTCCAAGTAGCACAATAACTGTTTATATAAGTTGGTTATTAATAAATAAATAATAATAAAACAAATAAACTCAATAAAATATCTACCACACATTTAGCAATGCGAGGTTTCTGACAGAAAAATCCAATATGGCATTCTTGGAACCGGGAATCCAACCTTTTCTTTCACGGTGGTATCATTCGCCCTAATAATTCAAGAATATTCATGACGTTATTTGATTTATTTGGGCATTTGTCTAATCGATCCTCTACTAATTCCCATTTTGCGGTCCTATATTATTATTAATACTGCAATCGTAGCACAGTACTACGACGTAGCTTGCTTGCGTAGCACATTGCTACGACGTAGGTTCGGTCTGTTTCAAAAGAAGTATCTGATGGAAGTGTAAACAAACCCTGTTCAAATTAAATTACTACGCAATCTCTCGCTAAAGGAAATTATTAACTCATTCATCTTTATTTACATCGGTATAATTGCGACGAAAATTCAGGTAATTGAAAAACATCTTTAATACGATTTAAAATTAGACTTTTACGCTTAAGTATTCAAATAAATAAATCACAGCAATCTTTTGTAAGTGGCACTACAAATTAGCATCCACAGGTACATTTTTTTATCCATTTGTTTGCTTTTTCATAAGATACTCGTTTTGCCGTGGGGAGGCCCTGGTGACCTAAAACACAGGCTTCTTCAAAAACCTACTTCAGGCACCATAGTGGAATATAACATTAATCAAAAACATTGTTAATTATTAAAGAAACCAATATTGTGAAGAGAGAATAAAATAAATAAATAAATAATACTTTCGGAACACACTATACTCTGTAGTACGGCGATACGGATTTCCATCTTTCATGAGCTACGCGAAAAAGGCGTTCAGAATTAAACTAACGAAGTGGATCGTTTGTATATTTATGTTTGTTTTATTTAGACTAAATTTTGTTCCAATTATCGTCAATACTTCAAGAAATATTCCATATTAAAATAAATATAATAAAACAACATTCCATTAAAGGTACTTCACTCCAATAAACATCAAGTATTTGCTTGATCAATTGTAGCATTACTTATTTTTCTACCCAAGGCTTCTATATTTGTAGTCAGCCCAAGGGAGCCGTAAGCTTTCCCGGAAAAAATTAGCATGTCTTCGCTGCCCCTTACAAAATTTAATTATGTTGCTCTGCTCCGTTCAGACGTGATTGAGCAATGAACAACAGGGATTCGGGATTTTTCGACCTTTAATTGGGGCTCAAATTATTCATAAGTACTTGAGCATGAAATACCTGTTATTAATTTTTCAATTCGTAAGCATTCAGCCTCGTTAAGCATTAGTGGTGGAGTTTATAAACGATGTAAATAAGAGCCGTTGTGGCCCAGTGATAAAGGCGTCGATTTACCAGTAGATCGTGGGTTCGAACCCAGGCAGGCGCTTTTCTTTGTGTAAATTAATTTCATCACTACTGCTCGAAACGGTGAAGGAAAACATCGTGAGGAAACCGGCATGATCTAGAACTAAGAAATTGAAGTCATGAGACATCTACCATACCGCATTGGGCCTGCGTGGTAGATTACGGCCCAGGCCTTCTCGAAGAGGGCAGGCCTGTGTCTCTGCAGTGCGAACATTATAGGCTGAATAATGTTCAGTAACTACACCATAGTTACTTGCGAGTTGCCTAAACATTATACCCTCTACAGTATTTTTTGACAGCTGCCTTAGAACATAACTATTCCAGATTATTTAAAAGTAAACTTTAAAATGCGTAACAAAATAAATATATAAACTATCTTATCTTAATGAATTATTTTATTTATGACTTCTTACAGACATTATAATACCGTACGTGTATCAGTTTTGACAAGATAAAAATTTGTTATGCGTATTCCATCTGTCAAAAACCGGTTTACGTAATAAACAGGGTATAGTGTATTGTAGCACTGAACCATTCACCACAAATTCTGAAAATTATGGCGAAAACCGGATCAAAATTCATTAAGTAACTAAGAAAAACGAATATGTAGAACAAACTTCGAGAAGGGCATCAAACGTCATAACTGCCGTTCTATAATTTAAAAATGTCACCGTGAAAACTTAAGTGAAGTGAGCTAGAAGTGAGCTGTCAATAGTGCCAATTCCTAGGATCAGTTGGAATGTTAATAATAATCACTTCAAGCTCGCTTCATCTAAGTTTGCGCGGTGAAATTTTTCAATATCAATTGTTTGACTTAACGTTACGTTTACATCACTCGTTTGTGTTAGGCCCACTTTTTCACACTTTAGTTTCTGGAAACATGCGGAAAAATTGCGAAACATACTTGCTTTTAAAGTGTAGAGGGGCTCGTGGCTAAGTAATAAAAGCCACACGGGTCGATCGATCAGGTTAAGCTACGCTTGCCGCGGTTGGTCCGTGGATGGGTGACCATCTTTACATACCGAGACCTCTCCGTGCCTCGAAAATCAAGTTAAACTGTTGGTCCCGGCTGTCATTTGTGGATCTTTGACAGTTGTTACGGGTCGTCAGAAGCCCGAAGCATTCTATTGTTATCAGTAAATGAATAAAAGACGACGTTTCTGCTTATCCTGTAGACGTTATTATAAGTACTACAATTCTCAACGTTAAACAAACCCAACTATGAAAATAAAGAGAAATTATTCCAGCAAATAATATAAACCCTGGTCTTTCAATTGAAGTGCCATTTTAAATTCTACATTGTATTATATTCAGAACCGTCCTTTGTTTCCCGATTTCAATTTTATACTTCTTATCTTGCCACTTCAATTTCCACCTTGTTTCTGGAAGGTTAAAGTAGATTCTTGGTTGCAGGTCAGTCTACAATGTACATTGAATGGACCACATCCTGGGAGGTTCGTGTGGGAAAGAGATGGTATTGTTATATCATCTAATACTGATTCTAGGTAAGTTTATTTTAATAATGCTATCTTAATAATATCACTTATAATGCCGAAAGGCGTTGGTAAGCTTCGCACAAAGTGGATCGATGACCTGGTGAAGATTACGGGTATCCGCTGAATGATGAAGACCGGTTGATACGGTGTTGCTTGACTGGGTTCTAAGACACAGATCGCAAACGTCACCAAAAAAGCAGCAAGCTCAAATGTGTCTGGGCCGGACGTTTGCCGCATGACGGATGCATTGTGGGCTAAGAAAACTACAGCATGGGTTCCTGAAAACGTCCAACGGCATCGCGGAAGATCAAATTGACTCGAAAAAGGAAAGAAAAGTTTTTGGCCTGCAGTAGGACAACACAGGCTGATTATTTTAATTTTTAATGTCTAAGGGGTATCGTATTACTCAGTAACTGGGTAGTGGAGGTCAAATAGGCAGTCGCTTCATGTAAAATACTGGTATTCAGCTGCATCCGGTTAGACTGGAAGCCGACCTCAGCATAGTTGGGAAAAGGCTAGGCAGATGATGATGGGTCTTTGGGCAGCAGTGGATATCTTTCGGTTGACATGATGAGGATACTGACAACTTACAATTATTGTTCCAATGCAATGTAAAACCCAAGTAACGAGCATAGAATGAAGAGTACTTGGGACTACTCAGCAGTGCGATTCTGCAACCATCTCACCGTGAAAACTTAGGTGAAGTGAGCGTGGAGTGAGCTGTCATTCCAACTAATGCTAGGGATTGACACTATTGATAGCTCACTCTAAGCTCACTTCACCTAACTTTTCACGGCGAGATTTTTACAGAATCGATCGGCAAATATTCCTTCAAAGTTTAGGTTTCGTGTTAGTAATAATTCTTCAACGCAAACCGAGGATTCCCCCATCTAGCGTATTTTAGTGCGTACAACGGAACTCGGATATCTATGATAGATTCCTTAAATATTTTTTTTTTAATTGAAATAATCACCTTGAAGAAGACGAAAAGAAAGAAAATTAGTTTATAAGGGGTAAAAATTACGCAGAGAAAAACACAAGCACATAAATAAGAAATTGGGGGAAAATATGTGCCACATCCAGGTAAAACGGCCATCGCTCAGCAAAATGCTAAGACCCTATGCGCGACAGTGCTTCAGCGCTGGCTTTCAGCGACAGCCGTCGTTAACGTGATGGCGTCAACCGGTGCAGCAGACAATAAGATAAAAAAATAGTAGTAGTGTATTATGGCCCACTCCCTCGCATAGAGAGGAGGCCTGTGTCCCAGCAGTGGGAACATTATAGGATGATAATGCATGACCGTAGAAGAAGCAAAATCCTGTCGCCATCAAATATCCTGATGCTTTCATAACGTCAATATACAGTAAAATGATAACTCTATTTCAGTACCACTATGGAATAGTCAAATCACTTTAGAAAATAAACGTAAAATCGATATCCTTGAACAGTTCTTAAGTAAATCCCCGATAGTCTGGCGCTCAGTAATGGAATCTATTTCTGGAATGTGTAGAATAAAATGACATCCATTTAAAACTACGGTGCAGAACGTAGGAAATAGCTGTAAGCGTGTCTCATACGGGAACACATTTTTTTCTTTAATTAATGCGTTATTATGTTATAAAACGGCGTCGTGATAGGTAGTATACAAAATAAATGATTAAAATTTAAGAAATAAAACACAAAAAAATATAATCTAATTCCTTGCATGTTAAACCTGAATACAAGATAATTTATTATTCGTACTAAAATATGGTTGTCTCGTGTCCGCATGTGGGTAAGCACGGAAAGTCAGCAAGAAAAGTAGGTAATTGGAAAGGAGTTTTATGGTGCCCGCATACGGTTCTATGTCGCAAAACATTGGTTTTATTATACTTTCTTAGAGACATGCGGCCTCACGCATGCGGGCGAACATGAAAACCAAAACATCGTACCGCAAGACCAAAAAATATTATTGTAGACTCACAGATATGAAAACCTATGGAAACATACACTCGTTAATTACTTCACAAACATCATCTGCATCTGCAAATACGGCTTAATTAAATAGGTACTGCGGAACCAAATATTTATTTTCGTAAAAAATATTTTCTATATTAAAAGGAACCTTTTTATACGGTATTGATTTTAATAATGGACATGGTTGGATAGTTTCGACGTATTCCATCAGTTGATTATTCATTTTCTCCGAGCTCGTAAATAGTAGATTTAAAATCGGTAGAAACGAAAAAAAATACAACTACTTGAGCTCAGAAGCGCAATTCTCGTAATTTTAAAAACGTTCACAGTCTGATCACAGCCTCAATCTGTCACAAGACAAGTTTTGACATTGAAAGTCGCTAAAATGAGATTGCAACTAGATTCGTGACGCTTTTAATTACGGAAATTGGCCTTCTAATCATCACCACCTCTGTCAAAAGACGTCCACTGCTGGACAGAATTTGAGCTATGGAGACTGATTGCCAACACGCAGTCTGCGTAGTGTCTAATCCTCGTAGTAGAAGAAGTCTTTAAACTGTTGGCTTATGTACAGAAATATCCCTTTCCTTCGGGGAAAGTACTACTCCCCTGTTGGTAGGTATTTCTGCAAAACAGTGTTGCAATGTTTCGGTTTTAATGGTAAATTCCGAATAATTTTTGACGATGTGAGGAACAGGATGGAAATATCCTCATTCTCCATTGAAAAGCGAGAATTCTCCGACCCGACCGGTATTGTGTCTATTGGGCTACTGCTCGATCGTTGTTGTAAAGCTGTTGTAATCTAATCTCGCGGAAAACTCTGCTTGCGCGATGTAGGATTTCTGTGACGTCAGATGTAGTTCATATGTGTCGGTATAGATGTCGCCACATAATAAAAGGCATATTCGGCTTTATCTCTGGGATGGCAAAGTACCTGCAGTCTCTGGTATTGCAAATGCCCGTGGTCATCAATGACCAACCATTTACAGCCTTTTTGCTTGTCGTCCCATAAATATTTTTTATATCTGTTTGCTAAAATATTCTTCTCTTTCAGATACATTATCGGTCAGACAATGGCTCCAGACAGCGGTGTCATCACTCAACTCAACATATCACACCTCAGAGTGGACGATGGTGGGCTGTTCGCATGTGTGGCCCACCATGGTGATAGTGTTGTGGTACACCATGACCGGCTTAACGTTTATGGTAAGTTTACTTATAGTTTTTTAGGGTAAATCTGTTTGTTTGGTCTCACCCAAGGGCGACTTATAAACACAATGATGTTTATAAGTCGCCCTTGGGTGAGACCATCTACGCTGTGTAATGTGTATTATAACGAGAAAACCAACAAGAAGTGCAACTGTTTCACACCACCACCTTCAGCAGCATCGCCTGTGTACCTATTTACCTGTTCGGTTTTTTTTCCGTCTCTTTATATATGTGTGTACGGTCACCAAAGGAGATAAGTAACCAGGGCGGTCTGATAGTTGAAGTTTTTTAAGAAACCGATGGTGGATATTTTCGAATAAAATTTTATAATAGAAAACAAACAGTTCATTTCTCAAATTGAATTTCATTCGAAAACATCCATCGGTTTCTTACTAAACTTCAACTATTCCAACGACACTGGTTACTTATCTCCTTTGGTGACTGTACATAAATGGTAAAATAAATAAATAGATTAGTATCGGCCCTTTTCCCTTTTTCCGTGGCTCGTAAAGCACGTTAAGCCGTTGATCCTGGCTGTCATTCGTGGATCTTTGACAGTCGTTACGGGTCGCCAGTAGCCGGAAAGTCTGACAACCAGTCTTACCAAGGGGTATCGTATTACCCAGTAACTGAGTTTTGGAGGTCAGATTAGGCAGTCGCTCCATGTAAAATACTGGTATTCGACTACATCCGGTTAGACTGGAAGCCGACCCCAACATAGTTGGGAAAAGGCTAGACAGATGATGATCGGCCCTTTTAAGCCAATATAAGTCAATTAAAGGGGGGGAAGCCATGGTAATGGCCCCGACTTACGAGTTTTAGGTCGTGGGTTCGTACTTTGTATAAATTATTTCATCACCCCTTTTTTATTTCTTTCGAACAACCCGCGGCCCTGGCAGGCACCGGCCCTAGCGGACCCCGTCAATTCGTGCTGACATCTCTTTGAGGCGCGCGTGGAACACAACGCGCCGTCGACCCGGGCCTGGTCCTTACCGGGCGGCGAGCTGCCCATTGCTTGCCGCCCGCAAGCCCGCGCCTACGGTGGCCGGGAGTCGGCTGTTGACTCCTTTCCGGGGCGTCTCCTGCGGCGACTAGGAGCGTGAGGGCGCAGTGATTGCCTCTCTCTCACGCGCCTCCTCCTTCGCGAGCATTACTGCTTCGCAGAAGGAGGTGAATGCCTCCCATGTACTCTCGCACCGACCTCCTACCATGGCCTGGACCAGAAATTATTTTATCACCCCTGCTCTCAAAAACGGCGAAGGAAAAGATCGTGAGGAGACCGGCCATGTCCTAGAACCAAAAATTCGAAGACACGGTGACATCTACCAACACGCACGGGGCCCGCGTGGTAGATTATATTAGCCCATTCGTTCTAAAAGAGAAGAGCCCTTTGTCCTAGCAATGGAAACATGCTGCGGCTGATTATGCTGCGTCTTCAGTCATATATTAATTGATGAAGTACCAACCAGTTTTATTATAAACTAGCTTTTACCCGCGACTTCGTTCGCGTAAACAACTTTCTTCCATTTTTTTTCCCGTAAGAACCATCCTCGTACTTCAAGGAATATTCTAAAAAAAGAATTTGCGAAATCGGTTCAGCTGTTCTCGAGATTTGCGCTTAGCAAAACATTCAGCGATTCATTTTTACATAATAGATAGATAGAAGAAGATTATCAACATCAACTGATGTTGTAGAATATAATATAACTTTATGTTCCTAACTTATAATGCCAATAGAATTCACAGTCCCGTGAGCGCTGCGGGCACAGTTATTACATTAACGAAAACATAGTTCAAATAAGTTTGCTTACACAAATACTATGACTTGGAACAAGAATAATTCTAATAGGTACTATAAAGATATTTCTCATCATCATCTGCCTAGCCTTTCCCCAACTATATTGGGGTCTGCTACCAGTCTAACCGAATGCAGCTGAATACCAGTATTTTATATGAAGCGACTGCCTATCTAACGTTCACAATAAAGTTACTGGCTAATACGATACTCCTTGGTGAGACTGGTTGTCAAACTTTCGGGCTACTGACGACCCGTAACTACTGTCAAAGATCCACGAATGACAGCCGGGAAAAACGGCTTAACGTGCTTTCCGAGGCACGGAGGGGTCTTGATATGTAAAGACGGTCACCTATCCACGGGCTAACTGCGGCAAGCGAAGCTGAACCCGATTGATCGACCCGCGCGGCTATTATTACTTAGCCACAAGCCCCTTATAAAGACATTTCTCATGTGGGGATCAAATTAACTTCTAAGCTTTTCTCCTTTGACCAAACCACTGAGCCAATCATCTAACATAGCGTCACTAATACATCTAGGAATTCATACTGGACACAGTTTGTACACTCAAATTCCTAGGAAACAGACCAAGTCTAAAGTTCTCTTCGCCATCGCATTTCGCGTTCCAGTTGACAATTTTGCGCTCTAGCTGGTTTTATGCAGACTACGAAATGTTGCTTTGGGAGAGAAACGTTAGGGACTGTAGTTCTGGTATCAAAGTTAGGATTGACGTGACTATTTCAATAAACTTTCAATATGTATCTAGTATGACCGTATTTGAAATTAGCATGGAGTTTTAGGTAGGTAGTATTTAAATTCGCTTAAATGTCAACATTTTTGCAGTAAAGGCCACCTCCGAACAAAATATCTAAACTTTTTTTTTAACAACTATAAAAATATTTATGCAAGGTCAAATTAAAATAGCTAGCAAAACTTCGTAGACGTGATGGGAATACTGTAGAGTTTCGATAGCTATTTACATTTGTCTCTGTGATGAATATAATACGCACCCTGGATAGTCAGCCACTGCTACTGTTGGTTGGCAAGATAATAGCTTTAGTCTTAAATACCCAGTTCCTTTAAAGTTCTTTACAGGAAATTGCCCTTCAAACCAGTAAAAGAACATTCGTATAAAAATACATGATACCCTTTACCGTGAAGCAAGGTACGACAGTATCCCACAGCGAAGATTTTATGAAGAAACTCGAAGCTAAACTGTATTAAAGTAAAAATAGAATAACAAAGAGATAAGGGTAGTTCACAAACTTTATTTTCTTCATAAAGTTTCTGTGTTGTGGATGATATTGTTCTAAGGGCAGGTGCAGACTTAACAAAAGCTTGCAGCTGCATCAGAATTTTAATGGCCTTGTAGAGGAACTAGCTGCTTCACCCGTATAAGTCGTAATCTTGCGGGAATAGCGGCATAAAAAGTATCTTATTATATATTATGTCCTAATCCAGGGGGTCTACTCCGAAGTGATATCGGCCGAATGTTCGGCCGTTTCCTGCTACGAAGTTACTATTTGGTTCGGTTGGTCTCGATCCTACACTCCTACACTCTTTCGAATATTGACTATGGTCCCGACCCAACTGAGACGATCCGAATTTTTTTTGCATTTTTCAATAATATTCGGTTCGGCCATGTTTCGGTCCGATCCGATCATTTGCATTTCGGAGTAGACCCCCTGGTGTTGGTCTACCCATGTGCCACATCCAAGTCCGTCGAGCCTTTTTAGCATGCTATAAAAATCAAATCATTTCTCTTTATAATAGTTTTTAGATTTGAATGGAGGATCCTCCTACCAGAGGGATGTTATGTCTGGTGGGCCACTGCCCAACGATTGATGCTGGGGCGTTGTATATATTATGATAGTCGCGCCTCGAACTTTGCTTGCACGATCCAGAATTTCCCGTGACGTCAATGTGATCCGTAGTTTGCATGTGGCGATGTAGATGCCGCCACTATCTTCAAGAAAGGTGCGCCCTGGCCAGTCTGTCTTGGTACCTCCTTAGTGATTGGCTAATATTTTGACTACAGCTTGAAGTATTCTCATGAAGTCGATACAGGTGAAACAAAGCTTCTTTGGTGAGAAAAACAAGCTCAGCCATTAATATGTAACTAACGTTCAGAGTGTGTGTACGAAGTTGCTGTTATCATCATTATTTATATTGATTGAGGACTGCTTGCGTGTACTTTGTATTTCACCATTTTTTATACAAATATCCTGGATGATGATGCCTATTTCCTTCTCCAGGTCCCGGGCTACCTGTCTGTCAAATTTAAAAGACAGACAGACAGACAGTCAGGCTTACTTTCCCATCCTTCTTCTGAGCGTGTCGATAGCAATCTAAATGGACTCGGCCCAGAATTCGGCTACTTGTTTGGTGCCATCACCAACGTTCATCAGTTCCTGTAACGTGCAACTGACAGGACACGCAGGACACGATATTAAGTGTCCCATCGTTTGTGGAACAGCACCACATTTACACTCCAAGGTGGAGTCATCTGTGAATCTCCACCTGAACAGGTTTTCCTTGCTTCGGCCAACCTGGACCACTGACAGACTTTCCCATTTAGAATATTAGTTCCATTCCTTAGTTAAGAGAAGTAACCATGCCTCTACGATTGTTGATACTTAGGTATGAAGGGTGCATTGGGGCAACAAACTCCGTTTCCAACCTCACTGACGGGCAGATATTGCAGAGATACTAAAATTAATACTGTAACCACAAGCTACCGAAGCAATTTCCAGGAAATTTCAAGCACTTCGATCGATTCTAACTGGACGGTAGATTTAACTAGGTAATAAGGTTGAAATGGATCCGAGTGTGCGCTAGAACGGTGGGTAAATGTCCTGATCAAATGACCGTATACATATATTTCCTATTTGTGCAATATATACAGGTTCAAATTCAATTAGCTGGCTTAAAAAGAACTTCAAAGACGAATGATTTCAGAGACGTGATGGGCATCGATATGTAAACACGATGAAACATTTTGTTTTTCTAGACAAAAGGAGGCCTTTGTCCCAGCAGTAGGAACATTATAGGCTGTTTATGTAATGTTATAATTTAGAAAAAGTAAGAAAATATGTTTATTTGCGGCAAACATGAGGCATAAAAAGAAAACACAAACAAAGTAACAATTTGGGTGAAAATATGCGTCACATCCACGCAAAACGCAACGCAACAAATAACAAGCTTTGAATATCATCGTGTAGCTCAACGCTATTTTAGAGAGCTCAGCGACCCGTCACACGACGTTACCATTGGGGCAATTCTCGTAATTTTAAGAATGTTCACGGTCTGATCTCAGTCTCAATCTGTCAAAAATATCTTCAATTTACCTACATTTATGACAAGTTTTTGTCATTCGTTTGTCGCTGAGATGAGATTACGATTTGAATTTGAACGTTTTAAATTACGAAAATTGCCCTTCTGATAGCAAGAGCTACGTTTAGTTTGTAATAAATAATTCAGTATCACAGATAAACTTTGACTTATTTTGGTTGCATACGACCCAGATATGTTTCAGGAATCAATACGGGAAGGAACGGGCATTGATCCCTACGCCTCCCATTCGCTTTGCTGATTTTAGAAGCAGTTCTTCCCCCAAAACTTAAAAACGGCTGAAGGGATGTGGATCAAATTTGGTACATGGGCAGATCATAACCTGGACAAGGACATATAATACTTCTTATCTCAATATTCCTGCGGGATCGAGACGTATGCCAGTGAAACCGCGTGGCGCAGCTGATGAAGATGACAAACTTACAGTTCAAACCAAAAAAATAGTGTCAAAAAAGTTACCACAGCATTTTCATTTTCCTCTGCATTTTAAATTAATATGAGATTAAAACTAATTTGACTAAAAGGCAGGCTGCTTATTCCAGTACTAGCGCATAGTGATATAACTAAATGATGCTCGCAGGCTAACGATCCAGGGCTAATTGGACTAAATCTGTACCAAGCACACGGCTAACGCAAAATTAAGCAGAAATTCAATTGGAGCGTCGTATTTAGTGAAACGAAAATGTTAGTTGTTCATGTCACTGTCTCATTAGATACTTCCGTTCTGATTTTGAATGTTTCACCAACGTGGGTTTGAGTGGTTATTTATATATTCAGTAGCACACAATCATTCATTTTATACTTAAAGTTGATGCCAACATAAAGTTGGTGCAAGCTAAAACTCTAATGTTTTAGCTTGCACCAAAATCATCGACTGCATAATCATAACCACTTAAGAAGGTAAAAAGTAACAACAAAAAATAAAATTACAACGGGTATAAGCGAAATATTATCTAATACTAACCAGCGCAATCAGTGACCAACCTGGTCGTCCACCCTTAAAACAAAGGTGGTGGAGAGTTTTTGAATTGACACAGGTTGTTCCTAAAAGTACCTATATGTTAGTAGGGTAATGTAGATTTTGAAGTATGCAGGGGCTTAAAAATGAACTTAACTTACTTACTTAACTTATGCTTGAACCTTATGACAAGGTTCGTCACTTTTGGACTTTGTCACATTAAACTGTAAATGTAAATGTATACAGTCTTACTAATATTATAAACGTGAAAGTTTGTATGGATTGATGGAAGTTTGTTACTCTTTCACGGGAAAATCACTGAACGGATTTGCATGAAATTTGGCACACAGATTGTTTATAACTAGGATTAATATATAGGATACTTTTTATCACGATATTCCCACGGGATCGAAACTTATGCGGGTGAAACCGCGGGGCGCAGCTAGTGACAATATAAATTAGCGGTTAGTTAATAAAATAATCTATTTTATTTTCTCGTGTTTAGATACAGGGTGGCAGGGACATCGACGCGCAAACTGTAACCATGATTTTAGTACATGATTCTACATAGATCCCCTAGCGTTGGAATTTTTCGTCGGTTATGATGTTTTTTTTAATTGTTTTTCCATACTTTTACAAAAAAAAAGTTACATACACTTTACTATGAAACAGCTGATTTTTGCACTCGTCTATTGTAACTGTCTTTGCCGCTTTATATATTTATCTTTTGACGTCATCATTAATTTGCGTGCTACAACAAGATTCAGAATATGGTCAAGATTTTGGAGTTTCTTGCCCGTTCTTTTACATGGAGATCTACGTTTTGGAATGGGCAATTCCTAGCTTCAACTTTCTGACTAAATGACGACCATTTAATTTTGACAATTCAAAAGTGCCTGTAAATGGTTTAATTGAAATAAATGCTTTGAGTTTGAGTTTACTTTAGGTTGACTGAACACAAAACCTATTTTCCAGATTTTCACAATATTTTTGTCTTTTCTAAGCAGTTAAAGCCGCAAGCTTTACCTTTCCGGATCTACATTCTACATGCAAATGTGATTTAACGGTCTGAATTTCTGAAATAGCCAACACACAGTGAAAAGTCTTATCCCTGAAGTGGGATAAGCTGGTTTTATGCACGGTTCACTTACACCTTTCAATTTCGAAGACCCAAATAAATAGAACTGTTTAAACATAAAAGTAAATAATTCAATGCGGGTGTAATATCTTTAATTTCTTGGCCTTCAAACTAATTTTGTATCTGGTGAACTAATTTTGATGTATAATTTCAATACGAATGATGTGTACCTAATCAATATTTTGTGACAATTTTATGATTTAAAAGAGTGTCCATGGAGTTTCTTGCCCGTTCTTCTCCATAGGTACCTACTACGCTTTGGACTGGGCACCTAGCTTCATGTTTCTTTCTGACTGACCAACCCCTTGACAATTCAAAAGTGCTTGTAATTGGTTCATCTATATAAGTATATAAAAATGAATCCCTATTTCCTGTAAATTGGTTTATCTATATAAGTATATAAAAATGAATCCCTATTTCCCTTGGTCACGTCATAACTTGAGAACGACTTTACCGATTTCATCCATGTTCTTTTTTAATGGTTTCTAATACTTTGTAGAAGGTTCTTACGGAAAAAATATTAAGAAAGTTGCTTCACGCGAACGAAGCCGCGGGAAAAAGCTAGTTTGAAATAAATACTTTAAGTTTTAGAGTTTGATGCGGAGAAATATTTCGACGCCATGTTTTAGTTTGTTAATAGTTTTAGTTAAGTTAGGATATTTTAATTTTAATAGTTTGTTAGTTTATTTGGTATTAGAAGTTTGATCATTTAATAAATAAATAATATAATATAATATCCCTGGACATTTCACACAGCACCATTTGTCCCAAGCTAAGCAACCTAATGCTTGTGTTATGGTAACAAGATGGCTGATAAACTACTTATATACAATTTTTTTTTGTAAATACATACATAATATAGATAGAAAACACCCAGACTCGGAACAAATACATGTAGGTCATACAAATATTTGTTCCGTGCGGGAATCGAACCCGCGACACGCATCGCTTAACCACTGCGCCAACCGTGTCGTCAAGTCAAATAATAGATGTTATTTTGAATCTTTGCTTTTCGGGTCGATAGTACATTTTAAAATTAGTTGTATTCACCAATTTTGGTTAAACTGCGTTAATTTAATGCAAAGTTCTCCTTTCTTTCAGAGAAAACACGTACTTAATTAACTGAAACCCGATATTTAATTTATTAATTACATGGTTCTAATAATTTCTGTTACACCGTTTTCCATCAAGCATATTATTCATTCTCAGAATTTACTAAAAAAATATTTTAATAAAAGCTTGTTGCCAAAAAGATTATTTGGTCATTTCAAGTTGTTGGGGCATCCTGTTACCCAGTAACTGGGTCGTGGAGGTCAGATAGGCAGTCGCTCCATGTTAAATACTGGTATTCAGCTGCATCTAGTTAGAATGGAAGCCGACCCTAACATAGTCAGGAAAAGTCTAGGTATATTTTATTTTGTTAATTCAAGTTTATATTTTCATAAAACTCTAGATCTCTATACGTTCTGAAGTGCACCAGACTTCACCCATTTTCTTCAGAAGCTATAATATTTTATATCCAATTGGAATATTTAATGCTACGCTGCATATACCGATAAAAGATGGTCGTCTCCGTTTATGTACTGTTTAAAACTCTTCGTGTAAAAATAAATGGGACGCAGAATAAATGGGTTGGAAGATGTTGGGATCAACTTAAATGGAAAATGGTCTTGTCTTAACATTTATTTTAAGTTCGGCTCAATGTTCATTTGTTTCTATAAAGTTTGGGTTTCCTGCGTTCCCTTCGACAAGTAAGGTAACACAAAATTGATTTAGTGGACTAACTTACATAATATTGATAAATGATTTTATTTTGTAAATTGGTTTGCACAAACACTGTTACACGTCAATTATATTTTAAAAACTAGATGAGGTCGCCGTTTCCTATCTGACTAGTCTGAGAAGAAAGGCCGAAACAAACTCAGAGGTCACAGTCTCTTTTAAAGTCTAGTCATAATCTTGGTCAGATCATGTAAATGAGAGAACGAGAACTGACCTGAGATGGTCTTTTAAGGACACAAAAACCACACAGATTGAGAGGACCTCCAGTCAGTGCACGCATTTGTCAGAAATCGTGCAGCTCAACTAAAAACTTAAGAAGCTCAACAATTCGACGAATTGGGTTTCCAATTACTATCCTTTTGAAAGTTATAGGGTATTGCATTGAGGCATCCTCAGCATGTAATTATCCTAAGTGGATTAACATCATTCCGTAGTACTGATCTCTGGACCCCACTCAAAGCTTTGGGCTAGTGCCACTTAATATCATTGGTGTAGGGGTCGCAAGCGCTACTGTTTAGCATGAGCTCCTGGGTTTCGTTCCCAGGTTGGGCAAAGTGATATTTAGTTTTTCCATCAGGAATACTAGCAGCGCGCTGTTTGGATTTATTTATTTAATACTTTAAGCACACAAATTTACAGAGGCGGACTTAATTTCTACCAGTCAACCTATGGTTTGGAAGTGTGTCCGGTTGACGGGAATAAACTCACCCCCTATTACATGGGACTTAAATATTCCTGGCGAAATATAGGTGTACTATGTACACTTCTGCCTAACCCTTCGTGGCAAAAAGGCGTAATGTTATGTTATATATTTATTTTACTTTAACAATGGCATAAACTTCAAACGTAAATATTACGAAAGTACTCCAAATAAATTCAATACCGTCCCCTTCAATGCATCACAAACTTCAAAACCAATTTTATTCTCGCATATAAAATGTTTGAAACAAAATGTTTTGTTCTAGGACCGCCGTATATACGGACATTGCCGCCTTTCAAAGTACAGAGTGGACAAAGTGTCACGTTAAAGTGCCCGTACTATGGGTACCCAGTGAGGTAAGGTTTCAAGACTCTTTTTTTAAATTTAAAACTTGATGTTAATTTGTTTTACGACGTAGAACTATCTTAGATACAGTTCTTTCACAGTAAAGTTATCTCTCACAGAGAGGAGGCCTGTGTCTCAGCAGTGGGAACGTTATGCTATGAATAGGATTTATATACAAGTTTTCGTTTCATTTCGCATCAAACCAAATAAAAGTCCGTAACTCATTTCACTGTAGTTTTTATATTGCTTTCTCATAGTTTCAGATTTGGCCATCCATCCCCATTGTTTCACAATACAAAGCATTCCAGAGAGTTTTTCAAAGAGAATGCACAAATATTTTAGTCTAAATTTTGTTGCTGGATAAAAAAAGCAATTTAGGAGAAGTTCAGGTGGTAGCGCTGGATGAGCGCTAAGCAATAAAAGCGCTTTAAAAAAACTAGCGTTAAAATTCTTTACGTTCAACTAAATGTAGTTTTTTTCTGAAGTTATCCATAGGTAACCGATTGTCATTGGTTGCACAAAGTTTATTGAATTCTCTTACTTCAGTTTATTTTTGTAACAAAACCTTTTCATTTCCATTCATTTCATTATAACAATTAAAATCAATCAATAGAAATCCTTCAACGCCAACCCCCCAAGAATTTATTCTTCAATCAGGAATGAATTTCTTTTGTTATGTCCGATATTCTTTTGTCTCTTTCCATTTTCCCTTCTTTTCTGCCTCAAAACATTATTTATAAACAATAACATTGAGTAGATTTACGAAGAACACTTTTAGCTTTGATGTCATTTTTATGATCTCTTCCCGGGAACTCCATCAAATATTTTTATGGCAAATAAAGAACAAACGTGTACAATTTTTGTTGAAAATTTTCCCAATACGTTTTCTTTGTTTTTTGGCAGAGTATCGTTGTGCCGCTATACCGCTAATTGGGAAAAAGTAGAAAAGTGGGACGCTGAATCGGTTTTTGCTAACTTTGTCGTAGTTTTATGGTATCGGAAACCGGAATATATGTGCATGTTTATCAAATTCTGTTGAATTGTAAATCTCTTATCTGAGAGGGATTTGGCACGAATCGAAGCAAAGCTTTGTTATGTAGTAAAACTCAACAAAGAAATCGTTCATTTCCTGGTTTCTCATATTGAGTAGTCGATTGTGTAATTAAGTTCAGGCACCGTTCACAAATACAGTAGTATAAACGATATTTTTTTTATTTGATAACATAATCTTTTCCACTCAAGTTCTGAATTTCTTATCTTTAATGCTTCTTTCGCAGAACTACTTAACATAATTCCTTCCACCAAAGACGCTATTATATAATCATGTATCCTAATCTTTACTAAAGCAAACAGTAATACAGAAGCTTCTTATACTTCCATTTACAGAGAAATAACATGGGAATACAAAGGAAAGGAAATAAACACAGATATAGCAACACAGAATAATCGCTTCAAGAGATCAGCTAACAAAACAGCAAGTACAGAAATATTTGGACGAAAACCAAAGTTAAGAGAGAAGAGAGACGTACCGATAGTCTCCAACGATGGAACACTAAATATACCGAAAGTGTCTAAAACTGATAATGCTGCTGCATACTCTTGTATCGTGAGAAGTCCTTCGGGTGAAATGGCTAAAAGATCGTTCGAGTTACATGTAGTTGAGGCACCGCAGTTGGAAGAGATATTACTACCGACGGATTTACAGGAAGGACAGATTGTCCAAATACATTGTAATCTTAAGAGCGGAGACTCGCCTGTTTATTACTCGTGGTTGAAAGATGGGAAGAAGATTCCGACGCATTTGAAGGTAAGTTTACTGTTGCATTGTTTGAAATATTTTGCTTTGTAGATAAAACAAGGATGTTCGGTGTTGTTGACAATTGTATTCAGTTACACAGTTGCACGACAACATTCTTGTGCAACAAAGGCTGAAAAGGTGAAACAGTTTTTTAAGGTGTGTGTTCCCCTCACTGGCGAACGATGAAAAGAAAGACTGAAGTTATGGCGAAACAGTGCTGCCCACCCAAATCATTCGTTCCACCCGCCGAAGATCTCCAACCAGGACATGAGTTACCTTGGAAGTCTTTAAACAGACTCCAGGGGGGTGACCACCACCTCTTAGAGCAGTATTATTATAACCTTACTTCCGTGTGTGAAAGAGATGGAGCTATACATTCCGTATAGCTCCATCCTTTTCCCACACGAAGTAAGATTAAAATAATACTGCTTTAAGAGGTGGTGGTCACCCCCCTGACCCAGGTTGGCCGAAGCAAGGACGACACTGCCTTGAAGTGTTAAAAATGTGGTGTACTGTTCCACAAACACTTAATATCATATCCTGCGTGCCCTGGCCTGTCAGCTGCACGTTACTGGAACGTTACGGACGCTAGTAATAGCGCCAAACATGTAGTAGAATTCCGAAATCCAAGTCCTTTTAGATTGTCACGCTATAAACACGCTAAGACGAAGAACTTACAGTCATCATCGAAAATGAAAATGCGGTTGATTCTTATCGTACCCATTTGCCTACTGCTGAACTGTTCCCTTAAAACAACAGCGGTTTAAAAAATAAAAATTTCTTAATAAAAATATTTCTGTGTCTTCAACATTCAACTCATTACGTAGGAATGTTTGTCATAATTTTATTAAAATGAAACGGTACCAAATATCCGTCCGCCCGCAACAAACCGCTCCGTCAACAATTTCAACATCTTAATTTACATGACTCCTTATACTTCAATCAAATTCTTCAAATTTTCATCAATTTTCAGATCGTGGAGAGGAGCTTAGAAGTATTCAGCGTTCTTATAATAAAGAATGTGTCTTTGGATCACTGCGGTACCTACACATGCGTTGCTGCAAACCACGTCGCCAAAGTAAACCGAACTGTGAACCTCTACATAAAAGGTAAAGTAAACTGTTTTCATAGAAATCAATATCGCTGGACACACCTTCCCGCCATTATACTGTAAATACGATCTTAATTTTTGTGGAATACGTTATGTTTTCAATTGGCAGTTTATTCAGCGTCAACTATTCGATACAAATGAGATTAGTCCTTCACTTTACCATAGAATAGTGCAGAAGGCCGCCTCCATACAACAAATGAAAACGCACGCACACATGGACACGTTTCACGTACAACGAGTGCAAGCGCACACTCGCGACTGGCATTTGTTTGAGATCGCCGTACGTACGCGTCTATGTGTGCGTGCTCCTGTTTTCGCTCGTTGTATAGAGTCGGCCTTCTGTACTATTGTGCGGTAAAGTAAAGGACTAAACTCATTTGTATCGAATACTATATTATTCTAATAGTCGCATATTCGACGATATACACCGGATTTCATACCTCGTTCGTTCTACATATAAAAACCGGTTATTTGGTAAATTAAGAAATATTTCCTTTTCTAACTTAGACATAATCATGTCTACCAAAACTAGTTACGCACGGGTGCATATAGGACTGCTTTAATGAGGAAGAGTGTTTTTAACCACATTCCTAATTCCATAAAAGAGGAACCAGTAACAACTTTCAAAAAGAAACTAACTGTACTTCTATTAAATAAATACTACTACTCTACTCCGTATCGGATTTTCTAGCTGATAAATTTTAGTTATGTTTGATGATGAACTGCATCAATGTTTGCATGCCAAAATGGTAGAATGAACAAGGATTCTTTAATATTATTGTAACCACCTTATTGTAAATACCTACATTCTGAGCAAATAAATGAATATTCTATTCTACGTAAAAAAACTGATTTGAATTCGATATTATGTAGCTTTAATGAATTCTGGATTTTGCTAATTAATTTCCATACTAAGCTGTCAAAACCGTCTCTTGATTCAGAAACATGGTTCTTACATTATACTACTTGAATATGCAAAAAGTTTTGACATGAACCTAAATATTCGTCTCATATTTTAGCATTCTTTATTCAGAAACACTCAATAAAAATGAGTTTTATCATGAATATTTAATATTAAACCAAGTGCCTGATCAAAGGTGACTTACGATTTTATTTCCTGATTTTTCTTTCTTTATTGAAAAGGACGCATAAATGATTTCTCAGCTCTCGCTCGGTATCTGATTGAGAGTCAAGATGGTATTATTTCAGGGACTTTTAAAATATAATTATATTATCTTTCTACCAAAACATTGATCTCATTAAGTTTTTAATTTCAACTTTTTCGTTTTGAAGATGTTTGACTAGAAGCTGATTAATTTTACATAAATAAGTTTTCAAACGGAAAACAGGTTTTTTCTCGTAAACTGTATAATTTTTCGTTGGGCGAACAATGTAATAGATACTAATATTCAAATGGCGCTATTTCTTGGCCAATTATAATAATGTGTAGAAAATTTTGTAACAATTTTGACTATCAATAAGTAATGAAAACTATTTAAAAGGAAAATAATACAAAATTACACACAAACAAAAATAAATCAACCCAAAATCAAATAGAGTAAATACAAATAAACAAAAAACTACCACGCTTAATACACGAACAAAAACAAAAAAAAATTTTAACGAAGTCTTTATAGCAAAATTCTCGAAATGAATTTTCGCTTTATTTTCGCTATGACCACTAAATAGATAGGCACAGAAGGTATATAAGTGTATGTGCGCATGTTGTACGGAACCCCCATACAAAAATTTATAATACACTCGTAGGTATAGTACATATATATACTAGTCATATAGTGTCTACTGAAATTTTATTGTAAACAAGACCTTGCGTAACACACTATACAGGGTGGAATTTTGTAATGCCACCTGAAGGGAAAGTACTCTTAATACTGTAGATAGACAATTTTACTCAAAGAAAACATTCCTTTATTTTTTAACAGAAAGAAAACTGCATTCATAGATTTTCAAAAATTCGCTTGCCACAGCTGGGAATCGAACCGACTAAAATCTGTAAAAATTACACCCTGTACTTTTATTGCATTGATCGTTAGGATCAATTATAAGGATGAAATCTCTCTAACAAACTTGATAAATAAAATGATAGGAAAACTATAAAATCTTAGATTATTTACAAAAAATTGTAAATTGGCATGTCATGGTCATTTAAACACTGTCAAGTATCTTGAAATATTGGATCTCTTAAGAAATGAGTTAAATGGTTTCCCCGAGCAAGAGCGAAACCAAATAATTCTACAGCAAGATGGTGCTCCAGCCCATAACAGCAGAATCACTACTGCCTACATTAATAACCATTTTAATACCTGGATTGGTACAAACGGGCCAAACGGCACCATCAGATGGCCTGCGAGATCACCAGATGTCACCCCTTTAGATTTTTTTTTTTTTGGGGATATTTGAAAAATCAAATTTACATTAAATCTTATGCGAATGTAAACGAGTTGAGAGTTGAAGTTCAGAATACGATTTATAACATTCACCACAACACGTTATTAAAGGTTACTAGAAATGAATTCGTTAGAAGAATACATTTGTGTATCCAAGTAAATGGAGCCCATTTCGTGCAAATAATTTAAGATTTTATAGTTTTCCTATCATTTTATTTATCAAGTTTGTTAAAGAGATTTCATCCTTATAATTGATCCTAACGATCAATGCAATAAAAGTACAGGGTGTTATTTTTACAGATTTTAGTCGGTTCGATTCCCGGGTGTGGCAAGCAAATTTTCGAAAATCTTTGAATGCAGTTTTCTTTCTGTTCAAAAATAAAGGAATGTTTTCTTTGAGTAAAATTTTCTATCTACAGTATTAAGAGTACTTTCCCTTCAGGTGGCATTACAAAATTCCACCCTGTATATCAGAATCTTAATCATTTTGAAGGATATTGCTAATCCATTGCTTCTTAAGTTTGAAAAATTGTTTGCTCATTAACGTAAATAATGCAATGAATGTTCATGAACTGTCAAAATGAAAGCCATTGCAATTGTTAGTGTGTTACGCAATTAACCTGCTGTTCAGGCTGAATTCTTACACTATCACTCACTAATGGGAATTAGTAATTCAGTCATTAGGTGGTTCCAACTTTGTATCTCAGCATTTTTTCCAACAAAATTTGTTTGACTAGGTAACATTATTAAATTGTAATTGAAAAAACATCGACAAAAATTGAGGTTATAAAATTAACTTCACTTTTCAAATGAAAAACATCTTTATGGTGATTTAAAATTATTATTTCCAATATTATTATTCAAATAATCAAATTAAAGCACTCAATTTGTACGTGACACTACAAATTGGCATCCACAGGTTCGATTTCTGATCCATTTGTTTAGATTACATCAGATACTTTTGGAATGTGTGCCGTATTATGACGGCTTAATGCCATCATGATTGCAGTGTAAGAGAAAGACGGAGCTATACATGACCGACAGCACCATCCCTTTTTCGGACTGTAATCATATGATGTCATCAATACTTCGTAATACAAATGACAGTCGCAAGTGCACTTACACTCGCTGTACGTACGCACAAATAAACACGTATTTGTGCGTGCGTTTTTGCTTGTTGTATGGAGTCGACCTTCTGTACCTATATATTTTGTGCTGCTCTACGATATTGAGTTTCGTTACTCCCTGCGACTAATTAAAGCGTTCGCTAGGTGTTTTTAATAATAAACCGTTATATGTTTTTATTTGGGCCGTTATAAAGCTTCCCTGACTTAATGGTTTTTGCAATACAATGCCTATATTATGTAGACGTGTAATTAATATTTTGATAGTCTTCCTTAAAATATTTTAATTGAAGAAGAGATAATTTTTCTGAAACCGGGCTCCTGGGGACCTTTGGAAGGCTCACGAGGAGCCGAACCCAATTTTCAAAGGCCCGTTAGACGTTTCGAATGAAAGGAAGCACTAACCCACGATTATCCCTGTTCGCACTATGCAAGTGCACCCAAGGACAACCCCCGGTAGCTCACCGTCCGATCAGGACCAGGCCCGTGCCGGACGGCGCGTATGTGTTCCACACACGCCTCAAAGAGAAGTCAGCAGTTGAAGGGGCCCGATAGGGCCGAAGCCTGCCAGGGTAGCGGGATCCTCCGAAAGGGTTACCGCTGCCCTGGAACAGAAAGGGCTAAGGAAGGAACACACACATTTTATACTTTCGAAATCGTAACGTGCAGTACGAGTTCGAGACCAGTATGAGTTCTCAAGTAGTAGACTAACCCCTAGAAGAAGTGAAGTCCTCGATAAACTATCAATACTTATTCATTCGACGAAGTTGTCAATTTATGCTTTATTCTTTAACTGGATGTATAGAAAGAAGATTTCACCCAATGCACACAAGAAACGAACCCCTAAGTGTTCCTAAAAAAAGAATTGATATCATCCTACAAATTGGTCGTTAGTGTTTATCTAGTCTTATTTGATGAAACATGGAGTCGGGTGCAAGGATCGTGGGAATTAAACCTTATTGTATGTGAATAGGGTTTATACTTGAATAAGAAATAAATTATAGGAATAGAATAGAATAATCTTTAGTATATCATAATCTAAAAAGGGACATAGGGTATATGATAAATGAGAAAATCGAATAGATATACTCCAATTATGAAACTTCAGAACAAGTCCAGATTCAGGACTTATCCTCTGAGATTACTCTTGAATCTGAACTCGTGTAATATACCTAAACATAACGATATAATGGTTTCATTTTTGCCGCAGTTGCCCCTAAATGGAGTGAAGAACCTCAGAACTCATCTCTCCTCCTTGGTCGAGGAGGTCACATATCCTGCAGTGCAAATGGCTACCCGCAACCACAAACACACTGGCTGAAGAAAGACAGTAAGTATCTCCATAACCTTAGAAGTCTTTGTACAAACGCCAGCACGTCAAGCTACTACAATCTGTCAAATTTCTTTAATTGATTTTCAACTTTATCGCTAAAGCATAAGGTTCAAGGTTGATTTGGAAAAGTTGACAGTATTGGGTAGCTTGATGTGCTGGCGTCTGTACTAAAAGAAGTTGATATTCAAACCACTACGGCCATTTGTCACATTGATAAATTGCAGAATGTTACCACAAAATTCTCTACTGTCTCTTTGGGTCCTGAGTTACCAAGGTCAGATAAAGTGTTATTGGCTTTTTCACTTTTCACTCGGTCATTCTCAATAGCTGTTGGAGACTGAATTTGTGTCTCAAATTTTGATGTTTATTCATACACGTTGCTTAATGTTAAGAGACGTTTAAACGTCAAAAATGTATGCTTATACACTGTCCGTTAGGTAAACCGTTTTTTGACAAATGGAATACGCATAACATTTTTTTTTGTGCCAAAACTGGTACATGTACGGTATTATGTCTATAAGAAGTCATAAATAAGATAATTCAATAAGAAAAGGCAGCTTATATATTTAGTTTATTACGCATTTTAAAGTTAACTTTTACGTAATCTAGAATAGTTACGTTCTAAGGCAGCTGTCAAAAAACGGTTAACTGGATGGACAAGGTATAAAATGTTGCTATCATTACTTAACTATAAGCAAAGTTTATAAATAAACCCCTACATGTTACAAAAGTTCTATTAAAATATCGTTACATAAACAAACATGTTACTAATATAGAGGATAGTTGAAACATTTGAAATGGTAATTGACTCGCTGCCTAGGTAAAATAACTAGCGTCCTGTGTATTTACACAAAAATTTGGCCTCTTTGAGGAACAAGGAACGTTGTACTGTGTTTTTAGATAGTACTAAACAAGACTTCCGATTTTTTTTAGTTGTAACTACCGCTCAAAAACTACCCAAGCAAAGTTAATAACATTTATATGGGTGGGACCCATATAAATGTTATTAACTTTGCTAAACAGACCTTATCCATTCAAAAAATAATTTTGCAAATCCGTTTATGACGGAGTTAAGCCCGAACATATAATTATATCGTTTAAAAAAATATAATCATCCAAATTGAGAACGGCCTCCTTTCGAAACAACAACAACAAATTGAGAACGGCCTCCTTTCGAAACAACAACAACAAATTGAGAACGCCCTCCTTTCGAAACAACAACAACAAATTGAGAACGATCCTCAAAAATAAGGCGGTGAGTGTTCTTTTACCCATCCTAGTTAAAAAAACGTGACGTGCAAGCGTACTAAAACACACTAAAACTTCTGTCGTTCTCTGGTTCAAAAAAGTAAGTGAAATTTCAAACAGAATCTTGAAACTTTGCCAAAATTCTGTGAATTTCTTGTACGATGCTCTCTTTGCGAAGAATTTTTGTGAGTGCAATCCTTTTAGTAATTTTCTCTGTTCTTTTTCTAGTCATAATCTATTTAGAAATACCAGTGTTGAGAGGATTTTACGTCACTGCTACAGTTTCTCTTTTAGTTCATAAAAGTCTATATTTTAGTCCATTTGTTTTTTGTTAGCCTATTTCGTATCCCACTGCTGGGCAAAGGACTCCCGTTTTTTCTTCCAAACCTCCCTGTGTCTCCCTGTTTTGTCCATACATGTAAAATATTTACCAGTCAGTGCGATTGTAGCAAAGCTGGCAGACCAGGGTAAGCCAGCAGTTTTCATAGAGAATAATCTACATAATGATACCAATGCGGTATAGGTACATATTCAGAACATTTTCAGAATGTGTCTGTAGCGGTATCTACAACGCCACATGCGAACAACGCGTCATACTTACGTCACGCAAGAGTTTACCGCGCAATTAACATAGATACAATTTCCCAACATCAATCATTGGGCAATTGCCCGCCAGACTAACACCCGTCTGGTCGGAGGATCCTCCCTTTTCAATGGAGGTTGAGTGAACTTTACACCCTGTTCAACGTATATAGCGTGCCACTTTAATGGCGACATTAATTTAACACACGTATACGGTTTTGCGTTTTCGTTTAATGCACATAATTATTTAAATTTCATTAAACGTTATTATTTATTTACAATTTTCTAAAATAGCTTCGTGGATCACCCTGTACTTAAAGAACTATAGCGCAGGGGTCATTTGCCCCCGCGGCAAATCGCTGCGGAGCGGACGGACCTCCGGCGCGATCTCATGGCGGAATGGAAGGCGCGACTATCGCAACCCAGCGCAGGGCACGCCGCGGTAGCGGCGATAAGACCCCTCTTTGAAGAGTGGCTAGAGAGGCGTCACGGCGTTCTCACCTTCCGCCTGACGCAGGTCCTCTCCGGACACGGATGTTTCGGGAGGTTCCTGCACATAATCAGGCGGGAGAAGACGCCCGGGTGTCACCACTGCCAGGATCGCCCAGAGGACACGGTGGAGCATACGGTGGCGGTCTGCCCTGCTTAGGCGGAGCCCCGCCGTGTCCTCGTAGAGGCGATCGGCAACGGCGGCGACCTCTCGCGTCCGTCCCTGGTTCAAGCCATGGTCCGGGGCGAGAGGGAGTGGGAGGCAGTCACCTCCTTCTGCGAAGCAGTCATGCTAGCGAAGGAGGTGGCTGAGAGGCTGAGGGAAAACACCTCACGCCTCAGCCGCCGCGGGAGACGCTCCGGGCGTCGGGAGCCGCGTGACGACTCCCGGCCACCGTAGGCGCGGGCCTGCGGGCGGTGAGTAATGGGTAGCTCGCCGTCCGATCAGGACCAGGCCCGTGCCGGACGGCGCGTTGTGTTCCACGCGCGCCTCAAAGAGATGTCAGCAGAGGACGGGGCCCGATAGGGCCGAAGCCTGCCGGGGCGGCGGGATCATCCGAAAGGTTTACTGCTGCCCTGGAACAGAAAGGGCTAAGGAAGGAACATGGGTGGGTTTTAGTCAGTAAGAGTCTGACACTCCCTTCCGCTCTTCCCAGAGCGGGAGGGGTCATTTGATGATTTCCCATCCACAAAAAAAAAAAAAAGGGGTCATTTGCCGCGGTCGACGGATTATAACATCGCACCAATGGAATTAAAACGAATACCATGCAAAGAGTAGGCTAATTGAAGGAAAGAGAGAGAGCCCTATGTCGGCGAGCGGTGCAGGCGGTAGTTTTCAAATTACGATTTATTTTTTGTTGTTATAATTTTTATGATTATTGGCCACTAACCCTACTCGTGAGCTAAATAATTAATGTCACCGTTGTAGCAGCACATTGTATTGCATTGCAAAGACTTTTTATTCATCCATCCATGTGTATAAATTCACTGTATTTTATCTGCTACCTCGAAACCCAGGCTAATGTGATGACGCACCATGAAAAGTGGTTACCGCCGCCTATAACATCTACAAAACCACCATTGGAGCAGCTGCGCCTTATCGCAAATCCAATGGTTTTACTTGGTCCCTTGGGTTAAGACCCAGTTTAAATATCATAAGTGCTTGTTCTCTTATATTCATGTCTCCTTTAATATTGTTGTAGTCGTATCAGAAGCTTGGAGGCCGGTTCTAGAAGTCGCCGGAGGTGGTGTCCTTAGCCTCTCCAACGGCTCCCTGATATTCGACTCAGTAGCACTGTCAGATGCTGGCCTATACACCTGCCATGTGGAGAATGGAGTCGGCGAAGCCCTCAGTAAAACTGTTTGGATCTCCGTTAACAGTAAGTGTAAAGTTTTTGTAAGGATATTTGATTTATTATTTTTAAAAACATAGTCTGCCATTTTCATTTAAGACTGGTTTTGATTGCTGGTCATTACTTAGTTTGTTGATAGCAAAGACTACAAAAAGATTCAAGTTTTCTAACATATATACACTTCACCAAAAAGTTAGGTCCGTCTTTAACCTTCTCCTCTTATCTCACAGATTTTAAAGACATGACTCTCAGCGTGTAGGTAGTTCCCTTCCTACGGATAGTCATTATTCATCAGAAAAGATTTAAAGAATTTGTACGAGTAACGTGCTTGACACCTACTGTAACTGGAAATTATATGGTGGTGAAAAAAACCGTGCCGTAGAAAGAAAAAATGTGTCCTTAAACAAGCTTCCGTAGTGATCCATACAACACTGACGACCATGCCTACACACGGCAAATGAACCGTAAATTTCAAGCCAAGAAAAACATGTGACCTGAGTTGAACTTTGAATTCCACATCAAAGTTTTTCGTTGTCCTGTAATTAATGAGTCTAACTCAAGAAGTAAAGCCTGTATTTTATTCGTGAAAAGTTCCCCCATTCATCATAGTCATGTCAAGTTTCTAATTTGTTACAAATAAAACATTTTCGCAACTTCTATTAGCGTCTGATGTAGAAATAGACTTCCATAATTAATCATTCACAAACAGCCCAGATATGAATCGGAATTCATGCGAGCTAGCAGTATTTATACTACTAAGAATAACACAGAAGTTCCATTCTCTTTAACTTAAGTTAATCATATGTTAACTCAAAATAAGTTTTTTCCTCTATAAGTTAACTCAAAATTATTTTCTTCCTCTACGTGTTAAGTCAAAATAATATTATTCCTCTTCAAAATTATTTTCGGATAAAGCAAAGAAAACCTAACACTTGTTCTTGTATGCTTCGTAGTCATTGAACGACCAATTGATGAGAAAACGTAAACGGAAATCGGCCTGTATTTACTACTTGCGATTGTATATTTAAAAAAAAACCGACTAACGCTTTGTACTTTACACCTCTGCCATAGCCTTTTTGGGAATACAAGCGTGAAGTTATGTCTGAGCCTTCTATTCCTACATATTACAGTGGTAACACTCAATAATAGAAATTGTACCCTAGCACAAATCTCAAAGCAAAGCAGATTGTAATCGTACCAAAGTTTGTTCAATGAGTCAAGATCTTTGAGCGGCGCCAATGAATATTAAATCTATTTCGCAGTACGACAAAGTATAAGTTTGATTGTTTCTTTGAATATTGAAGCTTTGTTTAGGTTTCAGTAAAGAGGTAAATCATTTTAGATTTTATCTGCGATCGTTAATATTACTAGTTTTCTCTATGACTTAGGTGAGGATAGGATCATTTTGTTCATTCAAATTTTGAACAAAGGGTATTTTGTTCTTAGTAAATATTAAGGTGTAGAACAAGGCAAATGTGAGTGGACCTTGTTGGTGATATTCTTCAGAAAGATCAGGTCTGTAGTACCTACTCGCAACCTACTCGCGTGCGTGTATGACCAGAGGGGCAATTTTTGTAATGTTAAGAACGTTCACAGTCTGATCTTAGTCTCAATCTGTCAAAAATACCTCTAATTTCCCTACATTTTGACAAGTTTTTGACATTTGTTTGTCGCCGAGATGAGACTGCCACTAGATTTTGAACGTTTTAAATTACAAGAATTGGCCTTCTGATTTATGGACGTAAACGAAGCAAAAGGAGTATGTACGGATCTGACGTTCTGTACTTTCTGCCTAACCCCATCATAGGAAGACGGTGTGAGTTTATGTATGTAGTATCAATACTGCAGGTATGATCATCCATAGCTAGTTCTAGGTTCTAGTTCAACCTACCTAAACCTGTCTACCAATCTGTAGGTAGTATAACTTTCATTTTAGTCTCAATATCAACTTTCACTTAAAATCGTACAATTTTTCTCCCCTTATCTTTTAATCCAAATAAACCATTTCATACTTAATAGAATCGTTTATTCAAAAGATTAAGTTACGATTTAAATTCATTGCTGACGTCATCCGATCCAACCTCAGATCTTAATTAATTCTAACAACTTGCAAACAGAGTTCTTTGCGAAAGTTTGTTTTTCTTTCCCTCCCTTATTACTTGTTAGGGAATGTTGCTAAGCTTTTCCTTAAGAACTTAAGACAAATATACTTTGTAAGCATGCAAATGTAAACGGTTTTGTTTCATGAGGAAACCGGGAATTGTAGGGATTTTTTTATGATATAATTCTGTTATTATTTTCGTCTCTTTATCTTTATTACGCTGGTTGTAAATATTTTGGTACTCTCCTTTATCAAGGATGTCGGTAATAAAACTATGTTGTACGTGAAGCGTAATAAAATATTTAGATTAGTTTTTACTGCTGGGTATGTCAAAATTCTAGTTAATTACAGTTTTACTATGGTAATATTTTGTTCAGAGTACTGTCTTTATTTACGATATTTTATGCCAACTTTTATCTCTTGGAGTATACCCTCTGCAAGGGTAAAATGTGGGATACCTACAACATCGCGTGATATTTCTCTTTCACCTCCCTGAAGTTCTGAACATCAACTCGCAGGAGTAAAATTAAAGATTCCGACCGATCAATCAATCAATCAGTTTATTTGTGAAACATAGGTGTTCACATAAATAGATGCGCTATGTTTTGTCATATTATTAAGACATACAAAATAAGTGACACATTAGGTGTCATTACATTATGTGACTCAGAAAAAATAATATTTTAAATTAATTAAATACATGAACAGAAAAGAGAGAAAAAAAAGAGTATCAAATACAATAAAATCAAAAAATAGTCATAGTAATTATTTTCAAAGGGTAAATGCATTATTATAATCATTGGTCGTTCAAAAATTCTTCTACAGTATAATAACATTTGTCAATTAATAATTTAATAAGAGCTTTTTTAAATTTATATAATGTCATGTTTTTTATGTCATCAGGAATTTTATTAAACACAACAAGCACAACACACAAAACACACAACAACAATACACACAACACACACAATTTTTTGTGTTTTTGGTGCCATACCAAAAACACTTTTTCGCATTAATGCGGTCTTAGATTTTTGATTACATAGTTTATTTACATATTGGGCACGTCATGGAGTTTTTCTAGTGGAAGTAATTTTTTCAAATAATTGTGTTTTTTTCACAAACAACGCACTTTCCAAAATGTATAATCGACGGAGACCCTTCTCCATTTTTTTGCGGTCGGTTATTACATGAAAAATTATGTTGACAGTTCTCAACAGTCGGTACCACTTTCTTTGACATGCTACGAGTGTGTGGTTACTGCCATAAAAATAATTCGCGAGTTGGTGTTTTTCCAAAAATAAATTTAAGTAAACAATCTACCGACGACCTTGTGAAGGCCGCAGGAACCCGTTGGATGCGAGAAACACAAAATCGGTCGAAGTGGTGGTGCATGTCCAGCAGTGGACGTCTTTTGGCTGAAACGACGAAATCTAAAAGTTCCCACTCTCGCAAATTTTGGAAAACAACGAGATATTCGACTATTCAAAAAAATCACATATGTGTGAACGGAAGGGAGACGGTTACATTTATACCCAAACTAAATTTACTTAGTATTCGTTTTTTTTTCAGAACCGGTGACTTTCGATGTGCTCTCAAGAAACATGACTGCGAAACTTGGACAGCATGTCACTATTGAGTGTCAAGCTAAAGGTGACGATCCTATAAGGATAATGTGGACGAGGAATGGGAAACCCATCAATCCTTTGACACAGAGGTAAAGATTTTTCTAAACTTATAGACATACGAGTAACACAAAAAGGGACGACAAAACACAAACATACGGTTTGTGAATATATACAGCACTAGCAATGCCCCGCGGATACTTTTTATCCCGATGTTCTCACGGGATCGAAGCTGATGCGGGTGAAACCATGGGGCGCAGCTAGTTATAAATAAAAGTACGTAATATCTTATCCCACTATTATTTGTAACGCCGACGTGTCTTTATATTACCTATTGTTGTTGCATTAAAATAACGCAAATTTAAAAAGCCGACGTTACTTCGTTTTCTTAATCAGAAACCGGGTGTCACATCCCCATACTTGCTCAAACACCCTAGGACATAAAATAAAAGACACTATAACAAAAAAACATTGAAAACATAACATAACTTGAATAAATAAATTAAGCTGTTTCTTCATTAATAGAAACGAGATAATTCTTCAAAGATAAATAATACAGCAAAGAGATAATTAGCTCATTTCATTGACACTGTTTATTTTGCCTTCACCCAGCCTAAAACTAGGTCAACTTTATTTGAAGGAATAAACAAATTATCCAAGGAATTAGCACAGTTTATAAACACAAGGTTTTTTCTTTCATTTTGGTTTATGTTTTCTATGAACGATTTCAATTCTTGATAAAAATCTAGATTTTTAGGGTTCCGTACCTCGAAAGGAAAAAACGGAACCCTTATACGATCACTTTATTGACCGTCCGTCTGTCTGTTAAGACCCTTTTTCTCAGGAACGCGTGGAGGTATCCAGCTGGAATTTATATTAAATACTCAGGTTGACTGACCCTTCAAAATCAAACTTCTAAGCCAACGCAATCAAAAGATACAGCCGTTTATGCCGCAAATTTTCGCAAATTTTCTACACTCGCAAGGGAATCAAAACCTACAGGGTACTTCCCGTGAACTCAGAATCTTGAAATGTATGTACGAAACAACGTCTTATAGCACAGATAACCGTAAATTTTTAGTTACATCATAATATAATAAAAATATTTTAAATTGTACGGAACCCTCGGTGCGCGAGTCCGACTTGCACTTGGCCGGTTTTTTTTTTCATAGACTGGTGTTTTTTCATCATCATCAGCCTATAGCAGTCCACTGCTGGACATAGGCCTCTCCTATTGCACGCCATTCCACTCGATTTTCGGCAACTCTCATCCACCTGCTACCAGCCATCCTGCGAAGAGCCTGAGGGCGTCCTACCTTATGTTTACCGATTCGCGGTCACCACTCAAGAACACGTCTACCCCAACGATCATCGGTTCTACGTCTAATATGGCCGGCCCATTTCCATTTCAGCTTGCTTATTCTGTGAGCTAAGTCAACATCTTTGGTGTTTTTTCAGTTGGTTAAATCTGTATGACCTGGAGTTGATCTCGATATTAATAAATAACATTATATTTATAGGACAAATAAGAAAACTAAAACAAGATTTGTAAGCAGCACCACTAAAATATGGTACTTTATGTTTCCGATACTGTTTTTTTTTGTGTTTGTGTTCTTTCTCCGTGTCCTGTTTACCGCTAATAAACGTATTTTCTTTCTTTCCTAATTGTAATTATATTAATGGAAGTCTCTCTTCCAGGGTAAAAATATCGGAAGCCAAATCAGAGGAAGGAATGACAAGCATACTGGAACTGTTACAGACAGAAACAAGTGACGGTGCACTATATCAGTGCCGGGCCGGAAATCCGTTTGGAGCTGATGTGTTTAGTGTGCATCTTACTATACTGGGTGAGTTTGTACTTTTGTTAGCTGTGGCTAGCATACATGATGGTATGGACATTTGATTTTTACATGGGTTTAAAACATCTAATAACAGGCGAAATGTGAGTGTACTATAGATACACGTCTGCATAACCCTTCGTGGAAAAAAGCGTGATGTTATGTTATGTGTGTGTTGCTTTATATTTCTATTAGTAGCAAGACCCAACGGGGGTATGGTATTCAAACAATTATAATGTGTATTTCATAAGATCCTGTTGACCGATATTAATGTGTAACTTCTAACATGGCAACAAAATTGATAAAATGGTGATTAAAAACAAAAGCATTGTACCTGCACACTTCGTCAACGTCGAGACAACATAAAAGAAGATGGAACTTCGCAGGCCTACTCAACAAAGCATTGTGTAAGCGAGATTAAATGCAAAAATTAGGTTAAAAGGAATGAGATCTTGTTACTATCAACACACAGCAAGGGAGCATCCGTCGTGATTAGATCAAGGCTGTTAGTATCTACTTAGGATAATTATGTACACATACATACATACGTAAAAGCCTCCTTCCCATGGGGGTTGACGGAAACTACAGAACGTCACCTGCTACGACCCTGACACACTTCTTTTGCTCCGTTTTCGTTCATTTATATGGCCATACACGCACGCTGGTTGCGAGTACTACGCACCTGACCTTCTTAAGAACATCACCAGTAAGGTCACCATCGTTTTAAGGCGTCCCCTCCCAGCTTTTCATCTTTCTTTTTTGTAATACCTACATACCTTTTGTGGTTGCATTAAAGACTAGATTCAGAAAGCAGTTTTTCTTGATACAGTACTTATTAAATGTAAGGTTCTTTGAGGACCTAACTAACGGTATCTTTGACCCTGTTCCGTATAGATACAGGCAATTCCCTATCTATTTATTTTTAATAGGAATAAAGAAAAAGAAAATACTGTCACACAAACACGTGCATATAAAAGACGAGTAAGCTCGAATAGGTACTTAGTAAAAGAAAAAAATATGCATATAATTAAAGGAACGGAAAAAGCTCGGAAGCTCCACGTCGTGACTGTAACAAGGAGGCATCCTCTCAGCATGCTAATGTGATGGGGGATCCACAGCACAGTGCTGAAATAAATAAATAAGTTTATTTATTATCTCTCACAATGGTTTGTAGTACTTCACAGTTATGAACAACATAAATTCACATTGAGAGAGCTTGTGCCTGAAGAAGGTTTTAGAAAAAAAAAACTGTATTACAGGTCACTTAGGCCCCACTTAGTGGCATCACACAAATAAAAAAGAGGAAACATGTTTTTCTACTAAACACTTAAAACAAAAAATAAATAAATGAGAAGAAAGACTGAGATATGAGGGGCAATTCTCGTAATTTTAAGAACGTTTGTAACTTTCATGTTACACTTTTTTCGGTCTAGCTCTCAATTGCCGAGTGTGCAGAGTATATCGTTCGCTAATGAACTTCGATCCAAAAAAAAATAACCGTAATTTTATACTCCTTACTAGCTACTCATCCCGTCGCATCGCATCGCATGCCCTTGCTATTACTTCGTTTGCGCTTAGCGATCTTTCTGACTTTTTTTTCTATGCTAGCTCCTAAAAGTCCCAGCGTTATGTTAATACGAGTATATTATAGCCGTCTTCAGGAATTAAGCTATCAAATGCAATAAGAATTTTTCAAATCGAACAGGTAATTTCAGAGGTTTGCGCGCTTAAGAACGCCTATAACGTACGGCATTTCATACAAACTTTCAAGTCCTTGTTTTTCGAAATAAATGAACCGATTTTAATTAAACTTCCTACGCATAAGCAGGATATATTTTACACAAACATTTTCGAAAAGTAGTGTTACAGCTAAATTCGACCGATTTTAATTTTTTCATAGAAACAGAGATTTACAATTATCTTTTTTTAAATAAGTCATTTCGAAAATGTTCTTTACTAACTTTTTAAACCGTTGTAAACGCTCTTAAACAAATAAACTCTTCAGCTATATTATTTCAATAACACATTCGTATTAAATGATATGATAATTGGATTACTATCTCAATATCAATTCAAATGCTGATTTACAGCAAAACACCATATGAAACGTAAACGAGCTCCCAGCTGAACATAATTCACGTAACATGATTAGCCAGCTACAGCTAAACAGATTTATGGTATCGTTCCCAATCGGTTTGGGTTTAGCGGCAAACATACGGCCCCCAATATTACCTTAATGAGGTTATGTACTGAAACTGAAATTCATAGTACGCACACTGTGTGTTGTGGTAAAGGGACTACCGCAACCTGGGCAGGCTTGCTGACTAGCAAACACTTAAGCCGATATACAGCGGGCCCTATAAGAATATATCAGCGCAGTTTATTTTATAAATGGTCCGTGTTGGCTTTGATTCAATAAATATTATTAATTCAAATACATAAATAAAAGCCAAAAAAAATATTATTACCTATTTTATAATTGGTCCGTGCTGGCTTTGATTCAATAAATATTATTATTATTATGCTAAGATAACTAACCTTTTTGGCTAACCTTTTTGGCGTTCGCACAGGTCTTTTCGTTTTTTTTTTAATGTAATTTTGTTCATTTTAAATGCTGTTTTTTTACTGTTTGTATTTCCTGTGCGTGTCTCAAATAAAATGTTTTTCTTTTCTTTTTGAAATGCTTCACTTTTCGTTCCTTTTTGCCTTTCATTGCGCATCTTTCACTCGTGAAACGTGTAAACATAAAATCGATCAAAAGTAAAAAATGAATTCATTAGTGAACCAATCCATCGGTGTTGGAGTTCGGAGCTCATCTCCCGAATGATCGTAAAATCAAATGAAAGGAGCAGATGAACGTTCATTCCTATATAATTGTGTAAACGTGGACTGAAACATAAATTAGCATTCACTCGAGTGAAGCGAGATATTAGCTTTAGCTGCGCGGTTCATTTGTTTACCAGCCACGCATCCTTGTATCACTGTTCCAATCACAGTGATCTTTATTCTCATTCTTATAAAGTTGCTTGTGGATAGCTGTCACTGCCAGTTCTGCCAAAATCATTGTGATCTTTATTCTCGTTATAATAAGGTTGCTGTTAGGCTGCTGCTGTTAGAGGTAAAATAACCGTGAACGGACTATAGCGTGGCCTACGTGGACGATCCCGCCTACATTTTCATACAAAGCGAAACTGTGGGCTGCAGTGTGAAGCAGCCTATATTAAATCAATATGTCTCCACAAATCAGCCTTATTATGAACGTTAGTCCTAGCTCATAATTTTTCCTGTGATTTAAAGTTAGAACATACCTACGAATTATATAGGGCGTTAATTGCGGTCCCGGACGGTAATTGGTTTTGGGTGAAGCCGGTGCCTTTTTTTTTTTTTTTTTTTTTTTTTTTGTGGATGGGAAATCATCAAATGACCCCTCCCGCTCTGGGTGGAGCGGAAGGGAGTGTCAGACTTTTACTGACTAAAACCCACCCGTGTTCCGTCCTTAGCCCTTTCTGTTCCAGGGCAGCGGTTAACCTTTCGGAAAATCCCGCCGCCCCGGCAGGCTTCGGCCCTGTGGGGCCCCGTCCTCTGCTGACATCTCTTTGAGGCGCGCGTGGAACACAACGCGCCGTCCGGCACGGGCCTGGTCCTGATCGGACGGTGAGCTACCCATTACTCACCGCCCGCAGGCCCGCGCCTACGGTGGCCGGGAGTCGTCACGCGGCTCCCGACGCCCGGAGCGTCTCCCGCGGCGGCTGAGGCGTGAGGTATTTTCTCTCAGCCTCCCCGCCACCTCCTTCGCTAGCATGACTGCTTCGCAGAAGGAGGTGACTGCCTCCCACTCCCTCTCGCCCCGGACCATGGCTTGCACCAGGGCCGGACGCGAGAGGTCGCCGCCGTTGCCGATCGCCTCTACGAGGACACGGCGGGGCTCCGCCCAAGCAGGGCAGACCGCCACCGTATGCTCCACCGTGTCCTCTGGGCGATCCTGGCAGTGGTGACACCCGGGCGTCTCCTCCCGCCTGATGATATGCAGGAACCTCCCGAAACATCCGTGTCCGGAGAGGACCTGCGTCAGGCGGTACGTGAGAACGCCGTGACGCCTCTCTAGCCACTCCTCAAAGAGGGGTCTTATCGCCGCTATCGCGGCGTGCCCTGCGCTGGGTTGCGATAGTCGCGCCTTCCATTCCGCCATGAGATCGCGCCGGAGGTCCGTCCGCTCCGCAGCGATTTGCCGCGGGTGCAGAGTTAAGCCGGTGCCTGTGGTAGAGTTTATCGGTTTCTAGTGATTAATTGTTTGTTATATTGGCGCGAATATTTGAAACGCCATGTTTTGCATTTATTTCTAAATGCGTTATTAGGTAATGCCATTAATTTGTGGTCACAGTACACGTAGCATGACTACCGCAAAAACGGAAGACTAAATGACAGATTGTAGTGCAATGTCAATAATTAACATAAGAAATATTACTTTGAATAGAAAGAGCTATAAGGGTACAAAGGTCTTTTGGCGCGTGACCAAAATTGGAACTAACGTATCGTTCAATGCATTTCACAAAACAATTTCACAAATGTTTACCAACAGCGCCACCTTATCAACGTTTTTCAAGCGCCAAAAGATCATTTTAGCGGTGTTTTTCGATTATTCGTTGACAAAGAAGTGATCATGCCACGTATGCAGGTACCGTCTCTTTCTAATCCTCCATATTTAACGTAGTATCAACAATAACCCAACTTTCTCTTACAGAGCCACCAGCTCCACCAACAGACTTATCAGTAGACTCAATAAAGAGCAGATCTGTGAAGTTATCCTGGAGAGACATGACTAGATCTCTGGCACAGTTCTACAGCCTACAGATCAGCAGCAGTCAGAGACTGTCCTGGAATAATGCTAGAGTTATTAATATAACCAGGTATGTTTGAAAGGATGACATTTGAAAGTTAAATAAATACCAACAACAATAGCTGTCGCAAATTATACTTGATCAGAAACTAATAATATCCTTGTCGGCTTTTGACTTGTATACTCACTACAACTAAACTAAATTCCACTATAATTTAAACTATAATAAAAAACGAAACGCAAAAAACTTGCTTTAAAATACGACAATATTTTATAATAATATAATGTTTTATAGGCTTGCTCCAATTCCAGCAACAAATTAGTTCTCTTTGGTGTCCCACAAGATACAATGTTGGGTCAACTTGAATTTCTGCAATTATGAAGAATTATTATTGACTGTAACACTCTTTATCTTATTTTATTCAATTAGGCTAGAAGAACTACGGCACAGCATAGAAGTAGAAGACCTTCTGCCGGCAACTAGTTATACCGCTAGAGTAGCAGGTGGAAACCAAGCAGATCTCAGTCATTTCTCAACTCCAGTCAGATTTACTACTACTGAAGAAGGTAATTACAATGTTTACTGCCGAGCTTTATGATTGTCATCATCGTTAACTTCCTACTCTTTTCCCAATTTATTTGGAGTGCTAAGTGCATTTCTATTTCTTTCGTACTTTTCTATAAGTTGCCCTCTCAGTATTCACCCTCTTTCGAGCCATAATTACCATTATCTTTGACACTATAAATTCATCATTTCATTGGTCTTCCTCCATTCTTATAGCCAACCACATTTTATTCGAAGGTTTTCCTGATTGATTATTTTCCATTCGTCTATCTACCATTTGCCTGCAACAGAGGGGCAATTCTCGTAATTTTAAGAACGTTCACAGTCTGATCACAGTCTCAATCTGTCAAATATAACTCTAATTTCCCTACATTTTTGACAAGTTTATGATATTTGTTTGTCGCCGAGATGAGACTGCGATTAGATTTTGAACGTTTTAAATTACGAGAATTGATCTTCTGATCACTGTTTGACTTGGTATTTTCCATTCGCACATCATTATATATTTAAATGGACATTTTATCACCAGCTCCTTCATCGCCACCACTTGGAGTACAACTGGAACAGACAGAATCACCAGGAGAGCTCAGAGTAAGATGGCTGCCTCCACCAGCTGATACACATAACGGACTTATAATAGGATATCGGTTGAAGGCAGTTCCTCAGTTGACGGGGATCAAAGGTAAGTGGAAATGAGTTTCTATTGATCTTTTAGACCAAATTAAGTTTATATTGATCTTGTAGAATTTGTGGATTTTTTTATTTTGGTAGACCATCAGAACTATGTACGTATGGATAGTCAGGGAGCTTAATTGATAAGCAAATAGACTGTAAATTGTTCGTAAATTCAAATCACAACTCATCACTCGTCATCCTTTGTTTATTGATTTTTTTTTCTGCAAGTGCCTATAACACGGCAAATTGACGTAGTAAGTCAATTTGCTCAACAATCAAGTACCCTAACTGTACATTGGTGCTATATAATTAAAGTGAAAATTAATTATTTTTAGAAACAGAAGAAACAAGTGATAAAACAATTAAAACTGCTTCGTTGTACGCTAAACAAGAATCCGTTGTTTCCGGATTACTCAAGGGAGTCAGGTAAATAATTGTACAATTCATTAACTTAGAACTTACCGGGTGATTTTTTATGCGCACTGGATTTTCAACGCTCGTCTTAACACCGAGAGTTGAAAGTCCAACGCGCGATAATTAATCACCTGTGTGTACGAGGGCTAAGACCCTTGCAGTCTTATTACAAAACCCGTTTAACTTTAGTTCAAATCCAAATCATTCGGCCAGTTATTGTATTTTGAACTTTATTCCCACAATTGTACAATTGGAAACCAACCTAGTTTCGTCAGTTTTTTTTTTTTTGTAATAAGAACTTTAACTTTGACGGAATTAAGTTCTAAATTCAGCGATGGCCTGTGTCTAAACATAACCTTGTTTTGTAATAAGGTCGTTACAGTCCACTGAAAGGTTGAGATAATCCCTTTCTATATTACAACGATATATGAAATGTATTACCATATTAAAACGTAGAACATTACATTACCTTTTTCTAAATAGATACAGTAACTGCGCAATTTCATTAGTATCGTAAGAAATATCATGAATGGTTGTACTAATTAGATATCGTAATTACTTATTATGGGTAAATTGCAGGAAATGATAAAACGAATCAGTTACTGTGATTAAATTCCAGCATATTTTTAAAATGTGCTTTTGTTTTTCAAAACCGCCCCGTTCAATATCTAGCCGCAATCTCATCTTGATGACCTAAAGAAGATGGCTGGGATAAACTGGATGCGGAAGGCGAAGGACAGGGTGTTGTGGCGCAGCCTGGGAGAGGCCTATGTCGAGCAGTGGACTGTGATAGGCTGAGTTGATTGATCTCATCTCAGCGACTAGCTCAAAAATATGTCAAAATTTTTGATAAATTAGAGGTTACTTTGACAGATTGACACTGAGATTAAAATGCGAAAAATGGAATTGTCCCTCAGAAATAGGTCCATATGACTATCCCCTGAAATGTATAAAAAAAAAATCCTTTATTTTGAACCCATAAGTGTAGTCCATTTGGTACATACACACTACTTAGAAACTAGTGTTAGTACTTACATCTACCAGAAAAATATTCATTAATACGCCACAGTGCAATCACAGTGTAAAGTATTTAATTGCTGCCTATACCCTTGCACATACTTTTCGTTATCTAAATCTATTTTGCATATTATCAGGTATGCAGTGTCAGTAGCCGCATTTAACAGCGCCGGGTCGGGACCTTTCTCAGTTTCACTGTTTCAAGACACCAGAGAAGGAGGTAAGTGAAATTGATGATCCACCCAAATGAAACCCTCGTATACGTACAAAAATGAAGATAGAATATACCAAGGAGTGAAAAGTTAACAACTATTTGGGACGTAAGAATAAAGAGGAACTTGAATGAAAAGCAAATTCACTGTAAAAGCAATGTTCGTAAATTCAAATCACAAAATCAAAATATTTTATTTCACATAAACCTACATGGGCACTTATGAAACTTCAGAAGCTCTGACGTTTCATAAGTGCCCATGTAGGTTGTGCAGGTGCATGGTTCCAATTGGTCGTTTCCTATGGAGAAGAGCGGGCCAGAAACTCCACGGTTACTCTTTTAAAAATAGTTGGCTTTTACAATGTTTTCAAATTACATTGTTAACACCTGTATGGGAGGACAGTGTAGGCCTGTCAATAAGTACAGGCCTAACAAAATAGAAAATGGTCTACAAATCTGCAGTCTACAAGGCCTACAACGTTCTCACATTCACAAAATATAAAAGAATTTATCTAAAAGATACACAACTGTCATTCTTAGTCAGTCGTATAAAATGGCTATAAAGCCCTGGCCACACTATTGTGAAACCAGCTCGGGGCGCAGAACGTGACCGCGCGCTTCGATTGTTTAATGGTTAGGAAGTCACGTGTTAGTTCATTTATTTCAAATAAACCAATTACAGGCACTCAAGGGGTCAGTAGTCAGAAATATGAAGCTAGTTGCCCATTCCAAAGAGTATTAGGTACCTATGGAGAAGAACGGACAGGAAAGTCCACGCAAGAACGCGCAACGAAGGTTTTAATGATCAGGAAGTCACGCGCCATCGCCAGCTTAAACACCTCCAAACACATTACGTGACTCAATTACCACGAGCGAATTCCGTCTCGCATACTGCTCGCTCACTTATTTTTGGCGAGAGCAATCCTACTTCCTCCTATCACAATCTACTAATACGAGTATTATAAATGTGAAACTTTGTATCGATGGATGGATGGATGGATGTTTGTTACTCTTTCACGCCAAAAGTACTAAACGGATTTGGATGAAATTTAGCACACAGATATGTAGTTTATAATCAGGATTAACTCATGGGATACTTTTTATCACGATATTCCCACGGGATCGAAATTTATGCGGGTGAAGCCGCGGGGCACAGCTAGTTATCTATAAATTCATATCTCAACTACATTCTTTGCCAATCGTATAAAATGGCTATAACCCCGCAAATTGACGTAGTGTGTCAATCCACTCGACAATCAAATTCCCCGACTGTACCTTCAAATCGGCGGGTATGTATAACTTCGAAGACTGTAGCTTACTATAATTTGGTTTGTGTTACATCTTATCCCGTTAGGATCAATTAGTCTTCATTAGCCTTCTGTCCCCTCCGGTTGAGTTTTCCCCGTTTCTTTTTAGTTTAGAGGCAACTCTCGTTAAGAAGTTCGACAGCTACAATAATTGGACCCGTCGTTTGTGTTTTTTTTTGAACACGGCATATAAAATTTACTTTACAATACTAGCAATGCTGCAATGCGATACGATTTTTTAATGCCCTATGATTCCTTCCTTCTGTATATGTATGTCAAATCCAGGTTCATAGGATTGTAATCAGATATACTTTGTGACATACATATATATGAAGTGTCAGATATACAGTCGTGAGCGCAGAATTGGGAATCTCCTTTATATTCTACACAGTTTATTGTTAGAGAGTCAATTACTAACAGTACTGTACTAATTAATACTAAACTTCAACCATATCCGACGACCCTGCATACTTATCTTTAGTATCTTTTGTTGACCATATTATTATTATTTTAAGACTGTTAATTTAGAGGGTGTTTTTTAACTTTTATTCGAGGAATAAAATTGACGTTTGGCAGTTGCTGTATAAAATAACTGTCAAAATTTCAAAATTATTCCTCGAATAAAGTTATCAGATGATTGAAAAATTAACCCTAAATCATGTAAATATATTTTTTGAAAATAAATAGTACCCTTTACAATTTCCATCATAATATGCTTAAGTTCGTATTTTATTCTCTCATTCCAGTATCTCAATTTCAATATAAGTACAGTCCACAATCACCTCTCTTAAACCCATTTTGATGGTCAACCAACATTTATTTCTTCACAATCCATTCAAAAATCTTTTTCAACCTCCCCAAAACCATTTCCTTCTACAATTCAGAAGCCTAAATCTCCAAATTAGTCAGTACCTATCTGATAATCTAACATCACCAAGACCATTACCACACCGTTCATTGCGAGTTACGCCAGAATTTTATCTAACATCAACTATGTAAATTGCCGAAAGTTTGCCAGAACAAACTTCGTCTCGTAAACCTTTATCGTCTTCGTTAGCATTCTTGTAACTTCTATGTTGTTATTATAATTACTCTTTACCTTTCATGCTTCTGTTTTAAGACGTTTTCGAGACATTTTGTTTTATTGTTTAGCTTTCTTTTGTCTGCGTGGAAAATTTAATTCTCATCATCTTCCTGCGCTTTTTTCAACCTATTTTTTCCTGCTGCTAGGCAACCGTCTCCCAGCTTTCCACTCTTCCCTGTATGTCTTCTCCATATAATCTTGCGGGGTAGTTACGTAACATACTATCAGTGGCAATAGCTTTTATTTTGACAGTTCAATAACATTCATTGCAAAAAGTAATAATAATTTGTCTGCCGGAGCTAGTGAAGTAACATTTATAGATCTCGGCCTAATAAAGAGTATTCTCTTCTATTCTAAGCCACCACTGAATAGCAGTAAAGGACAACATGAAACTCTGCGGGGTAATTGCGTAACACACTATCTATCACTAGCAACGACTTTCATTTTGACAGTTCAACAACATTCATTGCGTTATTTACGTTGTTGAGCAGACAAATATTTCGGAAATATGAAACAATAGATAAGCAATATCCTTCAAAATGATTCAGATTGAGATTGATAGTGTGTAATCACAATGTATTATAGATATTATCACTTCTTTTTTCTCTTCGTTTGCGATCGGTCGTCGGACCATAAGCGAATTCGTTCCATGACAAATGGCGTTGTGGTGGAGCAGCCAGTGTGGCGCCTCCCACTTATATAAGGTGGTTCCTTTTCAACCTTTTCACTACCGCTGTCGGGTTTAACAGTTCAGTAACTATACGGTATGGATGCAAGGTTAGGCGTGGCTTGTGTTGTCCCTTGTACCGCTCGATTACATAATTTACTGATTGCATTTGTAGATAGTCGTGGATTTCATCCAGCAAACCAACTTTTAACGCCTTATCTGTCTCAATATTATTGTACACACGCCAGCATGTCAAGCTAAGCAATTTGACAGATGGTAGTACCTTGATGTGCTGGCGTCTGTACTCGTTTCTCAGCGTGGTCAGAACTGTGTCGTGCATAAATGCCTATGATACGGCTTCTAAGTAGTCCCTTTCTCTTGCATTTATTACATTCTGAACCAGATAATCAGTATTCTTCGTTTTATTACATACATGCCTAAACTTTACAAAGTATTTCTCAGTATTTCATCAAATTCTACTATACTTCTTCTTAAGTCTTGTTTTTAGAACAAAATAAGTAGCTCATAATGTCACCTCATAATGCTTGACAGAAAACTTTCTTCAGTAAAACTTGGGGTTTTTCTTCGCTCGCTTCCAGACTACCTACTTTGTTTAAGGAGAAAAGTTCAAAACTGTTTTAAACTACGCCTCCTTCTTCATACTTTCAAGGCTTTGTATGAAACTTTAGCTGTAAAATGTCAGCCAATTTAGACTTTATTTTATATGTTTATTTTTGTTATCGATACGAAATATGATGAAGTTTGGGACTTGTTATTTCTTAGTATTATATTCAGATTACATGGATTTTGGAGAACTAAAGAAACCTGTCTACGTGCTCATAAAGGGTAAACTTTTGGGTATCAGAGGTTTCTCAAACTTCACGAGAACATTAAATTAAAGGTGTTCAGTATAACGAGGTCAAGAATTGGATTTGACAATCAATAAATTAATAATAATTGGAAATACGAACTGGATTTGTGCCTAGTTGCAAAAGGTGCGCCCTATTACATGGGACTTAAAGATAACTGGCGAAATGTGGGTGTAGGTACTTCAGGTTCACCTCTCCCTATCATCGCGCCTGTAATCCCCGAAGGGTCAGCCGGGAAGGGGTAGTAGTAGTCGTATGAAATGGCTATAGTACGTCAAATTGACGTTGTACCTCAATTTGCTTAACAATAAAGTTTCCTGACTGCATAGTAATAAGAAACAGTATCTTCCTAAGCCAATTAAGTCCATCATAAAATCTTATAAGTAGACAATACGCTAGAATACGCTACCTACTGTTTTTACTACAGCAAACTTCGCTAACAGTTCCATACATTTGGTTCAAGTGCTATAATTTACGGAATGCTTGACTTGAAACTCCTTGCTTATACGGAAAGTTTTCTCTAATTATCATTTCTGTGTTTTGTTTAACTGCTAACTTAAGGCGCTCTGTTTATGTATGAGTTGAGGAACAAAATGGAAGACGCTCCTGCGTTCTGGTTTGTCTTGTTTGTAATTTGTGTTATTACTACTATCGTATTTTGATTGCCTGGTTGTTTTAATTAATAATAATAATATCCCTGGACATTTCACACAGCACCATTTTGTCCCAAGCTAAGCAACCTAATGCTTGTGTTATGGTAACAAGATGGCTGATAAACTACTTATATACAATTTGAGGAGATACTGGTATTTTTTTTTTTATGAGATTCTCCAGTATCCGTTTGATATCAAATTCATATTATTAATTAATTATACCCTGTCCATTAGGTAAACCGTTTTTTGACGGATGGAACTAGTGATTGCAGCAACACACAATACATTGATTGATACACGTACGGTATTATAATATATGTTAGAAGACACAAATAAAATAATTCAGTAAGATAAGGCTAAATATTTTATTTATTTTATGACGCACTTTAAAGTCAACTTTTACGTAATCTGGTTATAATAGTTCGTTTTATGACAGCTGTCAAGAAGCGGTTAACCTAATGGACAGGGTATAATTCATCAACAATATTTTAGAATTAGATAGTGTTAAAACCTGTCCTTAGTCATAAGATCGTTTATCAATAAAGTGGCAATGGATTAGGTTCTTACGTGTGACCTCTCTATCTGCTGTTTGGTCATAATTTTTCTGCCTTATCCAAATGTTAATATGTTAGGTGTCGGCGCAATGTATCTTTTTTTTCACACATGTCTATCAGCCGTCATCTTAAAATTAACCCTGTTTTTGGGTGTGGCATCTTTCAATTCGATGCCTCCCCCATGTACAGTCACGAGCATAAGTATGTATACACTTAGCTTTATTCAAAAACAATTTACTCCTTTATTTTAAATGAAATTTTATGTTGCTACGAATACAGTATTTTCGAAGCCATAGGTTTTTGCAATGTGGCGTATTTCATTGCTGTTTTCGTTAATTCACGAAAAATCGCTATTGAAAAAATCCAAGTATTGACATATTAGTGCTCGTGACTGTACACATACTTGATGTTTATGACCGAAAATAGACTCACTTAATAGAACACAATCCTTTTCTTTGATAACAGCTCCTGAAGAAGGTCCATCTTCAGTAGAATGTGGCGGTGTGACGTCAACAGCGTTACGCGTCAGTTGGCAGCCGATACCGCCACACAAACAGGCTGGAGCGCTCATTGGATATACTGTGCTGTATGCTGCTCAGGGTAAGTACCTAATGGACTTTTAGAGGTATGAGGAACAGGGTGTAAAGTTCACTCATCCTCCATAGAAAAGGGAGGATCCTCCGACCAGACGGGTGTTGTGTCTGGCGGGCAATTGCCCCAACGATTGATATTGGGAAATTGTATCTATGCTAATTGCACGGTAAACTCTGCTTGCGAGATGAAGAATTTGCGTGACGTCAGTATGACGCGTTGTTCGCATGTGGCGTTGTAGATACCGCTACAGACTATTTTCAGTGCCCTTCGCGGGCGCTGGGCGTGAGGACTTATTTTGCACTCACGGACACACAACACTCACCAAAGACACACAGACATAGCACATCTCCTTTTTTTCTATTAATTCGGTTCCTCTCAGTACTTGGAGCTTTTGTAATGTTGTAGTACGTAGGTGCCATTAAATATTGTAATTTTAAGGGTGTGAGCCTAGAGTTCTGTCATACAGGTCCCAAACAAAGTATAGGCTCCAGCTCTCACACGGGATAAACTTTAAAATGTAACTCACTCAATCCTATCAATCAAAACTGTACCTTTTTGAGAGAAATAAATTACTATTATTATTTTCTTTAATTTTAGTTTCTGAAATATTCATTACTAGTTGCTGCCTGCCACTTCGTCCGCGTGAAATATTCTTTCGGCTCCTAAGAGTTTTAAAGTAATCTTATAGCCTATAGCCTTCCGCAAGAATTGGGCTATCAAATGCAAACTAAACAAAATAATTTTTCAAATCCGACCGGTGGGTGGTTTCGGAAATTAGCGCGTTCAAACAAACAAACTCTTCAGCTTCATTATTAGTTAAATAGATAGATATCGACTTACAAGTTTTTTGGTTTAAGAAAGAACAATAAACTGAATAGAAACCTTACATCGGTCCCAGGATCTTTTGTCACGTGGCTGAAATCGGAACTAACGTCGCCATCTTGTTTTCTCCATACAATTTCTGTGACAATTTCGTAAATAAAAATTTTTGTAACCCTCAAACTCTGCAAATGTCACTTAAACGGCCAAATATCCTTGTAGACTAACTGGACTGCCATTGTAAGATGACAAAAATAGTCCATGTACAGACGCCAGCACATCAAGCTACTACAATCTGTCAAATTTCTTTAATAGATTTTCAACTTTATCGCTAAATTATTAAGGTTCAAGGTTGGTTGGGAAAATTTGACAGTTTCGGGTAGCTTGACCTGCTGGCGTCTGTACTCCGAGTACACTCAAGGAACGAAACCATTGCGAAATCTATACATACGTATAATAAAATTGTAACGAATTCAAAACTGTACACGGATATTTATTTGAAAAATGGAATTGCTACGACGTGGGGACCAAAGCGACTGTAAATCACTCCCGCACACTCCTAACAAACTTCCCAACATTATTACCATTACTTCCCACCCGTTGATCACAAACAAAAACAGAGGGGCAATTCTCGTAATTTTAATAACGTTCACAGTCTGATCTAAGGCTCAATCTGTCAAAAATACCTGTAATTTCCATACATTTTGATAAGTTTTTGACATTTCTTTGTCGCCGAAATGAGACTGCGACTAGATTTTGAACGTTTTAAATTACGAGAATTGGCCTTCTGATCTCCAGCAAACTCTACACATAGCAATCACTAGTGAACCGCACTATCTCTATCATTGTGTAATTCTATCCAACAGGTCGACAATGGGTCAACTCTACTTTGCTATGACAGAAAAGTAAAAAAAAACAAATAGCTTTGTGTGCACACGACGCCCGTCATCCAGCCGAACCTTTACATCGGATGGATGAATCCACGAGTATACGCTCGGTGCCCATAATGAAGTGATAGACACCGAGCGTACACTCGTGGAACATATAGATTGTGTAATTGTAATAATAAAACTTATGATCGGCACACATAAAACTTTACCTAAACGTGCTTAACGTTTTCATTCCGTGTCTGTACACAACAACTCTTCACACAATACGTAAAACAATAGAGTCAAAACAACGAACATTATTACCATTACTTCCAACCCGTTGACCACAAACAAAAACAGGACTCTACCAAACTCTACACAAAGCAATCACTAGTGAACCGCACCGTCTCTATCATTATGTAAATCTATCCAACAGGTCGACAGTGGCTGAACTCTACGTCGCTTGTGACTGAACTTCGGCTGCAGGGGCTCTACAAATTCACTAACTATACTGTCAAAGTGGCCGGGTTCTCTAACTATGGGCTCGGGCCTTACTCGTTTCCTATTGTCTGCTCTACGTTGCAAGATGGTGAGTTTTTAGTAGCTCTATGTAGAGTTACATAGTTTTTTATTTTTCTTAACATACATTTTTATTCTAGATATTATTTACTTTATGTTTGTTTATTTGAAATAGTGTCCGTTAATTTTTTTTACATATAGATTCATTAATTATTATTATTATTTAATACTAATTCGAAGGCTCAAAAACTGTTGTAAATATCTAAAATGTCTACTTGTGCTGCCATCTATTTATGTAAACCAAGTCGCATCAATCGTTCAATTTGGTAAAAAAATATCGGTAGCTAAAAGACAAAATTCTGTCCGTGTTTACTTTAGACCATTTTGGTTGAACAATGAGGGTCTGTTTTACAGTGCCTGAATTTGTTGTACCAGAGAATTCACAATAAATGGAACAGAATTTATATGAAACTAGCGGACCCAGCAGACGTTGTCCTACCCGACCGGGTCTAATTGTGTTTTCAAACCGTCCAAGACCCTGTCGAAATATATACACAACATGTCATCCAAATCGGTCCAGCCGTTTAAGAGGAGTTAGGTGACAAACACACGTACAGAAGAATTATATATATTAAACATTATCAACCGGTACTAATCCAAAGTTAGAGAAACAAACCATAACAAAACCTCCTTTTTACGTACCTACGTTAAACCTACAAACAAAATATTCACACTTCCTTTGTTTTTAGTACCCGAGTCTCCAGCAGAAATAAAGCTCCTAGCACAATCGTCAACTACCCTCCTAGTCAGTTGGAAAAGACCTCGACAGCCGAATGGAAGACTCCTACATTATACTGTGTATTGTAAGCTTACTGCTAGGTAAGTATTTTTATTTAGTTTTAATTCACAACTATCATAATCAGCAGCTAGGACACAGGCCTCCTCTCTGTGAGAGGAAGTTGGCCATAATCCACCACGCGGGCCCAGTGCGGGTTGGTAGATGTCACATGTCTTCGAATTTTTGGTTCTAGGACATGCCGGTTTCCTCACAATGTTTTCCTTCGCCATTTTGAGAGCAGTGGTGATGAAATAAACAATGTAAAGTGGCTCCCTGGGTTCGAACTCACGACCTACAACTCGCACTCTCGGCCACCACTGCTCTCTATTTTTAATTAACGTTTTTAAAACACACACAATTGGTGACTGAAGTTGGGCAGTGCAGCCGAGGCCAGCCCAGAGAGAGGTTAAAAACGTTCACACTCTGATGGGCAATTCTTGTAATTTTAAGACCGTTTTCATTCTGATCTCAATCTGTCAAAAAATACTTACAATTTCCCTACATTTTGACAAGTTTTTTGACACTTCTTTGTCGCCGAGATGGCACTGCGACTAGATTTTGGACGTTTTAAATTACGAAAATTGGCCTTCTGGACGCGTACCGCGTACTGGTTCGAGGTGGCGCGGGAAAACAGTTTTTGGAAGGATTTGCTAACAATAAAGAAAACATTTAAGTATACACCGTTAAATTTAGATCGTTTTAATCCTTAAAAGGGGTCATTGTACTCATCATTATGAACAACTTTTACTACAGGACCAACCCTGAAATCGTGAAAAACAAAATTTGTTGATCCATACATTATGTCGAGTTATGCGGACATAAATCTATGGACCAACTGATTTTGTTTGTACATAAAGGTGTGTACATAATGAATTATCATTTTAACCGCCGCCAATTTTTCAGTTGAAGAATGTTTGGGGGTATGAGGAACAGGGTGTTACGATTGATGTCGGGACGTTGTATAAGTACAATGTGTAACTGAATTAATGCACATTATGAAAGTAGTTTGTTCAGTATCGTTTACTGAATCGATTCCTGTCATTATTTTAATGTCAGTAATTTTTTATCCCAAAAATAATTGAAACTACGTAAATTACACACTTTCGCGGTACAGTCAAAACTTGCTAAAATGGACGAAGTACCCCTATTACGCTAGACCTTATACATAGGTACGTGTGCGACTGTGTGCGTGCGTAGATTTGTAATCACAATTTTCTCCCACAATCAGTATAACTAATTTAATAACATAAACAATGTTTTATACATAATAATAAAAATTCAGTGTTTATATTATGATTATAACATAATATTCTAATTGGGGAGTTTGGTGGTGTGACTTAATTCCGGGATATGTTGTATATGCTAGTTGCGCGGTAAACTCTGCTTGCGCGATGCAGAAATTTGCGTGACGTTAGTATAAATATAATAAATAAATAAATATCCCTGGACATTTCACACAGCACCATTTGTCCCAAGCTAAGCAACCTAATGCTTGTGTTATGGTAACAAGATGGCTGATAAACTACTTATATACAATTTGGCATAACATGGCACGATACCATGGCATGGTATAATGCGTAGTTCGTATGTTAGCGGTGTAGATGCTACAAATGAAAGTCGCGGTTCAATAGCTTTCTAAAGAAAATATGTCAAACCATTCATTCATTCTTTAGATAAAAGTTATCTTACGATTGAGAAATAGGCCCCTACAAACAAATGTTTAAAAAAATAGTCGAAGCTTCGTAAAGAAGTTAGTATTCTAAGAATATTTTGTACTGGGCATTGATTTTTCTACCATAAAATTAATTTGTCATTTTTTTCTTTTACTTGATATAGGTTCATTCACCTTCGTTTGGAAGGCTATAAAAAATTCAACGTGTGTGAAAGTGGTTCATATTCATGAGTACTTTCACCTCCTGAAAGTTTGCCAATGCATTCCAAGTCAGGTGATTAACTCTCAACGATCGTAAATTTCCTTCTCCTTCGTGAAAAAATAAGTGGGTAGCTAATTATTTTTCAGAGTCTAGCGCATTTCAGTGTTTGACTGATCAAATGACACACCTCTCCATTTTTTCTATACCAACAAATAACTCTGACCGTTACATGCAGTGAAGAGATAATAAATATCTTTAATTCACTGACAGACAAAACACAACCTAAAAAACGTTAGTCTAGAAGGAAGCATGAAATTAGGTACAAGAGTTCCTTATACAGGATTTTTTTAACCAGTTCGCAAACTTAAAAACATTTTTTTTTTCAATGTTAATAACATATTTTAAAAACTGCTTATTGTTAATTTGTGTCCTACATTTATTTTTATTTTAATAATTAATTTTATATTTTTTGCTGTGCCCTACAAGGTCCATAATTATACCTTAACAACTGTACAACATTATGGTATGCAAATAAAATTATGACCATGAATTCAGTAAGTACATGATTCTGAAACCACCCCGTGTTTAAATTTTTCGTAATTTTTGCTGATAGGAGATCCCATCGGGCACACGGTTTGTGACTACATAAATTATATCCGATCTAGGAATTTATACAAAACCAGAATTTCACACACTCTTCGATCACCGTTTTACATAAAGAAAATTGTATGAAACCTTTTTCCACCAGCAACGACGGCCCCCAAGCAATAAGAGTGGACGTCCAAAGCACTGCAGAAGCCTACGAAAAGTCCCAGACGTTGGAACTAAAAGGGTTGATCGAAGGAAGACAGTATGACGTCTGGGTCACTTCCAGTACTGCCGTCGGAGAAGGACCAGAGAGTAGGAGAGTTACTAACACTCCTTCGCAAAGAGGTAAGTAACATCATTATTATCTTCTCATGAGCCTTATCTCAGTTTATTTAGGTTGGATTTAGTGCTCGACAGACGGTCAGCGCTGACAAAACAATCAAACCAAACATCTTTGGCCCAAAATTTTGCTGCGAGAACTCCGCTCACTGACGCAGTCATACACCATCAAGTGCACAGGTGACAGGGCATGCGGCACAAGATGAAAGGTGGGTCATTGTCTGTGGGGAGCTATATCAGTGAAAACTTATGAACGACTACAGTGCAGCGCTGATGAATCACTACGCGGGTACAGCAGTCGCGCTGACTAGGGCCGTCCGTCGAGCTCGTCTGTCGGGCGTGTGTGGGTCGACTGACGCATTATGTCGATATATGCGGGCATTTAGTGCGGCGCTGACCGAGCGATTAACCGACGCGCGTACGCAATATATAATCTTGTGTCCAATAAACAGCGCGCATAGCTAGAGCGTACCGTACGCGATGACGGTCGCTCAAGCACTAAATCGAGCCTTAAAGTCGTCACAGAATGTCCATATTTCATCACATCTCTCTAACCCGTCAGCGCAGTCACTATATCATTGTCTATGTGCATAAAACCAGAAATAATCCTATATAGAACTGAGCGTGTTATACGCCCCGTTATGTACTTACTTATCATAAATATATAAACTGACGCCTTCTTCCCATGGGTGTAGGCAGGAACTACAGGACGCCACCTGCTACGATCTTGAATACACCTTTTGCTTCGATGACATCTATACATCTGGTCATACACGCAGGCCGGTTGCCAAGTACTACGCACCTAACCTTTTTGAAGAACATCACCAATAAGGTCACTATAGTATATCCTCCTAGGGCGTCCCCTACCACCGTTTCCACTGGCATCTACCTTATAAAGTATTACGCTATTAGTACTTTTTTTAAAGTCTTTGGAGCGTATCAGATGCCTAGAAATTGTAGCGCAATAGTGTAGGTATATAAACGCAGTCGCAAATGACGTGTTTATTTATTTTTCTACCAGTTGAATTCTGGGGTATTTATTTATAAGTGTCTAATATGCATTTATTAATTTAGAATATGAATATGTATTAAATCAATTAGCATTAACATATTATATTAATACAATAATATAAGGACAATAACAACACGTCTAATTAAATAAAAATAAGCTGTAATAAGACTAAAAATAACATGATAACGGATGATATTAGAGGAAAAACACAGGAAAAGGCTACTCTATGCACACATTTGACGGTTGTATGTAGTATAGCCTATTGTCGTCAAGGAAATAAGTTTAATCTCAATGAAAAATGAACGTTGGTCTTTTAATACGCAACCATTTTTTTTCTACAGGTAAACTTCATCTCATGTATTTATCTTTGTACGTAAGGATGTTGTGTGGGCCGAAGTATTTATCTTACGATCGGCTCGACAAATATTTGTTCGGACTACAAGTAGTTTCACAAGGTCCCTTCCGGTTTTATGTTTGTAATCGCACACAGGATAAATAAAGGCGAAATTCGGGGCAGCATTCAAAAACAAAGGAATAAAACAAAGAGTTTATGCTTTGGTATATTGGCGGCTAACCGTATTGACTATAACCATGTTCGAATAATTATTTCAAAAGTTTTATTTAAAAGCTTAATATTTAATGGTATTTTTGTTGTTTTATATGCCCGTGCTTTCACACACAAATTACACCCTGTCCGGGTAAACCGTTACATTACAGTCATTGCGGGTAGTCAGAAGCCCGAAAGTCTGACAAGGTCTTACCAAAAGGTATCGCAGTACCCAGTAACTGGGTTGTGGTGGTCAGATAGGCAGTCACCCGAGTCTAACCGGATGCAGCTGAATACTAGTATTATACTTGGCGTGACGCTTACTGGTTGTCAGACTTTCGGGCTTCTGACGACCCGTAACGCCTGTCAAAGATCCACGAATGACAGCCGAGACCAACGGCTTGACGTGCTTTCCGAGGCATGGAGGGGTCTTGGTATGTAAAGATGGTCACCCATCCACGGACCAACCGCGGCAACACGTAGCTTAACCTGATCGATCGAACCGTGCGGCTGTTATTACTTAGCCACAAGCCCCTCAAACCTACATCCCCCATAGGGGTTATATTGGGGATAAGGTTTGTAGGGAAGTTTGTAATTTTTGGTGATGGGAGATCCCATTACACGGCTTGTAGAAACTAAAAGAGTATTTTAGTGTAACCTATACAGGGTGTCAGGGACATCGACGCGCAAACTGTAACCATGTATTCAGCACATGACTCTAGCCCTAGCATAGATATTTATCGTCAGTTATTGAAATAAAAAATCAACTAATACATAGAAAAGTGCAATGCTTACGTGGTCAAAATGTATGGAACAGCTATTTAAAAAAAAAAAAAATATTCGACTAAAAATTTCTACTTAATGCATATGGATTACGAATCATGTACTGAATATATTATGGTAACAGGTTACGCGTCGATGCCCCTGCCACCATGCATAACTAACATTCAATACACATATAGTTACAAACAATTGTGAAAGAAAACTAATATGAACCAACTATTTCTCCACAGCCAATGCGAAACTTTTTACTAACTTATTCTAACGCTAAAACTTGTTCATTCAGTTGTGGCCGGAGTTGCATCCCTCGGAGGCGAGATAACTGTAGCTGTTAGAAACTCTCTACTGTTGGAGTGTAGGAGTGTTGGGTCGCCGCCTCCTAGAACCGTGTGGTATCATAATCAGAATATCATCACTCACCATCCGAGGTTCACGCGGAATCGAGATGACAGTTTGCTGATTAAAAGTAAGTATGTAGCGGTATCTACAACGCCACATACGAACAACGCATCATACTGACGTCACGCAAATCCTGCATCTCGCAAGCAGAGTTTACCGCGCCATTAGCATGTATAATGTCGAAGGTTTTTCATAAAATTAGGTTTTTGATCAAAAACCTAGGTTTTTGATGAAAAACCGGAAGATGAGACATTTTAAACTCAATTTTATCATAAACCTGTAACAATCCAGATTTTTTATCAAAAACTTGAACTAGTTTGGGTTTATGATAAAGTTCTTGTCAAAATCACGGGTTTACTTTGTTTTATGACAAATAAATCAATTTAAATTTAATAAATAAAACAATCCATCATCATTTGCAACTTAATAGAAAAAAAACAATTATTTATTTATCAAAATTTTACATCCATGGTCCAATCAACACTTCCCAACATCAATCGTTGGGCAATTACCCGCCAGACACAACTCCCGTCTGGCCGGAGAATCCTTCCTCCCTTTTCTATACAGTATGAATGAACTTTACACCCTGTTCTTCCTACCTCTATACTGGTGACCCCGAACATGAACGTTAGCAACATGATGTTGGGAAGTTTGTATACATGATAATGGCGCGGTAAACTCTGCTTGCAAGATGCAGGATTTGCGTGACGTCGGTATGACGCGTTGTTCGCATGTGGCGTTGTAGATACCGCTACAAGTAATATTTTAAATAAGTCAAAATATTTATAGCATAACATCACCCCTGTAATCCTTGAAGGGTTAGACAGAGGTGTAGCTATAGCTACAGTACGCCCACATTTTGCCAGTTATGTCGTAAGTACCATGAAACAGGAGGCGAGCTTATTGCCATCGACAGCGGCATAAAATATTCCTTAAATGATAATAAAGAAAAAAAAATTCTTAAGCTCTATTTACACGATGCCAGTTTCTTGCCTCTGGCATACAATAAAATTGAATCAAGAAATGACTTGCATCGTCTAAACACTGTTTATTCTCGTACGATGCCACTTTTATTGTTGCTTCAACTGTTTGTATGCTGCAGTCAATTGAATCGTACTGTGTAAATCAGCACCTCAATTGTCTGACACACTTTATACCACAATCCGAAGGTTTTGATGGCAACTTTTAATCCATTGCTTCATACGTTTGAAAAATTCGTCTGCTTGACAATTGAAATAATGCAGTGAATGTTGTTGAACTGTCAAAATGAAAAACGAGACATTATGAGTGTGTTACGCAATCGCCTCGCAGGCTTTATAAATAGATTTATCATCGGTTTGGACCACTTATTGTATCCGGTCTACTAAACTAGGTTATCCTGTGACTTAGGAGGCAGTATGTGTCGCTTATAACGGTCGAGTTATAGTTTGTGTATGTACCCAAAAGTTGGAAAGATATAGTGTATTAACAAAGGCAAAAATGATTTGTTTTCTTTCCTACACTACCCTATACTTATGAAGTATTTAGACGTCCCTTTTCGCGCTAACTTAGAAAATATAAATATCTTAAGCTTATGAAAGTTTGAATAGAAAGTCTCCAATTTTACTCTATTTGAATGTTTCATGTTTTAACTTATAAATATTTGACGTACCTAGATAGAATTTTGCAAAAACTAATGGGTCCTTGAACAAATTTTCTCCAAAGGCCTTTGAAGTGAAATATCATTATACGAAAAACTAATATCCAGTTTCTGAATTTCGCGTCACTTTACGTAATAGCAATATTGAGCCGGGTATCGCACCTCCGTCGCGAAACCATCGCAGCGAAACCCCAGTAGTTCCACCATAACTTGTCCGTTCGTCCGTACGACAAGCAAAACTGCATATTTTAACGTACAAAACTCACACATTTGTTTTTCTTTTAGGTATAGACCAATCATTAAGCGGGAACTACACTTGCTTAGCCAAGAACCTGTACGGTTCTGACTCAGTTGTTTTCACCGTCAAAGTGTTACCTTTGCCTGACCCGCCGACGTTGAGAGCTACGCCTTATAAGGACTATATTGTGGTGGAGTGGGACGAAATTAGGTCTTATGGAAACGACTCAATGGGATTTGGAATAAGTAAGTATTTTTAGTATAGTTAGTACAATGGAACGTATGTCAGTGTTAGTGTCCCTTCACACAGACCGGCTCGGAGAGGAGAGTACTTCTTTATCGCTTTTTTATAAGAGTTTTGGGTCGTTGAAATAAGGTTGATTTTTTCATGTCACTTCTTTTTTTAATAAGAACGCTTAAGAGCCAACCTAACGCGCAGTGACATGAAAAAGTCAACCTTATTTCAATGATCCAAAACTCTTTTTTAAACGCGATGAAAATGTACTCTCCTCTCCGAGGCGGTCTGTGTGAGCAGACACTAACCTTGAGCTGGCCTAGCGTAGTACGGAGTTTCAATAGAATACATGGCCAGCTTATAATGGTTTTGTTACTACCGACTGTACTTATAGATGTATTTGGTCGTAAAACGAACCCAATCAGTAACTTTACGACCAAGTGCTCGTTCTTTTTTTTTGCTAGCTTATACCTATTGTATCCCACGGCTGCACAAATGCCTTCCCTTTTCGTCCAAATCTCTGTTCTATTCATTAATAACATACATAACATTATTGCTTCATACACAGAAAGTAACTTTTTTAAATAAGACCATCTTGATTGCACAGTGCACAAACAAAAATATTAAAACTTTTTCCAGTGCACTGTTATATTCTGAGTTCTAAAATCCGGTTTAATTTCTGAATTATTTATACAAAACGGCAAATTGAAAATATTATGAGCGATTGGCTGCTATGGAACTTAATGGGTACATATATTATAATGCTATGCTATATAATAAAATGCCAAAAAAAAAATGCAATGCCTGAAATAAAATTATTTATTATTAATACATTATCTAACTTTTGCCCACGGCTTCGCCCGCGCGGATGTCGGAAAATATACCACGTGAACTACTGGGATTAAAATTACTTTATCAGAGGAATAATTCCGTAATACATTGTCACGTTAATAAGATACTATTACCGTGACATTGTTTTCATTTAACTCTATCGGTTTACGCGGCGCACGCCAGTAAAGCTCCCAGTCGGCATGATTTTTTCTGACATCTTCCACAATCACCGTCATATTTCAGCCAATTAACACATAACCTTGATAAATTATAAACCTAAACCTTTCTCATGACCCACTCCGTCCATTAGTGAAACCCGTATGAAAATCCATTTTGTAGTTTTTGAGTTTATCGCGTTCAGATAGAAAGTCGCGGCTGGGATAGTTTGTTTTATAATATGTAGTGGTATAGAGTTTTACCCCGTCACTATTGAACGCTGTATAAATTTACGACCAGCAATAAACATCTAAAAATCTTGTAATATTATTCATAACATAACTTTATACAACGTTTATTACACCAAACCACATCACACCACACCACACCACACCACACCATACCACTCCGCACCACACCACACCACACTACTTCACTAGTACTCAATATTATTTCAAATTTTGTATATATATTTGTTTTCTCCCCTTTATTTTGGTTTACTCTGTTCTCCTACCAAAGGTCAAAATAATCTGTTTATCTTAAGATGTAATACTCAATCATTATCTTTGGGGGGGAGCCTGGTAATCTGTGTGACAGGTTTTTCCTAGTGCAGATACCAGTCTCCCACAAAGGATTTATCAGATGTAGTGTCTTCATGTTTTTAAGGCGCCTTTGTGGAAGAGAAATAAATGTTTATTATTATTATTATTAGTAATTTCTTCAACCCCTGAACATAATCTAACCACACTTTCGTTCCATGTCAGATAGTACAATAATTACTTTCGAACTCTCCGCCACCGTCGTCTGTCTGAACAACACCTTAGTGTGCGTACACACCAGCGAGACGCGTCAACGACTGAGGCAACTGCAAGATTTGAAGCGTGTCGCTTGTGTACATGCACACTTAATTTAGGAGGAGTTTCATTCAAACTCCCTTTCAAGTTCAATTTCAAGTTGAGCTCCTTAAGTTCTGAGATGAACTGCAGGATTACTGACAAATGCGTGCACTGACTGGACAGGTCCACTCAATCTGTGTGGTTCTTTCCTTTCAAAGACCATTTCTGACACCAATCTACATAAGAGACTGCCTTTCTTCTCAGAGTGGTCAGATAGGAAACGACCTCATATAGTTTTTAAATGATTGAGTTGTAAAAGTGTTTTTGTAATTCTACATTATTAACAAAATGACTTCCCACCCAGGTTACAACCTAACTTGGAGAGAGAACGACGGTCTCTGGCAAGAAGCATGGCCAGTGACAAGAGAGAATCGTCTACAAGGAGTACAGTCACACACTCTGGCTGGTCTCAAGTGCGGGACCAAGTATTCTGTTCGAGTGACCGCTACTGATAGTGTTGGGACTTCGGCCCCTGCGCATATTGATATTACTACTTTGGGTGGAGGTAAGTTAAAACTAGTTGGTGTTTTAGCAGTATTGTCTTAAAATTTCTTATTTCAAGGTTTTATTTCAAAGAGTAGACGCAAGTTAGCACTATAAGTGCCGCTGTCACGTCCTGCATATACTTGTAAATTATTTTTCAGGTGCTGCAAACACGTTGCGTGTCGCTGTGTTTGACACTTTCACTTTTTTTTCCCTTTCAAAATCGCCGCGTATTTACTATTATAATGTCACTATGCAGTGCCGGTAACCAGCGCGGTGTGTTGGTCGCAATATGTATGCGGCACCCTAATAAACAAGTGGCTTAAGATCAACCAATCTATTCTGCAAAAAATCTCACCCTGATAACTGATGTAAAGCGAGCTTGAAGTGAGCCGACAATAGTATTGGCAATAGCATTAGGTGGAATGACAGATCACTTCAAGCTCACTTGACCTTAGTTTTCACTGTGAGATTCTTACAGAATAGATCAACTGTAATAATGTATCGATTAGTGCAAATAATATATCCTCTGTCAGTATCAATTATTATAGACATAACTAGCTTCTGCCCGCGGCTTCGCCCGCGTGGATGTCGTAAAATCCCACGGGAACGTGCTACCAGGATAAAAAGTATGTGCTTCCCCAGGATGCCATCTATCTCTTTGCCAAATCAGAAGTTCGGTGGTTTAGGCGTGAAAATGTAACATACAGTTTCAAGTTCAAATCCTCCCCTAAAAACCGAATTACCCCTTTTTGCCCCGTCAGGGGTCTATTTACGACAACATTACATACTTATTATTAATTATTTTCTGTCAAAAGTATCAATACTGAGTTTCGAGTTAATCGGACCGCGCATTCAATTTCATCCACGCAAACTTCAACACCCCTATATCCCTCTTTGAGGGGTAGTTTTGAAAAACTTATAATGATAAACTTTATTACTTACTTAGGCAAGTATTGTTGCCAAGTTTCAAGTTTATTAACTAAATTAATAAGATGTTTCATATAAACTGTAACCCCGCTTTTCACCCCCAAAGGGTGGAATTTAAAAAAAATCGTTTGGAATATATTCCTAACTTGACTCAAAGATTATTTATACCAATTTTCTAATTAATCAAGCCACTTATTATGAGCCTCCCCTGTAAAATTAACTATCCCTTTTCAACCCGTTAGGGGTAGATTTTCGAAAAATCCGGATCATGTTATTCTTTATTTTTGGTCTTAAGTATAAAGAAGATTTAAGATTAACCAAAACTCAGTGAGTTTCGTTAATCGGACCGCGCATTCAAATTCGTCCACACAAACTTCAACGCTCCTATATCCCCTTTGAGGGGTAGTTTTGAAAAACGAATAATGATAAACTTTATTGCTTACTTAGGCGAGTATTCATGCCAATTTTCAAGATTATTAACCTAACGAATAAGATTTTTCATATAAACTGTATCCCCGCTTTTCACCCCCACAGGGGTGGAATTTTGAAAAATCATTTGGGATGTGTTCATAACTTGACTCAAAGATTATTTATACCAATTTTCGAGTTAATCAAGCCACGCTGTAAAATTGACTACCCCTTTTCAGGCCGTCAAGGGTAGATTTTCGAAAAACCCTGATGCACATTATTCTTTCCTTTCAATTTTAGGTATAAATACTGAGTTTCAAGTAAACCGGACCGCGCGCTAAAATTCTTCCATACAAACTTTGAAACCCCCTAATCCCTTTTTAGGGGGTAGTTTATAAGAACAAAAAAATGTCCAACTTCATAATTTACTTAGATAAGTATTCGTGCCAAGTTTCAAGTTTATTAACTCAAGGAATAAGATTTTTCATACAAACAAAATCCCCCCATTTCACCCTCTTAGGGGTGGAATTCCGAAAAACCCTTTCTTAGTGGATACCTACTCTTCACGAAGAATACACCCTCCAAATTTCATGTCTCTAGGACCAGCGGTTTAGGCTGTGCGTTGATGTCTCAGTCAGTCAGTCAGTCAGTCAGTCAGGACTTTGAATTTTATATATATAGATACCCGCTAAAGCCTATCAATAAACAATGTTGATTTAGAAGAAGACATAACTTTCGTTTACTGAGAATTATCTGAATCATAATCTTACGTTAACATCAAAGATTGGTTCTTGATATTTTGGCCAACCAATCATAATAATAACTAGAATGAAATGTGACACCATTCGAACAAATGACGCTTTCCGAATCAGAGAATATGTAGGTAGTTTTATTGTTTCTCATCGAAAACAAGCTTCCAATTTCGGGAATATGGATATGAATTACTACAAATAATTTTTAGTTTATTATAGAAAACATTCGCACATTTATACTTACACTAGCTTTCATCCGCTGTTTCGCCCGCTTTACGGTCGGAAAATATCGAACGGAACGTACTAACGGTATAAAAGTTTTCTATGTGTCCTATCCCAGGTCATGGTTTATCCGTGTGCCAAATTTCCTATCGCAAAACGGTTATTTATAAAGAAAGAATAATAGTTTATTCTGCACAAACAAAACGCACATTACAAAAATAAAACAATAATAATAAAAAGACATAAAATACAACATATTTGACAAAGTATGTACATGTCACAGACAATTGACCCAAAAGTCATATTCTAACATACAGAAGGTCAATTCTTGTACCTAAAAAACGTTCAACAATCTCATCTCAGCGACAATCAATGTCAAAAACCTGTCAAATATGTAGGGAAATTGCTTGTGTTTTTGGCAGATTGAGATAGATTACGAGTAGAATGCGAACGTTCTTAAAAATCAGGGAATTGGTTTTTGCAATACAACAAAGGGAGATATATTGCAAAAACCTGATACTAAGTCGTCTATTAAAGGCGGGCCTGTATTTTGACGTAAAGGTAACTCACAGACAGAGTTACTTCCGCATTTATAATATCCTTTTTCTTAGCGTGTTAGTGGTAATCCAAATGGACTCGGCTCAGAATTCGGCTACGTATTTAGCGCCCTAGGCAGCGTCCTTCAGTTCCTGTAACGTGCAGCTCACATGCGTGCCCTGTGGACATGATGTTAAGGGGTTTCTTTATATTAATGTTAAGTGGCATTCAAACATCAAAAATGTATGGTTACACACTCACTCAATCATTGCTTAACTTTAAACAACGTTTATAAATTTTTATTTATTACTGTAATTGCCCGTGACATCACAGCGGGCCTTTTAGCCTCGAAGCCTTTTAGCTGGATAGGAGCCTTTTGGCCTCGTACAGGACTTTCTGTTTCATTTTTCTTTTTGTTACTTTTTTTTATATCATTTGGTTTTTTTATTGTGTTTAGTTTAGTTTTATGATCTTTCTGTACGAGTCGCAATAAATACTTTTTCTTTCTTTCTTTCATAAATAAAGGGGTTTGTGTCCCATCGTTTTTGGAACAGCATTACATTTACACTCTTCATATGCCTAGCCTTTTCCCAACTATGTTGGGGTCGGCTTCCAGTCTAACCGGATGCAGCTGTATACCAGTATTTTACATGGAGCGACTGCCTATCTGACATCTACAACCCAGTTACTACGTAATACGATACCCGTTGGTAAGACTGGTTGTCAGACTTTCGGGCTTCTGACGGCCCGTAACAAATGTCCACGAATCCACGAATTCACAAATGACAGCCGGGACCAACGGTCTAACGTGCTATCCGAGACACGGAGGGGTATATGAAGATAGTCACCCATCAAGATAGTCAACCCGATCAATCGACCCATGCGACTGTTAATACTTAGCCACAAGCCACATTACATTTACACTCGATTTATAATATTAATGTGGACAAATTACTGTATTGGAGTGTCTTCCTCTGAGTAATTTCCGTACGTGCTAATCGACTGGTCAGAGAAATTAGGACAGCGCCGTTTATATACGGTCCTACATCAACACTAATGTTTAAACGTGATTCTTTTCTGCGTAAATAAGGACCAGTGTTTTATTTTTCTAACCCCATTTGTAATAGTTTTTTCTCTGGTTGGATTCAATGACCTCGAAAAGCTGCTACTACTATTCTATTCCGTTATCTTATACTTACTTAGAACTTATTTCCTACTTATACTCCGTCCATTAGGTTAACTGTTATTTGACAGCTGCCTTAGAATGTACATATTCCAGATTATGTTAAAGTTAACTTTAAAATAAATGTATAAACTGCCTAATCTTATTGAATTATCTTATTTATTATATATAAATATATATAACTCAAAGGTGACTGACTGACTGACATAGTGATCTATCAACGCACAGCCCAAACCACTGGACGGATCGGGCTGAAATTTGGCATGCATGTAGATGTTATGACGTAGGCATCCGCTAAGAAAGGATTTTGATCAATTCTACCCCCAAGGGGATAAAATAGGGGATAAAAGTTTGTATGAAACTTTATCAAACTATACTTCTTAACTCGAGCGAAGCCGCGGGCAAAAGCTAGTTTATTATAATACCGGACGTGTATCTGTTTTGACAAAAAAATATAATTGCTCACTAGTTCAATCTGTCACTGGTTTCATGGGATTTGAATTTTAGATCAGTCAAAAGGACCAATTTTAGCAGTCACCTATTAACCTACTCATTGTTAAAATCCAATAGTGAAAGAAAGAAAGAAAATACATTTATTTGCGGCAAACATGATGCATAAAAAAAAATAACAAGTTGGGGGTAAACATGCGTTACATTCACGCAAAACGACCATCGCTCAGCATAATGCTAAGACCCTATACGAGACAGAGCCCCAGCGCTGGTTTTCAGCGGCAGCCAGCGTTGACGAAATAGTGAATCTAAAGTAGACCATTTAAACACCATTTTAAGCGAGATAATTTACAAGATAATAAAATTGATTCTAGTTGGCCTTCCCAATAAGATTCATTATGGAGAGGAATGGGGAAGAAACTCCTTAATGACTCTTTTGGAAAAAGCACGTTTTTTTCAAACTCAAACTCAAATCATTTATTTCAATTAAACCATTTACAGGCACTTTTGAATTGTCAAAATTAAATAGTCGGTCAGTTAGTCAGAAAGTTGAAGCTAGTCGCCCATTCCAAAAACGTAGATCTCTATGGAGAAGAACGGGCAAGAAACTCCACGGACACTCTTTTAAATCAAAATATTATTACAAAATCCTGGGTACATTATTCTTATTGCTTCTATATGTGAGAACAATGTAAAAAAGAAACAATTTAAAATACAACATTAAAAATAAGCCCTGGCAGTTAAGAGATGAACAGTCTCAACCAACGGCGCCCGTTCACGAACATGACGCGTGGATCAGCACCACCCAGCTCAACCATTTTGTAGGGAACCGAATGATCCAACACACGCGCCACCATCAGTGAGACATTTAAGTGAGCATGACATATTCTCAACTGCCATGCACTTTTAAGTCAACATCAAAATATCATAAAAAACGGATCCATGGTTCTTACATTTACAAAATTTTAAAAATGCTTCTAAATTATACAAAACAAAAAAAAAATTAAAAAAAAAAAAATGCAAATTTTGCAAATTTTCTTAAGAGATAAGAAAGAAAAAAATATTTTTTAAATATATTTCATATTCCTTGATCAATTGTCTTTCCCTACAGCACCTGTATCTCCACCTTCAACCGACTGGTTGTGGAGCAACGCCACCCACATCTACATCCAGCTGAGTGGATGGGATGACAGTGGTTGCGACGTCACAAGATGGGAAGTGGACTACCGGCTCCTTGGATCCAACCTCTGGCAACGAGCGGAGAATAAAGCGGTAAGTGAAAAACTTCTTAGGGCGCATTTCACCAATGAAACATGATCAACACATCTAAACCTCGTTCAAGAGCTGTCATTGTCATTGTAGCGGTATCTACAACGCCACATGCGAACAACGCGTCATACTGACGTCACGCAAATCCTGCATCTCGCAAGCAGAGTTTACCGTGCCATTAGCATAGATAAAATTTCCCAATATCAATCGTTGGGCAATTGCCCGCCAGACACAACACCCGTCTGGTTGGAGGATCCTCCCTTTTCAATGGAGGATGAGTGAACTATACACCCTGTTCCTCATACCTCCAAATCATCATTGTTGTGGAATACTGACACTGACAGCTCAGAGGGGCAATGCTCGTAATTTTAAGAACGTTCACACTCTGATCTCAGTCTCAATCTGTCAAAAATACCTCTAATATCCCTACATTTTGACAAGTTTTTGACATTTGTTTGTCGCCGAGCTGAGACTGCGACTAGATTTTGGACGTTTTAAATTATGAGACTCGGCCTTCTGATGACGTGCAGTCTCGTTGATGAAATTCGCACTTAAATATTATACCACTACTAGCAACCGGCCCCTGCTTCACACGGATACAATCTTCTCGAAACATGGCAATTTCTGCCGTATATATTAGTTCAATATTTTTTGAGCTACACACATCAACTTGCACTTTTAAATTCTCTAAATGATGGTGAAAACCGCATTAACCCATTCCCTGTCCCTTGAATCACATACACATATGATTCAGGCTGATTGTTTAACTTTCCACTGTCTACTTTGTGGACAGTTAAAATCCATGGGGTAGTTTAGAAGAACTAATCTCACAAACAGATAGGCACTCAAAATGACATTAAAGATGCTTATAATTAATTTGCTTTGTATTAAGCTTCCCTTGTACCAAGTTTGCGAAGTTTGGATGTTATAGCATAGTGATGCTCGAAGTTTTGAACAAGATAGAAAATTGTTATTATGAAACTATCTACGAGTAGTATGCGAGACAGAATTGATTATAATTATTTATCACTTAAGACATTACTTCTACATCTTGAGTAACGAACTCCCCTTTGTGACTTAAGGGTAATAAATTACATTAGACTGGCATACAAATTCTAAGACATGGGACATCTACCAACCCGCACTAGTCCCGCGTGGTGGATTACGACCCACTCTCTCTTACAGAGAGGAGGCTTGTGTCCCAGCAGTGGGAACATTATTGGTTAATTATGCTAAGTAGCAAATGGTGGCTCAGTGGTAATGGCCGCGATGTACGAGTTGTAGGCCGTGTGTTCGATCCCAAACATGCAGACTTTACTTTGTGTGAATTATTTTATCACCACTGCTCTCAAAACGGTGAAGGAAAACATCGTGAGGAAACCGGCATGTCCTAGTACCAATAATTCGAAGACACGTGATATTCACCGACCCGCACTGGGCTCGCGTGGTGGATTATGGTCCACTCCCTCTCACCGATTAAAGGCCTGTGTCCCAGCGGTGGGAACATTATACGCGTAATTACGATAAAACTTCTATTGTGTCTCGTTCAGTGTCCTGCAACCGAATAATAATCTTTTCTTCCTCTCCTAGCCCATGGACTTAAACCTCGGCTGGAGCTACATCGAAGGCCACTACCAGGCCCCACCTCTTCGGTCCATACCCACGTCTTACGCAGTCGGATCTCTCGCTCCCGCAAACTGGTACCAGCTCAGAGTGACTGCGATGAACGATGCCGGGACTGCTTCTACTGTTTATACTTACGCTACCAAGACTTTGGATGGAGGTGAGTTTTTTTTTTCGTTTGTTTGTACCCAAGTCTTGAATATTGTTGTGAACAGTGGCAACGGCCCCAACATACGACTTGTAGGTCGTGGGTTCAAACCCAGGCATGCGCTTTACTTTGTGCAAATAATTTCATCACTACTGCTCTCCAACGGTGAAGGAAAATATCGTGAGGAAACCGGCATGCAGTAGAACCAAAAATTCGAAGACATGTGACGTCTACCAACACGCACTGGGCCCGCGTGTTGGATTACGGCACACTACCTCTATTATAGGTTAATTATTCTGTTCAAAAAAATTAAGTACTACCGGTTGGTAGAACCCGCACTGGGTCCGCGTGGTGGATTACGGCCAACTCCCTCTCATAGAGAAGAGGCCTGTCAGCAGTGGAAACATAAGCTGATTATGCTACGCCTATTATATGCTCCTCCCCTTATATATTTGGGGTCGGCGTAACATGTCTTTTTCTTCCGTACTTCACTCTATTATCCGTTATCTCGATAGTCACCTCCTTTCTCGCCATATCATCGTTCACACAGTCCATTCATTGTCCGCTTCTTACTTTATGCCACCCGTGTGCGAAGTCCGGAGCGGAGACTGCTAGGGTCGGGCAGCGAAGCCGTTCATGTGGTGTCAGCCCAATAGAGGGGCATGCTAGCAAGCCGCTCCAGAATGTGGGGAGTGGCATAAGGGGGACAGGACGAGATAACTTGTAAAGGAGTCAAGCAGCGACTGCGGTGATAGCGTGTCTATCTAGGCAGGCTATGTCCGCAGCCGTCTCCTTGAGATTCGGTCCATATATTATGACTTGATGTCGGTGGGGCCATGGGAGGTGGAGGGTTTGTCCCTATCTACTATCTAGTCCATTCATAGTTTTCATAACATATATTTTTTCTTTTCCATCGTTCATGTTACTGTATAATAATACGTTTTCGATCTATACTGCGTTGTTAACATATTAATTGTGAATACTGAAATCCTAAGCCCAAAGGACCAACTGTACGTAGCAGCAAGTTCGTTAATTCCGTAAATGCAAAGCTTAGTTAGTTACTGTTTACGTAATATGTTTACACGAACGGTTTGTGGTCTTTAGGCTATGAGCATTCGATAACTTACAAAACAAATACAAATAAGAGATTAATTCGATCGTGTCGATTCGAATTAGTATTAATTATTTTTTTGGCTGTATTTTTATTATTTGTGTGTGATTCACATCCGTACAATATCGATTAAAAAAAAAAGATCTAATTAATTGAGCCACTATTGCTTAGATCTACAATAGTTACATTCGACCGCTCGTCTGTGGTAACACTTGGACCTTGAGCAGGCCTTATACAAGGTGGCAGAACCTGTTACCATGGATTCAGTACATGATTCTGAAGCCCCTGTGTCTGAAGTTGAATTTTTTTGTTATTTCAAACAAAACTTTTTTCCAAAAAAAAAAAACAACCGACTTCCATAACACTACAAAGTGAAAAATAACTTTAATTTCGAAAGTCGGTGGCGAAAAACGAAATACGAAAACCAAAGACACCGACTTTATTATGGAAGTCTGTATGAAGTATGAAGTTTTTTTTTTTGTAAAAAAAGGTTTTTTTTTTCACTTTTCTGTTGTGATATTTTTTAAGATTTTTCAAAAACGGCATGACCGATTTCAATAAAATTTTCATGGGACAATTTGGAAAGTATATCCTTTCCAACAATAAAGAATTTTTCAAATCGGTTGGCAAGCGACGGAGTTATGCGCGAACAAACATAAAAAAATACAAACCTCTGAATTGAGAACCTCCTCCTTTTTTTAGAAGTCGGTTAAAAAATATTATCTCAGCTGTACATTTTGACTGCGTAGCTACTTTTCCATGAAACAGCAGGTTTTTTTACTAAAAAAAATAGTCGCTAGGGGTTCAAGAATCATGTGCTGCATTCATAGTTTCAGTTTGCGCGTCGATGTCCCTGCCACGCTGCATAGTACGGAGTTTCAATAGAATAAAAGGCCAGTTTATACTTATTTTGTTACCACCGACGTTTGGCTCATCATCATCTGCCTTCCTTTTCCCAACTATATTGGGGTCGGCTTCCAGTCTAAATGGATGCAGCTGAATACCAGTATTTTACATGGAGCGACTACTTTTCTGACCTCCACAACCCAGATTCTAGGAAACTCACTATCCCTCGGTAAGACTGGTTGTACTCCTGTAAAATATTATAGTAAAGCCCGAAAATAGTTCCTATAACTTTCCAAATAAACAACCAACATTCCTTCTATAAATAAACCAAGCCAACAGCTTCAACTGGAAGATCCAATAAAACTCTTCCACAACTTTACGTCCTAAATAACCAGAGGGTTAGCACGAACGTGCGACTTTCAATCTAAAATACGACTATCCTATAGCATTTTGGTTTAATTTTTTGTGACAAGCACAATTAGTACCCATAAATATGAATGAAGTACTAAAACTAAATAAATATTATGAGCAAACGAATATTTACAGTTTTAAAATCATTCAATGTTAAAGTGCATAATATAAGCTAACACACTAAGGGCTTATTTCTCCAACGCCAGATAACTTTATCCGAGGAATAATTTTGAATTTCTGACAGTTCTTCTATGCAAAAACTGTCAGACGTCAATTTTATTCCACGAGCATAGCATCTGTAGGTTTGTATACAAAGTTACGTGTTAAAATTTACGTTACGTTTATTCCGCGCGCTCGCGCTGGACTCACAGAGATAGTTCCACCTGTGACCTAGTACATCCAGTACGACCAACTTCGGTCTAGCAAGACACATTAAGGTACACAAAGTTAGACAACGTTGCAAGTGACTGGTACTCCATTAATATACATTTTCAGGGAAACTCTGTCTAGTACAAATATTGACTCTTGACTTGGAAATAGGTTCTGGGTTATTGATTTATCAGTGTTCCTTATATAGATCAAGCAAACTGTTATATTGTTGTCATCGGTAAGCCATTATATTTCAATGAAGCAATTATGAGCTTTATTCGTTAATACTTCATATTGATATTTAGGTAATAAATCTGTCAACTAACCGATAGGCCATCAAATAGGTAATATCATAATCTGGTTCAATGGAAATAATTATCTCGCGATGTGATGTGTGTATCGGTCTTTGGTTTTGTATTTTCGTGTTTTGCCATCGACTTCCGAAATTAAAGTTATTTTTCACTTTGTAGTGTTTTTTTTAGAAGTGAGTTGTTTTTTTTTTGTAATAAAGTTTTCACTTTTCTCTTTTTTTTAACTGTGGTTCCTACCCCACAAAAATTTGTATACCTTCACTTGCTAAGTAAATAACTTTGGATAAAAACTGGGTTTGGAGGACTCTTACTCGTATATAAAGGAGGCCGGAAAAGTACTACCACAATATCAATGGTGCTGTGTGAAATGTCCAGGGATAAGTTATTTCATCACCACTACTCCCTAAACGGCGAAGGAAAACATCGTGATGAAACCGGCATTTCCCAGAACCAAAAATTCGAAGGCATTAGACATCTCCCAATCCGCAAAGGGCCCGCATAGTGGATTACAGCTCACTCCCTAAGGTCACCAGAATAGAGGCATGAGGAACAGGGTGTAAAGTTCACTCATCCTCCATAGAAAAGGGAGGATCCTCCGACCAGATTGCCCAACGACTGATGTCGGGAAGTTTGTATGTATGCTAATTGCGCGGTAAACTCTGCTTGCGAGATGCAGGATTTACGTGACGTTAGTATGACGCGTTGTTCGCATGTGGCGTTGTAGATACCGCTACAAAGTCTTGTGTCGCAGTAGTGGGAACACTATAGGCTGATTATTCTTATGCTATAGACGGCGAAGACCAATTACCATTACATAGGCCGCCTGCTAGTATGCTTCCAAAAATCCAATGATTCCCAGGAATTATGTCATCACTATGAGCTTTGCTACTTACCAATAATGTTATATAACATGAAAACAATAACAACATTGTGTACATAAATCATCTCAAAACTTGCTTCCTCTGAATGCGGTCAGCTAACGAACCATCTCGCTTATTGCCTTAATGTAAATAGTTTGTTAGCCATGATCGATCACCCCGCTTATGTAACAACAAACCGATCTTAGGGCTATGTCACAGAGGGTTAAAGAAACAATTTACTTGGATATAAGGAATAGCAGCTATGACCCAGTGGTCATCAGTCGAAGGACATCCACTGTTGGACACAAGGCCTCCTCCAAGTCCACTTTGACCGATTCTATGCTCCCTGAATCCAGCGGATCCCGGCGGCCTTCACAACAGTCATCGGTACAACTTTTGAGAGGCCTTCCAACGCCCACACTACCCACCACCCGGTGGTAACAGCCCCGAATTTCCCCTGAGTTGTAAGTCGTCATCCCAGGCAGGCATGCACTTCACTTTCAATGCAATTTAATTTATTTCAACGCCACTGCTAAACGGCGAAAGAAAGTATCGTCAGGAAACCAGCCTGTCTTAAAATAAAAAATTTGAAGACGTGTGATATCCACCAACCCGAATTTGGGCGGCGTGGTGGATTATCCCTCTCACAGAAAGGACGCCTGTGTCCCAGCAGTTGGTGCACCAAAGGCTACTCGCAATAGCTCTCTTAATGCACCAATTTACTGCATAAGTTCTGCTGAGCCGTATAAAAAGAGTAGATTGTCGTAGATACCATACCATACCGTGTTCGATTTCACGATGCTTTTGAGATTTAGATACATTCAGTGGCCTCCAAAAGGTATTTGACGTTTTTCCACTTCAGATGTGATGCCACATTATGATTTAAAATAAAAAATAATCAGGCTATTCTAAGGGATTACTTGATTATTTTTTATGACAAGCCATAGGTTGAATCAGTCAATAAAAACGTTATAGTGTACTTTAAACATTTGGATCACTAGAATTTTAAATCGTGTGTCACAACTGTAGTGGAAAAATGGCAACTAACTTTTGGACGCACACTAACGTTTGTACATTTTAACATGAATTTAATACAAAAGGTGTTAACAGGTAGGTAATTGTACTTGTATCTGTCAATTTTTTTTAATAGATTTTCAGCTTTACCGCTAAAGCATTAGGTTCAAGGTTGATTGGGAAAATTTTACAGTTTCGGGTAGCTTGGTGTGCTGGCGTCTGTAGAATGAGACCAATATACAATTTCAGAGCAGCATCAATATAAACTTGAACATTAAACTTCTCATAATATTATTCTCAGTTTCGAAGCGAGCCATCGTCGCCGTGTACAACAGCCTCAATAGTTTCTCAAGAACATAATTGTTAACAAATGACACAAGTTTCATCAAAACTTTGACGCTCAGTATCAAAAGTTTAGTTATCTGCCGTGACAGGCCTGAGATGAAATTGTCATTGAAGCGAAGTTAAAGGTTATGGTTTAGTAATAAGCGGGAGCGGAGTAGGTGGCGAGCAATGGTGGCCCAGTGGTAACGGTTCCGCCTTACGGGTTGTAGGTCGTGGGTTCGGACCCAGGCAGGCCTTCCAAGCACCTGCACTTCGACCTTGTCATCCAGCGGGTTCCTGTGGCAGGCGGTTTGCTTTATGTAATTTATTTAATCACAAGTGCTCTCAAAAACGAACTAAAACATTGTGAGGATACCAGCAGATCTTAGGACCAAAAAATCGAAGACATGTGACATCCACTACCCCCCACTGGGCCCGCGTGGTGGCTTTAGGACAGAGAGGAGGTGTGTGTCATGTGTCCCAACAGTAGGAACGTTAGAGGCTGAGATATGACTAGATGGAGAGAGATTTAATACTAGAGCTATAGTCCGCGCGGAACTAGTTGGCCGCGCCTTAGGTATGTGAGCGGTGGGACGGAGGGGCCCCGCGCACTACGTACGTGCGTTGCAACTCGCCGCCTCACCCCCGCTATCCCTCCCGTCACACATACTTCTTAAGGTTAGGAGGCATGGGCCCACATTTAGTTTGTAGATGTCACGACGTTTCAACTAATTTAAAAAAATGGAACAGAATTGAATTTGTAAATATGTACAGTCGGCAAAAGAGATAAGTAACCGGGGCATCGGATATAGTTGAAGTTTAGTAAGAAACCGTTGGATATTATTTAATGAAATTTAATTTGATAAATAAACTGTTTGTTTTCTATTAATGAAATTAAATTTTATTCGAAAACATCCATCGGTTTCTTGCCAAACTTCAACTATATCCGACGGCCCTGGTTACTTATCTCCTTTGGTGACCGTACATAGCATAATCAGTCTATAATGTTCCCACTGCTGGGACACAGGCTTCTTCGGTGTAAGAGGGAGTGGACCGTAACCCACCACGTGGGCCCAGTGCGGGTTGATAGATATCACATGTCTTCTAATTTTTAGTTCTAGGACATACCGATTTCCTCACGATATTTTCCTTCACCGTTTTGAAAACAGTGGTGATTAAATAATTTGCACAAAGTAAAGGGCCTGTCTGGGTTCGAACGGGCTACCTATAACTCGTAAGTCTGGGTCTACCACTGGGTCACAACTGCTCTTGGTCCTGTAAATACATAATTATGTTAATAATAATAATATAATAATATCCCTGGACATTTCACACAGCACCATGTGTCCCAAGCTAAGCAACCTAATGCTTGTGTTATGGTAACAAGATGGCTGATAAACTACTTATATACAATTTTTTTTTTTTTAAATCCATACATATTATAGATAGAAAAACACCCAGACTCGGAACAAATACATGTAGGTCATACAAATATTTGTTCCGTGCGGGAATCGAACCCGCGACACGCAGCGCAGCAGTCAATCGCTTAACCACTGCGCCAACCGTGCCGTCATGTTATCAGTATATAATCACATAGACAGGCGGTGATTGAAATTCGATTCTTTAGCACTATCCTGTCCAGCTCACATTCACAGACGCGATGATTATCTTTGAAACCTAAATCTATAGTTACTGACTCACAAAAAAGAAAGTCACATTCTGTAACAAAAATCATTTCTATTTTACGAGACAAAAATAGTCCTACTCCGATCCAATATTGAATGACAAATGTCACTCATAAATATCTCAACATTTTCGGCTTCCAGGAATTTTCCCTTTGATCTAAGAAAGAACTAAAAGCAAATATCATCATCCTCTTGGCCTTATTTTATGTTATTTGAGGTCAGCATGTCTTTTTCTTCCATACATGGAGCGTAAATATGGTCTCTAATAAAACGTCAAAAGTCCGCACTTGGAGTCTGCGAACTGGCTATTGGACGAAGTATACTAGGTGTCAAACTCATAGACCGCATTAGGAACTTCGAACTTTGTTCCAAAACACAAATAGCGGACAAGGGTCGCACAGCTGCTGGACTAAAGTGGAACTGGGCTGACCACATCTTTCGCATTTCGGAGCAGCAAAAATCACCACTCAGTGGATCCCAAATAGTAGGAAACGACTACGCGGTAGGCCCAGAAAGAGATGGCGGGATGATCTGGAATCCATATTAAAGGATTAGCCCACAATCGCAGTAGAACGGGAACTCAACTTTCACACGGTCGTCCCAATACGCCGAGATCTTTAAACGTTACTTAGCTCGTACTTTGACTAAGACATGTTCCTGTCTCTACCATACACTTGTAGTTTGACAGTTGTGTGACAGTGACAAGAATAACACTGAGCCAAAGTACATGCTAAATAACGTTTATATATTGCCTTATTGCTTTTCACGTTCATACTCAAACCATGCGCATCGATATATCCCTGCGATGAGTTTGGTTGCCAAACGAATAACTACTAAGCTTTGGAGAGTTGGGATCGATCACTAAAAAAATCAAATCTGGAAAAAGAAACTAATAAAGCAATTCTCAGTAACAGCCCGGAATCCAGATTTGTGCCGGTATCGGCAGTAGATTCATTTCTATTCCATGGGACTCATAACTGGCAAAATTTTAGTGTTTCATACAGTTCTGCCAATCGTTGTAGGCCTGAGGTTATGTATGTAGAAGAGCTCTTTGATAAAAAGTTCGACATGTGTTTTTGTTTGCCAGGACAGTGAAACCAAAGGGTGGCAACGAAACCTGATTACTAAGGCTCCGCTGCCTCTTGAACCATTATTAGTAGACACTTTAAATTGTCACAGAGTATGTACTACTATTAATATAAATCTTACTAATATTATAAACGCTAAAGTTTGTATGGATGGATGGATGTTTGTTACTCTTTCACGCAAAAACTACTGAACGGATTAGTATGAAAATTGGCACACAGATAGTTTATAACCAGGATTAACACATAGGATACTTTTCATCCCGATATTCCCACGGGATCGAAACTTATGCGGGTGAAACCGCGAGGCGCAGCTAGTAATAAAATAAAGTTAAAAATTAAAGGGGATCTATATATTAGAAAAATAAATATGTAGTGTTAAATGTTGTACCACTGCTCATGGTACAACATTTACCTAACCCTACATTTTAAATTAAATTCATACTTGAATAGAGGTCATATAAGCCACAAACGAGTATGTAGGTGAATAATTAATCAAACTTTATTATAGAACTAGCTGACCCGGCAAACGTTGTTTTGCCATATAAATTATTTCTAGCTGCCCGGCGCTACTTTGTTCGCGTGGAGTGCTACCCCCTACCCTACTCCTACACTACTCCTACCCTACTCCTACCCTACTCCTACCCTACTCCTACCCTACTCCTACCCTACTCCTACCCTACTCCTACCCTACTCCTACCCTACTCCTACCCTACTCCTACCCTACTCCTACCCTACTCCTACCCTACTCCTACCCTACTCCTACCCTACTCCTACCCTACTCCTACCCTACTCCTACCCTACTCCTACCCTACTCCTACCCTACTCCTACCCTACTCCTACCCTACTCCTACCCTACTCCTACCCTACTCCTACCCTACTCCTACCCTACTCCTACCCTACTCCTACCCTACTCCTACCCTATTCCTACCCTACTCCTAACCTACTCCTACCCTACTCCTACCCTACTCCTACCCTACTCCTACCCTACTCCTACCCTACTCCTACCTTACTCCTACCCTACTCCTACCCTACTCCTACCCTACTCCTACCCTATTCCTACCCTACTCCTACCCTACTCCTACCCTATTCCTACCCTACTCCTACCCTACTCCTACCCTACTCCTACCCTACTCCTACCCTACTCCTACCCTACTCCTACCCTACTCCTACCCTACTCCTACCCTACTCCTACCCTACTCCTTTTTCCATATTTTCTGACCGTTTAAACCTTCCCTGGACTACGACAAACATTTCAAAACCAAAATTAGCTAAATCGGCCCAGCCGTTCTCGAGTTTTAGCGAGACTAACGAACAGCAATTGATTTTTATATATATAGATAACTAAGTGAAGTGAGCTGAAGGCCAATTCCCGTAATTAAAAACGTACAAAATCTAGTCGCAATCTCATTTCAGCGACCATCAATGTCAAAAATCTAGGGAAATTAGAGGTAGTTTTGACAGATTGAGACTGAGATCAGACTGAACGTTATTAAAATTACGAGAATTGCTCCTCTGCTATTCCACCTGATGCTGAGGATTGACACGATTGACATTGACTTCTCTTGATTGAAGTGAGCTCACTTCAAGCTCACTTCACCTAAGTTTTCTCGGTGAAATTTTCCAGAATACATAGGCTATGCTACCTTCCAAATGTTGGTTCGCTAAAAGTTAACAAAGACCATAATTAAAGCCTGAAAATCAATGCTGAACATTGAACTTTATTTGGGGTAACCTAGTTTTCATTTGAGTTGGGCGCTCTGGAGTTAATCATAAATTTGCAAAACATGAGATTAAAGTTACTTACAACCAATGCTTACTTTTGAGCTGCTCCTTTCGCACAAATATTTCATTCCAACTCTACAATCGTGTCTATGGAGAGTACGGAATAACATATCCTACGGAATAGCTCGGTTTTCAACGACGACGATTGATATGTGTGGTCATTGTTTGATCACACATTTAGATCGTTGAAAATCGAATAAATATGTAAAACAACAGACTATCGACATGTCAATGATCGCCACTGAGTATCGTTTTTATCCATCGTTAAATCAATAAGTAATGTTTGATTTTAACCTTAATATTTATCGATTGTCAATAAGCGTCAATCACGATCGATTTAATCGAACTAATTTGTCAAAAACTGAAAGATCTTATTAATCGTCAAAACAAGGCATATCGAGCGACAATAAACATCGTCAATATGAGCTCAACTGTCACTAATGAGACACAATTACTTTTTCTATTGTTACCGAACTTAATAAGCTTGCCTCACAGACGAAATTTTAAATCTGGTCGCCCGCGCCCTTCAGACTGCCAACCCTGAATGTGCCGTGTTTGCGGGTGAATGGAGTAAAATTATACGTATACGAGTATGTGGTGTTCTGTGAGAGAAAGTATACAATGGAGTCCACTGTTCCATTTTAGTTTTTAAATAAATATTTGTATTTTAATTAATGTAATTGGTGTTGTATCATTTTGATTAACTAGAAATAAATGAACTTAAGTGCTTGATAACTTAGAGCATATAATTATGAATGTGAATTCCAAACTTACCAATTTTCCTTTGCCACTAAAATATTGACACTTTAACAACCTACCAATACTGCAAATTAATTCAGTCAAGATTGTTTTGCAAAACCTGGTTTTCAAAACGCTGATCAAACGCACCATAACCAAACCTTTACAACCAGAACCAAGCCATCCAGTTCACCAACTTCTAAGAATGGTTTGACGCGTCCAACATAAATTATTTCATCAAAATTTTGTCGTAAAGCTGATTATGGTTGCCCTGTTTTCGACTCGTGACGTCGATTCTTATTCGAGTATATTTTAGTATCGTTTTATAGTACATCATTCTGTTTTTATGTAATGGCTTTGATTTTGTGGTTTCTAAAGGCTTTGTAAGTTAAGGAAGTTGGGGGTGTTTTGAGACAGTGTTTTCTACTTACAAAATTACTGCTTTTAGATTTAAGCCTTGTATTATTATTGGTTTATAATCTTGGTATCACCCAGTAACTGGGTTGTGGAGGTCAGATAGGCAGTCGATCCATGTAAAATATTGGCACTCAGCGGCATCCGGTTAGACTGGAAGCCGACCCCAGCATAGTTAGGAAAAGGCTGGGCGATCTTGGTGTTAGCATTGGGGCCAAATCTGAAACCTTAATTTTTAAATAGAGCAACGTGTAATAGCTTGGTGGTAAGATTTTTCTTCATAATCAAAATAAAGTGTTACAATATTAGGAGTGGGTTACATAGGCAACTAAAGGAACACGGGTGGGTTTTAGTCAGTAAAAGTCTGACACGCCCTCCCGCTCCGTCCAGAGCGGGAGACGTCAATTGATGATTTCCCATAAAAAAAGGGGTTACAATATAATTAGGTATACAGTGCCCTCCAAAAGTTAGTTGATATTTTTTCCAGTTAAGCTGCAAAGCCACATTACGATACCACAAACGAAACAGGGTTATAAAAAATACTGGTAATCCCTTATCATAAGTAGGTGCCACGTAGTTGAATTGATCAATATAAAATGTTATAGTTTACAGTCACGAACACCAATATGTCAACAGTTGGCGACTTTCAACTGCAATTTTTTCGTGAAATAACGAATGGAACGTTGAAATACGACACATCACATAAACCTATGGGTTCGAAAATGCTATGTTCGTAACAACATAAAATTTCAATTAAAAATCAAGGAGTAAATCGCTTTTGAATAAAGCCGAGTGTATACATACTTTTGCTCGTGACTGTACAAGCTCAAACATTTAAAACAAGAATTATGAATCATACAGTGGGGTTAGGTACAGTTGAAGTAGAACAATGTCTACTAACGTTTAGAGGGCACTGTATATGAACTTAAAACCGTTCCAACGTGCTAAAGTTCCAACGTATTTCGCAGAACATCTTTTGCTACACTTTCAAGAATAAATCGTGACGTAATTTAAGCAATTCAACACTCTAAACAAACCTTCGTATATCACGACACTTTACGAGAATACTCGAACACAATATGCCTGTAAGACATGAACATTCAAGCACATTCAAACCTCAATATAACAATATGTATCTAAACATCAATGATACTCGTATACACTAACAATTCTGGAGACAAAGATTTAAACTGTTAGATTCGCCCTACCCCGTCATAAGATGGTAGCGTTTCTCTTTTGTTTTGATATAATAATAATGTCGCAGTGACTCGACATGACTGCCATGGAAACACTGCATGTGTGAGCCGACTCTTCTCAGTACTGTTTGTTTATTTATTTGCATACAAATGTACAATTTATAATTACCATAGGTCGGTAAAAGTTAGGTACATGCGCCCTATAAGGGCGTTTGCAAGTCAGGGGGTCTACTCCCTAAGCACGAGATCCGTAGTATCGGCTGAAGTTACGGGCATACCCTACTCTGTATCACTTACGTAATTATTAGTTTGGGGGCCCAACAAAATGCATGACAACATGATTTGACATTTGTCTGTACTCCCGATATGTATTTACCCGGTCGAAAAACTTAATTTCGAACTTGTTCTGACGGATTATTTACTTTCGGATGGGACTATTATATTTTCGTTGACGAACGTGGACATAGAGAGTAGACCCCCATTGCGATTTTCTTTTTGAGCGACGGAAGTACAAATAAAAGTGAGGGTAAATCTAACGATTGAAATCTCTGTCTGGAGCGATATTATCGTACTACGTTAGGGTCGGATTGATGGCTGCAATATATTGTTACACAATATTACTGTTTCCCTATTCCCTTGTTCAACTGTATATGGTTATATTCATAGTAAGGCTACTTGGAAATTGACTTGATTATACAGAGTGTAAAAAGACATATCCGCATTCTGTACATCAGTCTAATTAACATTGCCCAAAAAACAATTCCTGCTGGCAAACGATTTTGAGTTTTGATGTGAAAATTTGTTGTTTGCGGTAGGCACATTGTAACACACGCAAAACATTGTGCTTATGGGTGCATGCAGCAGTACAGGTTCTAAGTTGTGTTATAACATGAAAGACTAAAAATGTTAGTAGAAGTTGTAATTTTGACCTTCAATATCTCCGTAACCAGAAGGTTCCCAGGTGTATGGTCCACTACAAAAAAATGATTACAATGAAGGGGAGTAGTAGTGACTTTTCACACTCGTTAGAATCAAGTCAATTTTCAAGTAATCTAGTAAACTTTGGAGGTATTTAACTTAATTACATATATACAGCTTAATTTCGCTTACCCACCAAGTTTATAAATAGAGTCAAAATTTCTGCTTTTAGTGGACTAAATCCTTATAATATATTAAATACTGCCATCAGACTCCCGCAATTTAATCACTTAAACTTCTCGAATTTGAATATTCTAAAATTAGATCGGGCGTCAAACTTTTGGTTTCATAATGCCCACGGCGGCGGCGTATGATTGTATCATAAAATTGTTTCCTAAAAATTCTGAATGTTATGGCAAACCATCTGGAGCAAGCGTGGTGTAAGCTCGTGCCTTCTCTGTATGAGAAGTGGCCTTTGCCCAGCATTGGGACAGTAATAGGCAGGTTTATTTTTATGGCAACACATCTCAAAAATTAAACCACGGAAAACGCAGCTTAATTTATTGAATGGAAGCCAGTAACTCTTTCATTTAAATGAAATATTTTTTTTTTAGCTTGCTCTTTCCCTCTGCAAAGGCCTCTCCCAAATCCTTCCAGGCATCCCTTTCTAGAGCCACCTCGATCCAACCCCGGATCCACGCATCTAGGTTGTCTCGCCGCCTTTTCCTGGGCCAGCCTCGGCGGTGCCGTCCATCCTCAGGCATCCACCGTGTGGAAACTGATATTAACATTAAATTATTTGTTGCAGAGGAAATCGGTCCCCCATCCGAGCTGTTCGACTTGAACATGCTGGTCATCATTTGCAGTTCAATACTCCTAGTCATATGCCTTATGGCTTTCTTCTGTATACTATTTAGAAGACATAGGTAAGTGATACTCATATTGACTGGCGGTTGCCAGTCAATATGATCTTCTATCTTGTTTTGAATTTAGTGATATTTTAGTCCGTGACATATTGTTCTACTGTAGGACCAATTTTTTTTTTAATAATTTTGTTATTCTTGTTGCCTTTGCAAAAGACTGTGTTTGTATATGAGTGAATTATTATTTATTTATTGCATAAAACATTGAACAAAATATAAAATAGTTCTATGCTAATTACAAATGAAAAAAAAGGTATAGTTAGTTATAATATTTGTGATAAAAATTATCATGGTTAAGTAAAGCCCGTCGCATGTGGCAAAAAAGGACCATGAAAATATTCGTACCGAAAGAATCATCATTCTACCAATCCCACAGTTTTCCATTAACAATCCAACAGGACCAGTTATTATATTATTCAAAAATTACCAAAAAACAGAACAATTTGTATTTACACGCCCGTACTACCCACAAACAGTTATTAATTATCTGTCTATTATCTGAACCGACATGATTACACATTGAATACTGTCATTCGATTGCCATGAAAATTAAATACTTAATGAGAATATGATGATAATTATTCAGTTACTAGTCTGTCCATCCAGCCTGTCTGTAATATCTTAATAGATCTGCCTCAGTATGAGTTAATACTCACACTGAGGCAGCGTGGAGGACTCTGGCCCACTCCCTCTCAGAAAGGAGGCATGGGATGCTATATAAGGAAATGGAAATTAAATGGACGCTATAGCGGGCATTTTCTATTTAAGCTGGTTTTGCTTATGCTGTCTATCCGTTCGTGCTAAATATTGTGTAGATCTGTTTGTTATTTAAAATAAAGCACCATCTCTATTGTCATATATGCTTAAAGGCAAATGTATACTAAATTAAGCAACTAAGTAAGACAGACCTAGACGATCATATCAAACCTATAAACACGGTAATTTGGAAATATTGTCAAAACTAATTATTTTAAAAGAGTAACTATAGAATTTCTTGCTGGTTCGTCTCTATAGCAAACGACCAATTGGAACCGTGCACCTAGCTTCTGACGTTTCATAAGTGCCTATGTGGTTTTTTTTATTTCATTCATTTTAATTTTGAATGAACAGATTATAGCAGTTCGTTTTACTTATTTATCCATTAATCACGAGAATGCTGTGTTAAAAAGAGGGGATTAAAGAGAGAGATTAACAACAATGTTGGATAATATTATAATTAATTTGTAGCACTAATTGAAAACAAATGAGAGCAATCCCGCTGTAAAGGCTCATGCTAAAATTATCGACCAATAGCGTTCCAAAGTCCTTAAAAAATATTGTGTTGAATCTAATAAAAACAAAGTGGATTTACGCCAACGTTATGCTCCGAAACTTTGTTCCGAGGTCAAATCCATAATTCGAAGCGAACAGTTTTGAATACTAATCAGTGTTTACTTTCCAAACAGGCAAAACTATACATCTCAGTACCGGCACTCCATTGCTGATGAAGTTAAATCCCGTAATGAGAGCGTAGCGTCTCAGTCAGAACATAAGGAGCGGTACGCACACGCGCCAAGAATATACACCTCGCCTGTACATAATAGAAAGGCTAGCAAGAATGGTAAGATAATACTGTAGTTAAATTACCTCTTTTATTTTTTAAATCCTTTAAGTAACTATTAACCCTAGGTACTAAATTAAAAGACTAACTATATAAATAAATACAAAAACAAAAGGATATTTAATTTATCAAATTATTTTGTCAAATAAGTTAAAAATTAACTAACTAATAAAGGCTTATTTTATTTTATTTATTTTTAATAATTATATCAACCATTTGCAGCTTGTATGTATATTCACAATGATAGAGATAATATTAAGTAGTAATTACTCCATAAAACTGTATTTTTATAAGTTTTATCCCAAACTTCACAAAAACAGGAGTCAACAGTATTTTTTTCCACAGAAATGTTCGAGATAAGTCCTTACGCGGAATTCGCGTTGGGCTTCAGAACGTTTGATCACGTGGAAAACCAGGACCTACCAAGCAGATTGCCTAGTAGACCAAGGTTTGATACCGGTAAGTGAATAAATACACTGTATTAATACCAGTAACTTACTATTTTATCTTATTTAAACCTAATACAATAGTGGTTCAATAGTAATGAACAATAATAAGACTAGGTCCTGCAAGGAATATACTTAGGACCAGTAATGATTTTAACCAAAACATTTTAAAGCATATGGTCCACGAACCCACATTACGGCCCAGTCCCTCTCATGAGAGATGAGGAGTGTATTTCAACAGTGGCAGCGTTGTTTGCTGATTATGTATAGCAAAAACATATGGACACAGTTTTACCATTATTTTGCTTAGCAACACTACAACTGAAAAACAAACGAACCAAGAGAACCTCACTAACAGAATATTGAACAAACAGTAATAGCTTTCCATTAGTTTATTAACGCACTACGAAAACCATAACAGAAACTCGTACTATTCACTCATTACTAATTCATATATGTGCATAATTAGGCTTTTCAAATAATTTGATTCCCATCCATACAGTTAAATGCGTTGCTATCGAACGTTGTTTGTTTACCGTACATACATGCGAGCGAGATGAAATGGAATTTGATAACGTATTTTGCAAATAACGCAGCAATCGTATTTTGAGGCGGACGCTTTGAACATTTGCGAATTGGTTACTGGGCTTGATAATTATAATTAGTGATATTTAAATGTATTGTTGTGCTTGTGATTCAGGGCGGCAATGATAGGGTTATTAGTGTTTTGTTTGACCGTACTCAGTGAAACTACAGACTGAAAAATTATGCTGCGTCGAGTTTAGTGGGGCCCAGCGGTAACGGCCGCGACTTACGAGTTATAAATAGGTCGTAGGTTCGAACCCAGATAGGTTTTTTACTTTGTGTTAGGTTTTTCATCAGCACTGCTCTCAAAACGATGAGGAAACTGGCCATGCCCAGACCATGTCCTAGAACCAAAAATTAGAAGACATGTGACATCTAGCAAACCGCACTGGGCTGGTGGATTACGGCCCACTTCCTCTCTCCAAGAGAAGGCCTGTGTCTCAGCAGTGGGAACATTATAGGTTGATTATGTTATGTTAGTTCTTGAGTCAGCAAAGTTTTACCGGATAGCTAGTTGGATAAATTGGATAAACCTATAAATGACTTGGACCATCCTAAACACTAATCTAAACGTGGTCCTCACGTGGGCCAAGATAATGTCTGGCTTCAAAAGAGACTGTGACCTCTAAGTTTATTTCGGTGTTTCTTCTCAGAATAGTCGGATAGGAAAGACAGGCCTCGTCTTGTTTTTTTAAATATTATTGGCATGTAAAGGTACACAAATTGTAAGTGCGCTGCGTGTCACGGGTTCGATTCCCGCACGGATCAAATATTTGTATGACCAACAATTAGTTGTTCCGGGTCTTGCTGTTTGTGTATGTGAGTTTATATGTCTGTAAACGCACCCACGACGCAGGAGAAATCCCTAGTGTGGGGCAACGTTTAAAAAAAAAAAAGAATTAAATATCCGTAATTAAAATGGTCATTCTTAAGAAAATTGCTTAAACTGCGCGTAGTCTTGTACAGCATGCCCCTATAATGGCAACATTAATTTAACACACGTAAACGGTTTCACGTTTTCGTATTTTGGATATATTTTAATTTCATTAAACGTTATTATTTATTTATTTACAATTTTCTAAAACAGCATTTTGGAACAACCTGTACTTCGAGAAATAATACTGTAGCGCAGGTGTCATTTGCCGGGGTCACGGATCATAACATCGCATCAATGAAAAAAAACGAATAACGTGCAAAACATATGTGAATTGAAGAAAAGAGCAAGAGACCTATGTCGGCGAGGGGCGCAGGCGGTAGTTTTCAAATTACGAATTATTTTATGTTGTTATAATTTTTGTCATAACTGGCCACCCGTGTGTCCAATTAAAGTCACCATTGTAGCGGCATGTTGTATCTAGTCCTTAGATCCGAGAAACCATATTTTACTCTAAATTGCCTTTAATTAAACATAAACAATATGAGTTGGACAGACAACATAAATCTGTTTAGTACGTTCTATTCAATATTCACGATTGGGTATGAGGCAATTTGACAATAAATTGTTACGTACCGTACAATCGCTTGGGTACATTGTCACATGGATGATCTAATTTATTTTCTGGAAGAGTCATTATTTTTCGTTTCGATCCAGGTAGCTTGGAAATTATATTATAAATGGTTATTCGATATCTGTAAATAATTGTAGCGGTATCTACAAACGCCACATACGAACTACGCGTCATACTGACGTGACACAAAACCCTGCATCTCACAAGCAGAGTTTACCGCGCAACTAACATATATACAACGGCCCGACATGAATCATCGGGCAGTTGCCCGCCAGAAACGATACCCGTCTGGTCGGAGAATCCTCCCTTTGCTATGGAGGATGAGTGAACTTTACACCCTGTTCCTCATACCTCTATAGTATAAAACAAAGTTACTTTTTTATCTGTCTGTGAGTGCGCTTAGTTCTTGTTAACTACACAGTGGTTTTTCATGTAGTTTTCACCATTATTTATAGAATTAATTCCGGAGTGATGTGTACATATAAAGCGCATGCTGTGTGTAAAGCGCAATAATCTAAAAGTTTTGCCTGTCTCTAGATCACCGGTTCACTAGATCGGACTTATTCAAAGCAGGAGTGAGTGCTATTATAAAATACGAGCTGTTGCCCGCGACTTCGTCTGCGGTCCAGGATAAAAAGTAGCCTATGTCCTTATTCAGGTCATGGTCTACGTGTGCCAAATTTCATCTAAATCAATTAAGACATACAAAATCTCTATCGCATTTATAATGTTAGTTAGGAGTGGAGTGAAGTTATTGTGGGTTATAAGCCGTTGGTTCTGCGCCTGATCTCTCTCAGATCGTGTCGGATTGCCGTCCCATTGGACTATGAGAGTGAGGGAAGAGTAAGTGCACCTGGGATTGCACACACACTTGTGCACTATAACATCTCCCCCACCGAAGGCTGGTCTCCCATGAGATTGGCCGCCATGGCCGAAATACGGTTTTTTCTTCGTAACACTCTTGTCAGAGCGGTCGTGGTCCTCATGTAGTTTCCTGTCTAGGGGCTGATGTGATGCGCCTCACGTTTTCTCGCCACCTACTCCGATTTCTGGTATTTTTTGTACACTCAAACAATGGATTGCCCACTGCGGATTTAATTTGGTCAGTCCATCTCATGGGTGAGGGTCCACGTGGTCTCGTGCCCTCCACTCTACCCTGCACGACAAGACGCTCTATAGTCTCCCTCACGCCTCAAGACATGTCCAAAGTATTTGAGGATGCGCGTTTGGACCGCTTTTTGATTTTGAGTGGTTGGCGTATAGAGGTGGTGGTGCGAAACACGGTTTAGAGGATTAGTTAGGTGAGGTGGTTGGTTTGGGGATTAGTTAGGATTGTAATCTGGGCAAATGGTAATTTGTGATGAGAGCTCTCTCGTGGTCAGCTCTGCAATTCACATAAAGTAGGAAAGTACCTACTCAAGTCGGCGGTTCGGTGACCATTCTAAATCTGTAAAGTTTGAAAACTAGCGGATCCTGATGATATAAATTTTGGTCAGTAAATAAGTTAGGGAGGTCTGGTGGCAGTAGTTCTACGTAAAATTATGATGTTTGAGCGCATCTAGTCAAATTGAAAGCTGACTCAAACAGTAAGTAAATGGTAAAGCATAGATTTTTTTTGTTAGCCTATTTTGTGTCCAACTGCTGGGCAAAGGCCTCCCCTTTTCTCTTCCAAACCTCCCTGTCTTGTGCGATCTTTGGCCATGTTAGCCCTGCAGATGATATAAGATCGTCACACCACCTCCGCCTTGGTCGGCGATGTCCTGCCTCAGGCGTCCAGTGAATGACAATTTTTGCCCAGCTCTCGGAGCAGACGTGTCTGTTTTTTCTCCAACATCCGCTATTTGAGTTGTGGAGCGCAGCGTGGATTACTTCACGCAGCTTAAATTTATTCGACCAATTAAAAAAATATATATATTACTAAATGGCCCTGCTCTTGATCTTGAGGTCTATGGTGGAACGAATGTGCTTATTGATGCCTGTTCAATCTTGCTTTGAAGGCAGACGGTTTAAACGTGGGATGGAACACAGATAGTTCCGCACTTTGGCTGTGCGCATAATAAACGTGGCGGAGAAGCGCTGAGTACGACTCGTTGGAATATCAACCAAGTGTGGATGGTGGAAATTCTTGAGATGATCTTGTTCGTTGAAGGCAAAGTTTTTATCTTTCGCGAAAGTAATTAAACTAAGATTTTGTATCAAAGAACTGATCGAAAATCGAAAACAAGTGACTATAACGGTGATACGAATTTGTGTGTAGGTACTATGTAGGTACACCTCTGCCTAACCTTTCGGGACCACAGGCGTGATGTTATGTCTGATTAAAAAACAGTCACATGAAGTATCTTGCCTGTTTTCCTCCACAGATGTCTACGCTTTGGAATTGGCAACTTATTTTGTTCGTCCAACTTCCTTGTTAACAGAAGAGAGAAGAAGTCAATTCCCATAATTAAAAACGTTCAAAATCTAGTCGCAGTCTCATCGCAGCGACAAACAAATGTCAAAAACTTGTCAAAATGTAGGGAAATCAGAAGTATTTTTTGACAGATTGAGACTGAGATCAGACTGTGAACCGTCTTAAAATTACGAGAATTGCCTCTCAGACTGTAAACGTTCTTAAAATTACGAGAATTGCCCCTCTGATTTGATTTTTCAACCGCTGAGCAAAGATGCATCGTTAACAGTTTGAGACATTGTCAAGGAGTGTCTTTAAACGAAAAGTTGTTGCATATGTTATCATAGAAACGCATGCTTGCATTTGGAAATCGAAGACTTAAAAATTATAAACACTTTTTGAAAAGGTCACACACACACACACACACACACACACACACACACACACACACGCAGGTCACAGGTTTCACAGAAACAATATTTTAACAAAATATACTCGAAATATACAAAACGTGATCCGTGCAGACGTGGCTCCTTTTTTTAAAGACATACGAGTATACTAATGAGTCCTAAGACAAAAGTTGTTGTTTAAGATGTTAGTAATATATTCCTGAGAGGTTGTTAAGGTTTTACCAATAACCTTGTATAGATATAATGAATTCTCACAAATACTAAAGACACATCCAGTGATGATCTACAAACGCTTCCAGTTCTCACGTTTCGTTTGAATTATGAGACAGTCGCTCCTCGTATATTTCAGTCTGACATCTCAAATGAACGCTATTCAAATTCTAGACGCTGTTATCATTAATTGAATTCCCTTCAAAGCTCCGCTAAATTATTATTTAGTTATGTCAGGGCCTTCCAAGTTGATTTTTAGGATTATTTTGCTTTGACAGGTTAAATATTTAGGGATTGAAAGGAAGTTTATCTTTGAATGAAATTTAAATTTAGTTTAGACGGTTTCTGTCCAGGGTTTTGATAATTATTCCTTCTTTATATAAGTGGTGTATCTGTAAATTAAATTAGTTAGCGAAACTATGCAGACGTGTTGGGTATCGATATATTACTACGATTATATTGTAAAAGCCAATTATTTTTAAAAGAGTAACCGTGGAGTTTCTTGTCGGCTCTTCTCCAAAGGAAACGACCAATTGGAACCGTTCACCTAGCTTCTGACGTTTCACAAGTGCCCATGTAGGCAAATGTGTTTTTTTTTTTTATTATTTTAAAATAAAAGTCGATATTGATGTTTTTTTTTTGGGTGAATCAACGACTGCTGGTAGTGTTGTTACATGAAGCATAAGTTGAGCAATCTAATTCCTTTTGTTTTATCGTTTTTCGATTAAGATATGCCCATCACGTCTGTGAATCTTACAAAAAAAAGAACTGATATTTCAAGACACTAAAAGCGGTTGATGACCCCACAAAAGAAAAACATCTTTTTTTTTGTTTTATCATTACAGGTCTCGACATTTACGTATCACGTGTGCGAAGTTTCGCAAGCTAATTAAATTTGACCCTGTATAAAACATTGCGTTAAAATTTCAGATAATTGCAGGGCTTCAGCTGTATATTATAACTGACAATTTTATTAAGCAATCATATCTTTTTGATACCAAAGTATACTCACATAACGCGCGCGCGCGTGCGTATACATATATACCTAATACATAATCAGCCTATAGTGTTCCCACTGCTGGGACACAGGCCTCTCTGTGAGAGGGAGTGAGTAGTAATCCACCACGCGGGCCCAGTGCGGGATGCCCCATGTCTTCGATTTTTTGGTTCTAGGACATGCCGATTTCCTCACGATGTTTTCCTTCACCGTTTTGAGTGCAGTGGTGATGAAATAATTTACACAAAGTAAAGTGCCTGCTTGGGTTCGAACCCCCGACTAACAACTCGTAAGTCGCGGCCGTTACCACTGGGCCACTTATCCACTAATTAGTTCAGTTAGTACGATCATGTATTTGAAGAATTCGAATACATCTGTCAACATTACCATTATTATCACACAAAATTATTCGTTTGACTGTTTTTAATAACTTCTTTGCTGCACTTATACAAGACCACAATTAGCAAACTATGCTCCTTATTTCGCACGATAATTTTATTCGAGGAATCATTTTGAACAGTTTTTTGAACATTTTGACAGTTCTTCCATACAAATTCTGTCAGAGGTCAGTTTTATTCCACGAATAAAAATTATCTGTCAATTAAAAAATCAGACCTTAAAAGATTTTCCTGTACGTATTTTACTCTTATTTTTTTTTTTCAATTATAATTTTTTCGTCCCCATCAAAAACAATTTCGCTGTCACTGCCCTAAAAAAACTTTGAAAAAATTCTTGAAGATTTTCGGTAAAGACAATTTTTGACGGTTATGCTAATCAATTTTCATTGTCCAAGTTAAATAAATCTTTTTTTAATTACACGTCTGCCGGCCAAAGTTAGATTGCTTTCCAAGATTATTAATCAAAGTTTTGTCGAGTGTGTTCTTTCTCTTAGCTTTGTTTGTCGGTGCGAAAAATCAGGATCTCTTCGAGTTTTCAAATGCAGGCCAATCAAGTTTGTTTGGTTGACAAGGAATTCAGTTAAGTTTGTAATAAAATAACTTCTACTTTGTAACTTTTGTATGGTGTTGAGCGTAAGGTTAATCTATACAAATAAATAAAATTGAAGTGACTGTTTATAATATCAAAATAACAGCGTTTTACTAAAATTCATAAAAAAAATATTTTTTTTAATTGTCTGTATTTCTATTTGTTTCGGCTATTCTCCGAAACTGCTCAATCTATATCTATTTTAACGGGTTCACTAGCAGATAGCTGATGCAACATATAGGCACGTTTGCGTGGGATAATTTCCGACATCAACGCGGGCGAAGCCCCAGGCAGAAGCTAGTATATACGGGTGTATAGTGATGTACATTATAATAAAATCATAGCAAACTCAAAACTGCACGTAGAATATTTTTATTAAAGTAATTGCTACGGTGGGAACGATTCCGATGCCGAAACTATTGAGTTTTTAGGTTTTTTTTGTCCATTTGTCTGGATGTATTTTCCGGATTGGCGCAAAAAAGGTTTATAACCTGGCTTAACACATAAGATACTTTTGACAATCAGGAACGTTCCCGTGGGTATTTTTTTTTCTACATCCAGGCGAGCGAAGCTGCAGGCAAAAGCTAATTTTAATATATTTTCATGAAATCATAAGGTACATCGTCATCTAAAAGGACACAAAAATATTCGATACATTGTGAGCCTGCAAATATAAAGCATGTAATGTAAATAAATAATAAATCGTAATGTATTATATATATTATATTATTACATTACGCAGAAGCATACTGAAGCTTAATGCGCTTGGCATTTTTTCGTTGTATCTGAATGTTTTTAGGCTCAACTGAGGGGCGATTCTTGTAATTTTAAGAACGAGCACAGTTGATCTCAGTCTCAATGTGTCAAAACAAATGTAACTGCAAATGTAACTTGTCAAATTCCAACTTGCCAAAAACCTTTAATTTGACAAGTTTTTAACATTTTGTTTGTCGCTGAGATGAGATTGCGACTTGATTTTGAACGTTTTAAATTACGAGAATTGGCCTGCAATTAATCGGATGTAATTACACATTACATAATTATTATTCTTGTTTATATCATATTATTATTATAGCAAAGAGTAAATCATTTCAAATTTTACTTTAGTTCCGATTTTAATTAAATATTTAGCTTAATACTTATTATGATTTATACATCTGAAGTGTTAATCAACTTTTGTCGCTTACTGTAGGTAAGTTTCACTGGACAAGTCTTTAAAAACATACACACATGCATACCTCCTGCTAAAATCGTAACTCTCCTTTTGGCTTTGAGTTGGTCGGGTAAAAATAGACTAACAACAGTCTAACGATAAACATCAAGGCTACAATGTCCCAACTCGGTTACTACGGCGTAGGCGTTGCTACGGCGTAGGCGATGCTACGGCGTAGGTGTTGCTACGTTTGTCGCTACAAAGTTTATTGGCAATAAATTTGGGCATCCCTATGAATGGTTGTAAGTTAATAATAAAATATTCAGTCACTATTATTCACATCAACTGGGATGTTGTTTGATGTAGAAGCAATGTTTTATGGGAAATTTTCTAGCAATTTTCATTCTAATTAAGTTATTAAAATTCTTCTCCATATTTGCCAAAAACAGCATCCAATTTAAAAGAGTTTAATAATGATAATGTCACATACAGCGTCCTCACCCTAGGAATTTGAGTAACATAATATTAAACACCATTAATTGAAAGGAGACTTTCCAAGATAGGCAGTTAATAAACTGTAACTTTACGTCAAGGTAACTGAAATCTCTAAGCGGATGGTTGACTCTTCCCGTGATCTAAAGGCTAGCTTTTACCTTAGCAAGAGGCTAAGCATTGCCATACAACGTGGCAATACCGCCGGTCTCTTGGGTACATTACCAGTCGACAGAGAAGCGGAGGAATTTTTCGACTTCATATTTTAGTTTGTTAAAAGTTTTAGTTAAGTTAGGATAATTATTATAAATTGTATTTCATTTATTAATTAGGTAGCAAGGTATTCATTAAGAGTTTTGATTAAGTTGTTATTTATGTACATTTAATTTTAATTCTAAATAATTGTTTCCCTATTATAGTTTATTTTATTTTATTGAATTGATGTTCACAGGCCAGTTGTTGACAGGCCTCCTTTCGGTGAGTGGGCCGTAATCCACCACGCGGGCCCAGTGCGAGTTGGTAGATGTCACATGTCTTCGAATTTTTGGTTCTAAGACATGCCGGTTTCCTTACGATGTTTTCCTTCGCCGTTTTGAGACCAGTGCTGATGAAATAATTTACACAAAGTAAAGCGACTGATTGAGTTCGAACCTACGATCTACAACTCGTAATTCGCGGCCGTTACCACTGGGCCACCACTGCTCTATAATATTATGTTTTAAGTATAACTCCATCATTAATATATTACTACATACATATATTATGAATAAATGTTGCTTACATTTAGTATTAAAAAGAAATAAGGTACTCGTATGTATCCTTCATTTATCACATTGTTCCACTCACATTTTTCTCACTCTGTTTCTTTCGTAAACAATTTTATTAGGGAGTCGACGAAAACATTTATTACTTAATTTAATTAGTTTATATATTACTCTTCCTGTCTGTGCTTTGTAGGGCCCTAAAGCCAGCTGATTTTGTATAAAATTTTTTTGTTCTTTCGCCATCGATGATAGACATAATAATTACTACTGCTACCTCGAAGTATTATTATTTGAAAATAGGAACGTGTTGTTCCGTTTCCGAATCAACTGTACTGAGTTGTATAACTCATGTATTTTATAATAATAATTATATTAAATTGAGCTATCTGTTATCACAATTGATTTAATTATTATAACAGCGAAAATATTCCAACCTGATTGGGAGTTATATGTTTGAGCCGTTTGGTGTTGAACACTAGGGCCATGGGATCCGAGTGCCCACTTGGTTTTTCGAGATATCGTCAAGCGGTTAGTTGATTCTTCACGTGACCAAGAGGGCTGGCCTGTTTCTTAGCCAAAGAATTAGCATCGCTATACAACGTGGCAATGCTGCCAGCCTTTTGGGCACTGTTCGTGTTGACAGCGATGCGGATGAATTTTTTGATGCCCTATGATTATTTTGCTTATTTTTCACATATACATATTATTATTTTAAATGTTAGCTTATATTATTATAAAATGACTTAAGATCTGCGGGTGATATAATATAAACAAACCCCCGTAAGGGTTTCCCATTGCTCGAATTTGATCATTGCCGCAAAATTTATTAAAAAAAAAGAAAGAATAATTGTTTTATGGTCACAGAAACACGAGCATACAATTACTCGAATTATAATTAAAAGCTATAATTACAAGCATGGAACATAAATTAAATAATCGACAGCTGCACGTGATAGTGACAAGAAGGCTTCCACTCAGCATGATATTATTAACCTTGGTTGTCAGAGGGATTGGAAATTCCCGACAATAGTATATAACTAAAAACATTCCGAGACCCCTCCGTGCCTCGGAAAGCACGTTAAGCCGTTGGTCCCGGCTGTCATTCGTGGATCTTTGACAGTCGTTACGAGTCGTCAGTAGCCTGAAAGTGTGACAACTATGTAGTCTTGCCAGGGGGTATCGTATTACCCAGTAACTGGGTTCTGGAGGTCATATAGGCAGTCGCTCCATGTAAAATGCTGGTATTCAGCGGCATCCGGTTAGACTGAAATCCGACCCCAACATAGTTGGGAAAAGGCTAGGTAGATGATGAGTATTTAACAAAAAATCAAACTTAGCCATCCCACTAAACCCCACTTAACACCATTCCCAAGACACCGTTTACGACACCCAAGAGTGTAAAACCATAAACCATAAAATTCTCCAAGCCGTTTTGTTGAAAGTCACTCTGTCTATAAACTCCTTATCGCGAACTTCGCAGCCCCGAAGCATCGTCTCGTTTGACCATTACTCTTGATCTAATTTAATAAAATTGATGACTCTCTTCTTCCGTTTAGTTTCAACATTTCGGGTGTTTACGTTGAAATAAGAGAGAAAACAGTCACAAACTTTGAAATACGATAGTGGAGGAAGTAACGAGTCACGTGACAAAAGGAAACGTACAAGGGATAGTGATTTTTTATAAGGGCTGATTTCTCTAACACCAGGTAACTTTATCGGAAGAATAATGTTTAATTTTTGACAGTTCTTCTATACAAAAACTGCTAGACGTCAATTTTATTCCACGATTAAAAATTATCGATCGATTGAAAAATCAGCCCTGCAGCCAGCATCTGTTTTGTATATTAAAATAATTTTAAAAGCTAACAGTCTTAAAATAATAATAATATGTACAAGTTTATATACTTGTACATATTATTATTATTTTTAATTTAAATGAGGGAAAATAATCTAAGGGCAAAAAAAATGCATCTGAATTGCTGTCAACAGGAAAACTGCCCAGAAGGCTTGCCAGCCTTTCCGCATCAGCATTGCCATGTTGTATGGCAGTGCTGACTCTTCGGGCAAAACATTCAGAAATATCGATAGACAGCTGTAAGCACTAATAATCAGATACGCTACCCGGCCAGTAATGAACCATTAATATAAACGGCGCGTCAAAAGGTTTAACAGCGCCAAACTTACAGAGTTGGTTTTAGAACGATTTTGGCAACTGTCAACTTGACGCAACCCGGGTACTGCAGCGGCGGCCCGCCAAAAATGAAAAATAATGGAAGATCGTGGAGAACGATCGAAGCTAGCATTGATTTAAGGTGACTGTGATATTGGTGATCATTGTGACTGCCCTTGCAATTCGTACGTGTACGTGTATTTACGTACTCGGTAGAAAGTCGTTTACATTATAGTTCATTCCCTAATATTATTAGAGACTTGTGATTATTCAGAATATTCTTGGCTTTCATTTATTTACATCTCTTCACTCACATACCCAGTATGTATAAGAGACAATAAGACCTCTTCTGATGAGGACGTCGAATTGCCTTTTGTATACAAAAATATTACATTCTAACATTAGTGAATGTAAGCTAACAGTAGGTAGGTGGAGGGTCGCGGGTTGTTCGAAAGAGATACCGTGGCCCCTGCCACAGGCAACTGAAGGAACACGGGTGGGTTTCAGTCAGTAAAAGTCTGACACGCCCTACCGCTCCACCCAGAGCGGAAGAAGTCATTTAATGATTTCCCACCCAAAAAAAAAAGAAAACCAAAATGAACACTGTTTTCAGCATATATTTCTGCCACATCTCCAATCCTTCTTTACTCCCGTTCAAAGTCCACGTCTAGCGCTACAATTGGACCTTCTTAGCTTCTATTTAATTGATCTGTCACGAGGTTGTAAATGTAAGAAAATGTCTCTTTTATCTCGTCTCATGATTGTTTTACTTCTCCTTTATTGGATCGGCAAACGACTTAAGGGACGCTAAAACAGGTACTTATTGTGTATCTTTAATGTCCTTACCCTTCATGTAATTTTATAGTTATTGCGGAATTGGGAATTTGAATTTTAAAGGCCTACCAACCCGCACTGGGCCGGCGTGGTGTATTACGGCCCACACCCTCTCACCAAGAGACCTGTGTCCCAGCAGCGGGAACGTTTTAGGGTGATTATGCAATGCCATCATGGTTCTAGTGGGTAAAGGGATGGTGCTATCGGTCATCCACCGCTCAGTCTCTGGAATCATGATGGCATTAAGCTGTCATAATATGGCACCAAGCCCTAAAAGTAATTTGAATGAAAATTATTATGCTTAATTAAACCTACATTTTGTGTTAAGCAATTAGTTTCAGCTTATATAACCTTTCGAGACATTATTTTCTAACGTTTTTTGGTACTTCACGTCCAGTAAAGCTTCTAAAATTATTTTCTGTTTCCTTTGTTGAGTGTTAAAACATAATCAAAATTGATTTATGATAATTTGAAATTATAATAAGTAATCAAATTCCAAATGAGCTCGTCTATAAACGTTATTTAATCTAACTAGCGTGTATAGCCGACCTCATCTAGTTTTACATTATGATTGACGTCTAAAAGTGTTTGTACAAACCAACTTACAAAAATAAAATCATTTATCATTTAATCACTGTCCCACTGCAGGGCAAAGGCTTCCCTCTCCCTTTTCCACACAATTCTGTCCTTTGCGAGTGCAGGCCAGTCCCTACGGTAGGAGTCAAGCTCGTCCCACCATTTTCGTCTTGGCCTGCCGCGATAGCATCGTGCGTTTAGCGGGTAAACGTCAGTTTATCAATTACGCAATGCTTAATAAAGTTCTTTTGTTCACAGAAACCAGTTTCCAGACTCGATCTGAGTCTGATGACAGTGACAGCACATCCAAGGCCACAGTCACTGCGGTGCCAAGACGTAAGTTTATCTGCATAAAGTCATCATCATTTCAGCCGAAAGACGTCCACTGTTGGACATAGCACCACAAGCCACACACACCAGTGTCAGTGTGTCAGTGTGTGTGCAGTGTCTAACACTAGTGTTTAAGTTGTGTATGTAGGTATATACTAACAAATTGGATTTTATGATCTGAAAATAAATGAATTGATTGATTGATAGCAAGCACCAGGCACCGCCACTTCGACCGGTTTGGATGACCTGGTGAAGGCAGCAGAAATCTTCTTGATGCGAGAAGCACAAAATCGGCCTATGTCCAGTAGTGAACGTCTTTCGGTTGAAATGATGATCATGATGAAGTACTTGTTAAATTCTATGGTTTAGGTCACAATTTTAGGTTCATATTTATTATTTTCATCCGTAACATTTAGCACTTTTACCCAGTCAAATGTTTTCTTAGTAATTGCGAAACGCTTCGGGACTATTACACCATTTTTTTTTTGTTTTGTTAATTAATCTTCTTCTACTAATCTACTCTTAGGAGTTTTTATTATACGTAGTTTATAGAAAAACAAGAACATTTTTCGTTTTTTTTTTTCAATCCCTGGATTTTTAATCCTACGTAAGTATATTTAATCTTCCTTAGCATCTTTTGTTTGATGTTTTATTTTATTTTATTAAAAAATACAATAGCTACTTTAAAAAACAGATGTATTGTATAACGCCTATGTACGATACGTCTACATCACTAGAGTCTAAATGACAGATCACTTGTACTACCATCATACATCAATGCTTTATAATTTACACATCATAGCCCAATCATGAACGCCATATTACGAAACATGACACAAAACGGATAGGTACAGAAGGTCAGTTACATACATCGAGAGATAACAGGCGCACCCACACATAGACGCGTACGTGCATCGATCTCAAACAAATGCCAGTCGCGAGCGCGCTTACACTCGCTGAAGTACGTGAAGCGTGTCTATATGTGCGTTCGTTTTCATTCGTTGTATAGCGCCGACCTTCTGTACCCATCTGTTTTGTGTTAATGACCTGCCAAACAGACGAACAAATCATCTTACAGCTAATTAGAGCCTCCAACTATAAATTAGTTGACTGGAACTAACAGTGTTGCTGAAATTAGGCACAAATTCAATTACTATTTTGGCTGTCTGTCATTGGCATGTGGGCGTTTTGTCCCGTTTTGCCCTCTACAGTCCATTAACAGTAATTTTACCTCTGACTGTCAAAATCACAGTGGTCTTTATACTACTCCTTGACGACAGCCCCGTTAGTCTCGTGGTTGTAAGCACGACTGCTGAACGTGGATCCTGGGTTCGTTTTCCGGGTCGGGAAAAGTGTTATTGACGTTTTTCATTGGGAATTTCTTAGTAACAGCTTGGAGTTTGGAAGTCGGCGGTGTTGACGCCCCCGTGCCTCGAAAAACACGTTAAGCCATTGGCCCTGCGCCTGATCTCTCTCCGGTCGTGTTGGATTGCCGTCCCATCGGATAATGAGCGTGAGGAAAGAGAGAGTGCACCTATGTCTGCGCACACACTTGTGCACTATAATATCTCCCGCGCCAAAGGCTGTTCTCCGCTGACATTGGTCGCCATGGCAGAAATTCGGTCTAGAGGACTTTAATAAGGTTGCTGTTGAATTGCTGCTGCTGACAAGTCTGTCAAAATCACAATGATCTTTATTCTCGTTATAATAAGGTTGCTGTTGGATTGCCACGGCAATATAACTGTGAAAGACCGTAGGAGTGATATCAGAACAGTCAGTTTTGATTACGAAGGTGCCGCTCTATTGCTGAGAACAGACAAATTATACTAGTGCACACATGAGCATGTCTTGTCAGTTTTATCCTTGTGTGTATAACAATTAATGAAAAAAACCCGCCAAGTGCGAGTCGGACTCGCGCACAAAGGGTTCCGTACCATCTAAAAAAATCACGTCTGTTGTATGGGAGTCCTAATATTTATTTTATTTTAATTTAATTATTTATTTTTAAAGTGAATATACAACTAAATATTCTGTGAATATTTCAAGCGTCTACCTGTTGCCGTTATTAATATTGAGCAAAAAACGGCAAAAGCGTTTGTTGTATGGGAGCCCCACTTAAATATTTATTTTATTCGGTTTTTAGTATTTGTTACATCATTTGTAAAAATTTTAACTGTCTTGCTATCAGGGTTCATTAGATACAGCCTGGTGACAGACAGACAGACAGACAGACGGACAGTGGAGTCCTCTTAATAGAGTCCCGTTTTTACCCTTTGGGTACGGAACCCTAAAAAGAACGATTTCTTTTTAATTTACAGCTATATTTTTACGCTTTTTTTGACCGCTTAAGATGAACTTCAAGGCTAGCGACGATTTCGAAATCATTGCACTAGTTAGTCAACTGATCCCGAATCATTTGCTTAAGGAAAGCAGTACGTGCAAAAACTTCATTGTTTTTGGTAAATCTCGTATAAAATCTCGTATCTTGTGCCTTCAGGAGGTGTTTTAACTGTGTGACATTTATGATGCCTTGTTTATTCTCAATTCGTCATAACGAAACCATATTTTGACTTCGGCGAATCTAACAATTTAAATCTGTGCTTAAAGATTTTTTATAAATGTTTTTATTTGTTTCAGGACACTGTCGTACCCCACATCATAGATAACAACAAAAATAGTAATAAAAATATACATAAATTATTATCAAAAAAATATTTAGGTAATTATAATTTTTACTTTAAGCATATCAAATTGTACCCATAAAGTTATGAGAAAATGTAAAAATAATTAATATTATGTATCATTTATCAGTTTCTTTGTATCATGACGAAAAGAGATAAGAAAAAAATCTTCTAAATGATGTGTATTTGGTCTTCAAGACAATATCAACCTAGAATTGTAAGGTGATAAAAACAGAACGTTTCCGAGATGAATATAATCCGATTTTGAACTCTATTTCGACGAAATAAAGAACGTTATCCCACTTCATTGGAAGGAATTTTGGTAAAAAGTCAGTACTGTAAGAAAAATAGTCACCACGCAACGTTTTTTTCTCTCTGGTAACGTCTTGTGTTGACAGCTGAGTTAATTTAATATAAAAATTTGTTGCCTGCGTGAATCTCTGAACTATGGCATATTTTTGTCTCTTAATACACAACTTTTACTGTATAAGTAAATCATGAACGGGTGCCAAAGTATTAATAAGGAAGAAAAATAAAGAAACCTGTAATAAATATGTTCAGATTAACAAAGATTTATAATTTATGATTATGAATCATGACATACGAGTAGGTACAAAAAATACAAATGTCGATCGTCAAAAAGCGATAAAATCTGTAGGCACATTTACTGGACTAAACCCTGTCGTTCGACGATGTACACTACGCCAGCAGGTCAAGCTACCCAAAACTGTAAAATTTTCCCAATCAACGCTTTAATGCTTTAGCGATAAAGTTGAAAATCTATTAAAGAAATTTGACTGATTGTAGTAGCTTGATGTGCTGGCGTCTGTACCATCAGTTTTACAGACATGAGAGCAGCTTCAATACAAAACATGCTATGACTTGTAAAGACAACACTCGATAGTAGTCTTAAGGCTCCCGCAATCAGGCGTGACGCGACGACGATGCGACGCGATTCTGGTAGAACAATTTCCATGAAGTTTTTTTTAAAGACTTGTCACATCACTTATTTGCTTTGTATATTATTCATGAAGTATCTCATAAAATGCGCACTGTGAACGAAAAACAGTATGACCGAAGAATTATAAGCGAATAATTTGAGTATAGGCAAAAATAATCCCTGTGAACGTTTCCTTCTGGTATTTCCAAAAGTCGCATTACTGTCTCTTGACTATGAATTCCAATTTCGGACATGACTTATTTTCAAACCACGATTTATCTACACTATAGCTGTCGCGTTTTAGCATGACAATAGCGGTCATTGCCCTTTCCTTAATACCTCTCCGTAGGTACACTAAACTATGTATGGTTGTTTGTTATTGGAACGTGTTGAAGACCACGATAGATATTAACTCAGGATGTTAACAGACTTTATTTCAGATTTTTAAATAAAAAATGGAGCTGGGTCAATGAACGCAATTGCTATGCTTAAACTCGACATCTCTATATCAGGTTCACTGCCCGTATGCTTCAATCGAAGCAACAAACTTATAACACATAAATAAATTAAACAAATGATAATATAAGAACAAAAATATTCGTCTCGAAGTATCTTTATTAAAAGACTGATGTTTTAAAAGTATAAATAAGTTTTAAATGTTTGTGTCAAAACTAATTATAAATATGGTGACGTGCTTCGGTCAATCGCGTGCCGTTTAATTGAATTCGCGAACTTGTAATTCAATTATGTTTACACACTTAACTAAATGTAAACGTTAGTTGTAGTTTGTTTACATTTCGTTAAATATACGATATTTTTTGGAATGTCTAGGCAAAACTAGAATAAGTAGTATAATTTGTTATTAAAATAATGGAGCAGAATAATTTGATGATTCTAAAACAAATATAACATTTAAAAAGTTTTTTTTATGTTATATTTGGTACACAATATTACGTTATGAAAATCATGAGTTTTCATATTAATGATACAGTTAATAATTTAGAACTACGCATAATATTGAGGTCACTCAAAGTCCTGCATCGCGCAAGTAGAGTTTAACGTTCGGCTAGATATATACAACGTCCCGACATCAATCGTCGACCTGATACAACACCCTTCTGGCCGGAAGATCCTCCCTTTTAATATTATTATAAGATAATTATAAAAAACTCATAACTTCATATGTTATACCAGCCCATTATGGAACAACAAGGGCAAAGCAGCCTCTTCTCATACAAAGTGCGCAAACATTGATCACCATGCTTGCTCATGACGGTTCATCATCATCAACCTATAGCAGTCCACTGCTGGACATAAGCCTTTCCTATTGCACGCCATTCAACTCTCATCCAGCTGCTACCAGACTTCCTGCGAAGATCGTCGCTCCACCTAGCCTGAGGGCATCCCACCTTACGTTTACTGATTCGCGGTCTCTACTCAAGAACACGACGGTTGGCACTGACTAAAAACAACTTTGAACCATATGGCAAACGTTTTCGATTTGGAGAATTCATGTGCTCGAATCACATTAATCCTCTCAAATTGAAATCTCAAGACGTCTGCCATATTTGTTTACCAAATCAGACAAGCAAATAAAAACACACTTTACTCTTTTGTTTTTGCATCCCAAGAACGTGACAATTTCTTGCTTTTCTTTTCCACGAAGCAACCAAGTTACAACGTCTTCAAGTTGTGTATAACTGAAGGATAATTCTCGTCATTTAAAACGTTCAAAATGTAGTCGCAGTCTCATCTTGGCGACAAACAAATGTCAAAAACTTGTCAAAATGTAGGGAAATTAGAAGTATTTTATGACAGATTGAGACTCAGATCAGGACTGTGAACGTTCTTAAAATTACGAGAATTGCCCCTCTGTTGTGTCGGACGGCTTCGAAAGTAATCTATTTTCCATTTATTTTGTATATTTTAAAGTTTGGATTGGACGATGATTGCATGTGATGCTACTGCATTATAGTATTTGTGTTATGTTTTCTGATTTTAACATAACAACACGCCTGTAATCCCCGAAGGGTTAAGCAGAGGAGTACCAGTACACCTACATTTCGGCAGTAGTGTTTAAGTCCCTTGTAATAGGCAGCCTATTGCCTTCATTACTGGCCACTAATTCAGATTCCAGGCTGCTTTTGCAAACTTTGCACGACCTGGGAATCGAACCCAGGATCTCGTGCTCAGCAGTAGCACTTGAAAGCACTAGACCAATAAACAAATAATAATGGAATGGCGTAAAAGTTTAAATTGCTCTAGGTTGTACGTGCACTTGAGAGGTACGGTAATATACCTAAGTAAACACTCAGGAAATATCATAGTGCGAGGTAGTAGTGTAGTGATACCTATTCAGTATTTGAATACCTACTAAATCAAACGTTAAAAAAAGTAAAAACAAAAACGGCCAATTGCGAGTCGGACTTGTACACGAAGGGTTCCGCTCCACAAGGCAAAAAGCGCCGAAAAAACACATTTCTTGTAGGCAACCCCGTTAATTTGACAGCCAGACGCTGACAGACAGACGGACGAATGGACGGAGGGGTGGACAGAAGGACGGACGAACAGCGGAGGCTTAGTAATAGGACACTTTTTTTGTTTTAATACATATTTATTACGACAAAACGTGCACGTTATTATCGAAGCACGTCACCATCAGTAGTTCGTAACTGCCAAACTAATTTTAATAGGAGTTGTAGGAAACTATCTTCGACTTACGAATTGTTATTAACGGTTCGTAGTTCGGAACTTTTGACGACAGTTAATGTGAACTAGAGTTAAGTCCTTTGTTGATTCTAGTCATTGAATTGTGAAATAAATGTTTGAAGTATCTGTTTTGGTGTTTTATTTATAAACTACTAGCTATGCCCCGCGGTGTCACCCGCATAGGATCGCATAGATCCCGTGAAAATATCGGGATAAAAAGTATATTATATGTTAATCCTGGTTATAAACTATCAGTGTGCCAAATTTCATTCAAATCCGTTCAGTAGTTTTAGCGTGAAAGAGTAATAAACATCCATCTACATATCCATCCATACAAACTTTCGCATCTATAATATTAGTAGGCGCATCTATAATGGTAGTATATGACTTTATTTAAAGTAAGTAGCCTGTAAGTAGGTTTTGAGAAACACTTTTACACGTAAACCATATTTTTTTAAACCAGATGAGGTCGGCGTTTCCTGTCTGACTACTTTGAGAAAAAAAGGCCGAAACAAACTCAGAGGAGTCTCTTTTAAAGTCCAGGCATAATATTGGCTAGATCATGTGATGACCATGTAGATTGGTGTCTGATATGGTCTTTTGAGGAAAGAACCACACAGATTGAGTGGACCTGTCCAGTCAGTGCACGCATTTGTCAGTACCATATACACACAGTACAGTATACTACGACTACACACACACACACACACTACACTGTTTATTTATTTTACTTCGATGGTCCCAGTTTATTATTTGTGACTTCGAGTGACAGCTATGTGAACATAACCCAGCATTTCATAAATATGAAAGATATTACGCCCTCTATGCCTGGAGTTAAGTTAACGGGTAATACGATAGCCCTTGGTAAGACTGGTCGTCAAATTTTCGGGCTTCTGACGACCCGTAACGACTGTCAAAGATCGACGAATGACAGCTGGGACCAACGGTTTAACGTGTTTTCCGAGACACGGAGGCGTTTTGGTAACCTTAAGCTCAACACCACGCACAAGCAACAAAAGCAGAAATAACGAAGGCACGAAGGAGTCTTGGTATGTAAAAATAGTCACCCATCCACGGCCCAACCACGGCAAGCGTTGCTTAACCTGATCTATCGACCCGTGCGGCTATTATTACTTAGCCACTTGACTACCTTAGTGCATCCCCCTTAAGAGTGGAGCTTATATTCCTATTAATTTCACACACACTTCCAATGATATGACAGACATGCTTCAATTTTCACCAACACATCCCGTTTGAAGTTGATCAGTACGAATTAATTGATTGAATACATTCTGAAATACCATCAAACCGCAGTGTTAAACAGAGCCTGAAATCGATTAATTGCTTACTGAAACGAAAGTGTGGTTAAAAATAGGAAACTACCCTTTCTCTAAACGTTCATCAGCGTCATCTGCCTTGCCTTTTTCCCAACGACATATGTTGGTAACGACTTCAGCCCTTTGTAGACGGCATGGTTTCTTAGGGACCTTTATACACATACGTTTATCTTGCCGTGAAAAACTACAGCTTATTCACCGTGTGTAGGCACAATCGTCAGTGTTGTATGGATTACTATAAAAAATATATATATATGTATTTAGCCAAGAGCCCTCGAGGAGGTGTCTTCAACTGGTATACTATTTAGAGCGGCGACAACAGCATCTGCAGTACAAGAAACATCTGTAAAAGATTTATGTCTACCAAACACCACCAATTTTCCAATTAACACGCAATTCCGACAACCTAAATGAATTATTACTAAAACAACAGTTTCAAAAACAAACACCTGTTTTTTACATTGGAAACTTGGAGCAGGTCGAAGCGTATTTCAACAGAGCCATATAATTCAAAGTGCAGAAGGTCGGCTCTTATACAACAAGCGAAAACAGGCACTAAGACACGAACACACGAATAGTTTGTTCCAAAAGTATCTGATGGAAGTGTAAACAAACCCTGTTCAGGTTAAATTCTTAGCCAATCACTCACTATACGGAATTAGTAACACATTTATCTGTATTTAGAAGGTTTTAACTTTATATCTCACCACTTTTTTCCAACAAAATCGTTTGAATAACGTAATTAAATTGTAATTGAACAATCTTTGACGAAAAATGGGGTATGAAAACCTCAATCGTCAAATAAAAACATCTTTAAGGGGATTTAAAATTTTATTTTCAGGTTGAAATAATCAAATCAAAGCACTCAATTTGTAAGTAGCACGATAAATTGGTATCCACAGGCACGTTTTCTGATTTATTCGTTTATTTTTTTTTTAATCTTTTGACTTCCGTACCTCAAAAGGAAAAACGGAGCCCTTATGTGATCTTATAAAAAATCACTTCATTGTCCGTCTGTCTGTCCGTCGTTGCTGCGTCGCTGTGTGTCGTTATCAAGTTGAAATTAATATCAAATACTCAGGGCAGCAATCTAGAAGCAGTGAAGCAGTGAAAAAATTCAACATCTATGTCAACGCAATCAAAAGATACGGGCGTTTATGTTCCGTTTATGCCGCATATTTTGACACTCGCAAGGGAATCAAAACCTATAGGATATTTCCCATTGACCTAGAATCATGTGGTAAGAAGCAATTTCATGTAGCACAAGTAAAGGAAAAATTCCAAAATCCGTAAATATCTACAAATTTGAACAGAACCCTCGGTGCGCGAGTCCGAATCGCACATCACCGGTTTTTCTCTTGACCTTGAGCTTGCCTGGTGGAAAGCGATGGAATTTTCACTGGAATAAGCACCCTAATTGCGTAACACACGATCAATCGGAATCCGTTTCATTTTGACAGTTCAACAACATTCATTGCGTTATTTACGTTGATGAGCAGACACATGACACATTTTTTGAACATATGAAGCAATGGATTAGTAATATCCTTCAAAATGATTCAAATTGAGATTGATTGTGTGTTACGCAATTAGGGTGAACGTACGACGATCTCAAACAAATGCCAGTCGCGAGTGCATTTGCAGTCGCTGTACGTGAATCGTATATATGTGTGGCGTGCGTTTTAGGCCATTGTATGGAGCCGACCTTCTGTACTGTTCTGTGACTAAGCTACAACCCTTGAAAGTTAGTAAATAAATAAATTAAGGTGTGTGAGAATTTATGTTTACAGTTGAATTCCCTGAAGACGCTGGACGCACGTTTTCAATATTTTAACTACTATATCTAAGTTAGAATTCCTCTGACGTGTGGAAACTATCGTAATTACATAAAAACCTCGTGTAGTTTTCAATATTTTACACTTACTTTACCGGATTAAAAAGGGTGCAATAGCTTTTGAGGGAGAGGAGGCACACTTTCCTGCAAATTTCTTACATCGGACTTCACACTTTTTATTTAATCTTTTTTTTTACGTTTATTGTTTGTTTTATCTGACGTATGTATCTGGTGTATTGTGTGTCTTTTATTTTGTGTCATATACATGTATTTTCTTTCTTTCTTTTAACATCTTGCAATCCAAGCTTACGGTCTAAGTTTAGTGAAAGATTTACGAGTTTGGAGTTACTTATTAGACCTTTGTTAGTCGTTTCAGGTAGACAGACGCCCGAAAGTCTGGCCATCAGTCTTAGCAAAGGATGCCTGTGTTACCCTGTAACTGTGTTCTATAAGCACTCGTTAAATTTTTAGTACTAGTATTCTGCTGGATCCGGTTATGTTGAACGTTGTTAACTAAACATCAATGTCTCTAATGTTTGTGTCGCGCACACCTGTCAAACTTGCTTGTCATTCTTTGAAAACTCATGTCTGCCAGTGTCTGCTCTGATAAAATTAAATATGTTCTCACCTTATAACATGTTCTTATTTTCCTACCAATAACCCAGGTTAGACTGGAAGCCGAACCTTACAAAGTCAAGAAAACGTTAGCGAAATATCCTCTCCAAAACGATTTATTGAACGATTACACTGTCGTGTTTCTCAAGACTTAGTCTTCGTAAATCTTGACACAATATCCAAAAAAGGAAATTGAATTTTGCTTACTCAATACACTTCACATAATACTATCTACCTACCATTTACACACCCATATAACTTGAAACTTTTTATTTCCCTCTCAAATCCATTCCTTCGCATATTGCAGCAAGTTTGCCTTTAATCACATTAAATTTTTAAAACTCGGCTATAGTGGAGAGTTCTCTTTCGCGGATTCTCTTTGTACGGCGCTTATGGTAGCTGTATTTGTGTTTCTGAAACTGTGCGTCTGGGTTTTGAACAGTTAGGAAAATAGTATGGGAAAATACTGGATTTCGGTGGTTGGGTTTTTTAACAGTGTAGCGGTATCTACAACGCCACATGTGAACAACGCGTCATACTTACGTCACGCAAATCCTGCATCTCGCAAGCAGAGTTTACCGAGCAATTGATACAGGTACATAAACCTAGTTTAGAAGTCAGGGTTTTCACTATGGAACACTAACTTAAGCCATTTTTAGACCAACATAATGTTGATGCATTTATTGAGAAATAAAGATTTATTATTATTATTATTATAATTAGCATACATACTAACTTCCCGACATCAATCGTTGGGCAATTGCCCGCCAGACATGACACCCGTCTGGTCAGAGGATCCTCCCTTTTCTATAGTATGAGGAGTGGACATTACACCCCATTCCTCATACTTCTATACCACTGTTCTGTATCGTTTGGTTACAGACGACCTAAAGAAGGTGACTGAGACAGACGAGATACGTAAAGCGGAGGACAGGGTGTTGTAGTACAGCCTGTGAGAGGCCTTTGTCGAGCAGAAACTGCGATAGGCTGAGTTGATTTGGTTACCATTATTAGTGAATGGAAGCCTTTTCTGAGCATTGAGTCGCCACTTTGGATTCTCGTTTCGAACTTATTATCACCAGCAGCACTCTCGAAAACCATGAAAACGACGCCCAAAAGAAACAATTTTAAAATCTATATCTTGAACATACATGTTGATTATTGGACCCCATTTTCGATACCAACGACGTCAAAAGAAAATGACGACTATATTCATGGTTTTTAAAACTCGGCTATAGAGCTGTCTTTCGTCTTTTTTGTTGGTACAGCTGTTGTGGTAGCTCTATTTGTATTCCTGGGTGGAACTGTGCGTCTAGATTGTGAAGAGTTGGGAAAATAGTGTGGAGGGCTGTAGGAAAATACGGAATTTCGGTGGTTAATTTTTTTTTTTTTGTAGTGTACAGTTGAGCAAAAAATAAATACCTTACACTTACGCAAATTCCAAAACCGATTTTTGAGAAATAACGGTTGCAACTTTGAGAAAAGACCTATTTCATAATATTTTGATTTTCCAAAATACTGTTTGTCACACCATAAGATTTCTATCAATAGTTTCAACTACTTCTACCAATAAAATGAAAACACCATCCAATATTCAGTCTTCGAAACAAAAGAAAATCTCGTTTATTCGTCACAATACTTTTCTGACATAAAACTTACCTCACCTATCTCATTCATCTTCAATACTTCCAAAGAATTGACGCGGCTCCACCGAAAATATCTAAAGTTTTCCAATCTTCAAGTTTTAGCGACTAACCATAGCTTTGTTGAAACCCCTCATAAATCACTACATAGCCTTTGTCAGGTAATTTCCTAACCAATTTCTATTGATTCTCTTTGTAAATACCTGTTTGAGAAATCTTTGGGTCTATTGATATTCTTAAGAGGCAGAACAGGCAGAAAAGTTTAATGAAAATGTCAACGAAGAAATTATGCAGAATTCAGCTGAATAAACATACAGACGCCAGCACATCAAGCTACCCGAAACTGTCAAATTTTCCCAATCAAACTTGACCCTAATGCATTAGCGATAAAGTTGAAAATCTAATAAAAAAAGGAGTATGACCAAAAGTCGTACCAAAAAGTCTCATGCATCGAGATCAAAATAATTTAGTAATATTGCTTACTTTGTAAAGAATTCTATTATTTTAATTATTGTGAATGTGAAGACATGTGGGTAACTTTATTTTTATTATATTTTATTTTTCTCTCTGTTCTCTTAGTTTTTGTCATGGTCTGGCAGTTTGAGTAATTAATGTGGCCTACCCAAATTCTTTGGTATTGTTCGTCGAATCAAAAAGCTGCTTAAGTTTTGAGTTGAGCTGCACGATTTTTGACAAATGCGTGCACTGACTGGACAGGTCCTCTCAATCTGTGTGATTCTTTCCTCAAAAGACCATCTCAGACATCGACCTGCATGGTCTTCATATGATCTGACCAAGATTATGTCTGGACTTTAAAAGAGACTGTGACCTCTGAGTTTGTTTAGGCCTTTCTTCTCAGAGTAGTCAGATAGGATACGCTGACCTCATCTAGCCAAAAGTAAGTAGGTTTTTAGAAACCTACTTACAGAAATAAAATCATTTATTTGAATTAATTGATACAAACAAAACACAGTTAAACAAAGAGGGAAAAACTAAATTAATAAGATCCACACTTAGGCCTGTTACAAACAAGGACCATTACATTAATTAACAACATCACAATTACTAAGGCAGAGGCAGCCAACCTAAGGAAACTAATTCTCCAAAGAGTCCAAATAGATGCTGCCAACATAGCAAATAGAAATCTAATAAAACCTCTTAGTTGTAAGAACTCACGTTATCTCGTCGAGCTCGTCCAATCTCGAATAATATTAATTTATCCGAAGAAAAGTAGCTCTTTATCTGGCAATGAAATGACTTAGCACTGATTACAGTGCGTGCCGTCGCCTTTCAACTGCCCACAATGTTACTCTGAAAGATTTTTAATTACCAGCAAAATTGTGGACAAAATTCTCAGGCTCCATTCCATTGCTGGTTCTGTTAGAGGTTTGTTGAAACATTTTGGTAGGAAGACAGCAATGGACGGTTTGTAATTTTTACGGGTCGTTTGCCCGACGGTTTTGTGGTCCAGGGTCTAAGCGGATTAACTTAATAGCTCCTCACAGGTTCTTTCCATTGAATGGTGAAACAAATCGGCCTTCCTCTCCCCAACATTAAGGGTTTCAGAGTATTTCTTCCTGCGTTTAGTTTTTATTGAGCTACGGAATCAATTAGTGAGCGTTCTCGTTTAGTTTGGGTCCTTCATATATCGCTTTCGTGATTAAATGGTAATCAGGGAACGTCGACGATTAGGGAAATTCCTTCAGGATTGCCTTTTGTTTTCCGTTGTTCTGTTTTTTGTATCTTTTTTTTTTGTCAGATGCTGGTTTTTTGCTGATGAGAAATCGTGTTGTATACGTGGCGATAAGATTATCACAGTTAATGAAACCTAAATAAAAATGGCCAAAGTTAAGTGCCAGTGGGCAGGGCACATTGCTCGCAGAACAAATGGCCGATGGGGCCGAAAGGTTCTGGAGCGGCGACCGCGTACCGGATGATGCAGCGTTGGAAGGCCACCCAGAAGGTGGACCGATTACCTTCTGAAGGCCGCAGGTATCCGCTGGACGAAGAACCGGTCGATATGGAGGTGCTTGGGGAGGACTATGTCCTACAGTGGACTTCTTTCAACTGAAATGATGATGATGATGAATAGAACCACCAATCCTACATGACGCTCTTTTAACATTTACAGAAAAAAAAACAGTTGACATTCTAGTCGCGGTAGATTTTTTTAACCGACTTCATTTGTTTAATATTTAGCAACATCATATAAATGCATAGAGATATCGCCCGCCGAATGCTGGTAGGTGAACGACCTGTGGCCGAATACCAGTATTTTACATGGAGTGACTGCCTTTCTAACCTCCACAACTCAGTCACTGGGTAATACGACACCCTTAGTAAGACTGGTTTTCAGACGGGCTTCTGACTACCTGTAACATCTATCAAAGATCTACGATTGACGGCCGAGGTCGGGGCTTAACGTGCTTTCCAAGGTAGGTGGAGGTGGAGATATGTTATGGATGGTCACCCATTTACGAAACGACCGCGGCAAGCGTAGGTTAACCTTACATCGACCCGTGCGCCTGTTATTATTCAACCACAAGCCCCTAAAGTATTGCCGAACCACATGAAAACACAAAAAAAGAAAATCCCGATTTACACACACTCACAAAAACATAAACACATAATCCAAACAGAATCCTCTTCCTAAAAGCGTATAAAAATGAAAAAAAAATCGTCCAATGAATAAATGCTATCCTTCGATTTATTGTCCGTAGTAGCTTCGAGTAATGAAACTGAATAATGCATGTCAGTGAATATTGTGAGGTGTTATAGGGCTGGCGCGGGAGGGTTAGAAAATGTTATTGAATGTTTTGGTAAAGTAAAAATTTGGGTTTATGGAAGTTTGATTAGGAACGATGGTTTTAATAGATTTTGAAGTAGCCCTTTCCTAGGGACGAACGACTTAGTTCCCCAGCAACTTTTTGAAAGAAAATAGGTGCATTTATTTGCGGCAAACGTGACGCATAAATAAAACACAAACGCAAAAAAAATAATAACAAGTTGGGGGTAAACATGCGTCACACCCACGCAACACGACGATCGCTCAGCATAATGCTAAGACTCTAAACGAGACAGAACCCCAGCACTAGGTTGGTTTCGGTCACTGTCCCCTCGCGGAGATTTGGACGAAGCGCACACGGGAGCGACAGCAACGCTACTTTTTTGCTGGCCAGCAACATTTTTGTCGCCATGCGCGCACTTGTATTGCAACCAATAGACGGGCGACAGTTGTGTCGCCATCAGCCTGTCTCCAAACCCGCGGACAAAAAATTCTCCCAGGTCAAGTCGCGTTCCTACATGCGCGCACTTTGACTTGATGTGAGAGGCAAATTTGTTGCGGAGACCAAAGTTGGTCATCGTGTCCCTTAAGGACTTCGCCCTGGGGTAGTGCCACCACACCAATTTCTGCCACCTTTGTCTTGGTTCTTGGGTGCCGGTGTAATTAACTACAGCAGTGCGATTCTGTAACCATCTCACCGCGAAAACTTAGGTGAAGTGAGCGTGGAGTGAGCTGTCATTCCAACTAATCCACAGCTCACTCTAAGCTCACTTCACCTAACTTTTCACGGTGAGATTTTTACAGAATCGATCGGCTGGCATTTTTTTGACCTTCTACCCGTGACTTTGTCCGCGTGACGACGGACGGGACGTCCGTTTCTTATTCCTGCGACCCACCCCATCGCATCACATCGCCGTCCGTGCTATTACTTCGTTTTCACTTAGCGTTTTTTTCTGTAATTTTTCTTTTTGTTCGTCTCCTAAGGATCTTAGCGCGATGTTATAGCCTTTCTCAAGAATTGGGCTATAAGCTGCATAAAGAATTTTCCAAATCCAACTGTTAATTCCAGGGATTATCGCGTACAAACCAAGAAACAAAAAAAAATCGGCCATGTGCGAGTCGGACTCGCTCTAAGGGTTCCGTACAATTTAAAATTATTAAAAATATTTTTATATGATGAAACCAAAAATTTACGGTTTTCGCAGTTTTTCCTTTATATGTGATATAAGACCCTTCGTACCAAATTTGAAAATTCTGAGTTCACGGGAAGTACCCTGTAGGTTTTGATTCCCTTGCGAGTGTCGAAAATTTGCGGCTGTATCTTTTGATTGCGTTGACTTAGAAGTTTGATTTTTTCACAGCTCTAAGAGTCTGTAGACCTGAGTATTTGATATAAATTCTAGCTTGATACCTCCAAGCGTTCCTGAGAAAAAGGGTCTTGACAGACAGACAGACGGACGGACAACAAAGTGATCCTTTAAGGGTTCCGTATTAGCAAACTCTTCAGCTTTATTATTAGTATATATTATGAGACATTTGATTTTTGTCTCTGGGAATAACTTACCTGCTATCTCTGGTATTGCAGAAGCCAATGGTCGATACTAGTCGAAGGGTCGAGTGGTTTGCATATTACTATGTATCCCGGAATACTACCTCATAACCTCATAAATCCGATATTGCACAGCGAAAGTCGAGCGTGCCAACCCTAGATCTAGCATAATTAGTACCAAACAACTATTTGCAGATGAACTATGAATACGACCACGCGAACAATCTATCCAATATCAGCAATATGGGCCGAAATAATATACACTGTCGTTGATCAGAGGGGCCATTCTCGTAATTTTAAGAACGTTCACAGTCTAATCTCAGTCTCAATCTGTCAAAAACACCTCTAATTTCCCTACATTTTGACAAGTTTTTGACATTTGTTTGTCGCTGAGATGAGACTGTGACTAGATTTTGAACGTTTTAAATTACGAGAATTGGCCTACTGATATTCTGTGATCAAATTGTGGATAAACTAGGGTCGTTTCTTTCTGGAAAAGCTTTTTAAAAGACCATTTCATATTCACTAAAGTTGTCAAAAAATAAAAGGTCCGTTTTGTCATTGACAGTTCTAGTAGTTAATAAAGATCAAATTCGCAAAACACGTATTCGTTTGGATGAAACTGACAGGTGTCAAGAACGCATTCTCAAATGTCAAAACGGGCGTTTTATTTTTTGACAACTTTAACTCCCAGTTGATAATAATTATGTTTCTGTCAAACATTTCTTTGTATGACCTAAACACACATACACACTGGAATAAAATCAGCAACCCGTTAGCCCAGTTGGGAAATGTACCGTACACTACTATGATACTATGGGTCTTGCCCAAGCCTTTCGGTGAGTGCTTCCCAAAACTTCGAATTTACTGAAGCAATACACTTAATAAAAATCTTAAATTGATTCATTCCCTCACTGATATACCAGGCATACCCTAAAACACTGGGTCTAGAAACATGAAATTTTGCAGAAAAGCTAACGAAGGTGACCCACTAAGGAATATTTTTATGAAATCATCCTTTAATGAGGAAATATACTTTATTTTTATTTTTTTATCAGCCCTTAATGTCTACCGTGGGGCGACGGATTCCTTTACTTTGTATCGTTAAGAGAGTAGGGAGCTACTCTCTTTCCACCTCTCTCTGTCCAGAGCTGCCAAGGATCAATCTTTATGAAAGGAGTCCAGCTCATCCCGCCATCTCCGTTTGGGCCGGCCATGAAGTCGTTCGTAATGGCAAACGACATCCCGCTTAATGAAGCGGGACCCACTGGGTCGTAATTTTCGCCCATTGATCGTCTGATATGCGACAGATGTATCTAGCCCAATTCAAAATATTTAAGGGTTGAAAAAAATATGGAAGTTCGTCATTTTTACTGTACCGTGATATTTATTTTACAATCTCGTACCATCCCTACCCAACACATCGAAGCCGTGATCACACAACGATTAGATTTTCATGAAGCTTTGACTGCGTAGATGCGCCTGAAACGTATCAATAGTAAAGACTGACTCCTTTCATATCGGCTTGAAAGGAATCCTCTGATGTAGACGAAATCAGTGATCTTAAAATTAAGTTTGTAGGAAGTAATTATTTTGCTAATGATGAAGTTTTTCAACACCAGGGTACGATAGATATGCGAGAGTATGAGTTGATGTTTTCTGGAGAAGATAACTTTAGTATTGGTACTCAGAAATGTTCCTTTGTTTCGCACGGAACGGAAAATACTTTTGGTACTGTAGTACAAGTACGTAGAGGGGCCCCGTAACAGCTTAAAAGGAAACCTCTTAGGGAAACAAGTACAGTGATCTTAGGATTAAGCTTGAAGGAAGGTAATTATTTTGCCAATTATGAAGTTAGTAAATTGCAACATCAGGATACGATTGATATGCGAAGGTATGAGTTCATGTTTCGTGGAGAAGATAATTTTGGTCCTTTGGTACTGGTAGCCAAAGTTGTTTCTTTTATTTCGCATGGAATGGAAAATAGTTTTAGTCCTTTATTACAAGTACCTAAAGAGGCTACTTAACAGCTTAAAAGGAAACCTTTGAGGAAGATAAGTTCAGTGACCTGAGAATTGATCTTGAAGGAAGTTATAATTTTGTTAATGACGAAGTTAGTAAATTGCAACATCAGGGTACGACTGATATGCGAGAGTTTGGTTTGATGTTTTGTGGAGAAACCATTTTTGGTCCTTTGGTACTGGTACCCAGAAATTTTCCTTAGTTCCGCTCTGAACGGATAATATTGTTGGTCCTTAGTACAAGTACCTAGAGGGGCCCCTTAACGGTTTAAAAGGAACTCTCTGAGGGAGACAAGTCCAGTGATCTTAAAATTGATCTTGAAAGACGTAATTATTTTGTCAATCATGAAGTTTGAGAATTAATTTAAACATGAGTGTAGCTTTGATACGCGAGAGTATGAGTAGATATTTTCTGGAGAATATATTTTTGGTCCGGTACCAAGAGGTGTTCCTTCTTTCTGGATGAGAAAGAGGAAGAGTATGTGTGGCGGTGAAAATATTTTTGATCCTTTAGTACAAGTATCCTTTCTTCAGCACGGTACATATATTTGTTTATCTTATAGCGAGACAATGTACGTACTCAGCGAATTTATTGATACAGAGAAGTGTGAACTTCAGTCGCGAATAAACTGCAGTCGTAGTTGGTCGTTTCTACTAAACCTGCACCCTCAACACAAACTAGTAGCACACATAAATCAAACATTACCGAAGTAGTAATATTAAGTAATATTAGGTAAAATATTATACTGTTTGCATAATAGAGTGTTTGTGTTTTTTTTTTTTCGGATGTGAAATCATCAAATGACCCCTCCCGCTCTGGGTGGAGCGGAAGGGGGTGTCAGACTCTTACTGACTAAAACCCACCCGTGTTCCTTCCTTAGCTCTTTCTGTTCCAGGGCAGCGGTAACCCTTTCGGACGATCCCACTACGAGTGTTTGTGCTTATGAGATAAGTGTCTGCAAAAGGTAGGTACCGACTATGAAATCCTTTAGTGGATTATAATTTTTCTGTAAAGAATCTTTGAAAGCTGTATTACACTGTTTAACATGCTCCAGACTAACTCAAGTAATTTAACAACACTTTTTGCTCCGATCTCGTTAATTAAACATCACTTTATAGTCCGTCCGTCTCAAAGGGAGCTAATATAAAACCTTCTCTCTAGTTTTCTCAAGAAATAATTAATACATAGTTTTCTTTTTCAGAATTTTTATCTTACATTAACATAGGATTTTTCAGTTTAAAATGTTTTATGACCCTTGAAATGAGGTAATTACTTACGGGTCTAGAGATGAAAAAATTGTTAAATGTTCAGACTGAAAGAATTTTTGAATAAATTGCTTGAAGTAACTCATAAAGAGCTACATTTTATTTTAGACAACTTATCTTTTCGTCGAATAATTTTTTACCTAGCATATTTTTAAGGTCGTGATATAAAGATAGTTATAATTATGGTTTTTGTTTTTATTTATTAGTATAGTGGCGGCATCTACATCGTCACATACAAACTACGTATCATAATGACGTCACACAAAATCCTGCATCGCGCAAGCAGAGTTTACTGCGCGACCAGCATTATACAGGGTGGCAGGGAAACGCTTCCGAAAACGAAGACAGGTGATAGGGCTACTGATTCTCAATACGATACCATAAAAAAATGAGAAAAAAATATGAACAATTTTACCTATTTTTTTTAGCATTTTTCGTACACTATGCTGTGAGAACAGTTAAATTAAACCATTATTTGCTATTAAACACATTTTTTTTCTTTACAACTCTAACAAGCAATGTATTCGTAAATAAATATCATCTGACGCTTGCGCGTGACCTCAAGTTCAAAGTGCGCGCGCGCTCGCCGACAGCTGTGCGGCTGACGACCCCAAGTCCACGTGACGCGCGAAAATAATCAATTTCAGGCGAAAGGTTAGTGGTATCCGTTTGCATAAAGGTTATATATAATCTACGTTCTGGCTTCGGAAGCGTTCTCCTGACACCCTGTATATCGTGTTAACGTTCTGACATGAATCGCCCACCAGACACGACACTTGTCTGGTCGGAGGATACTCCCTTTTCTACGGAGGATGAGTGAACTTTACAGCATGTTCTTCATCATCATCATCAACATTTCAGCCGAAAGACGTCCACTGCTGGACATAGGCCTCCCCCAAGCGCCTCCATTTCGACTGGTTCCGTGCTTCCCGCATCCAGAGGATTCCTGCGGCCTTCACAAGGTCATCGGTCCACCTTGGGGGAGGCCTTCCAGCGCTGTCTTCCGTTACACGGTCGCGACTCCGAAACCTTTCGGCCCCATCGGCCATCTGTTCTCCCAGCAATGTGCCCTGCCTACTGCAGCTTAAGTTTGCCAATTCTTCGGGCTATGTTCCTCATACCTCTATATTATTAATTCCATTAATTAAAAATTATGATGACTATAATTATGATTATAGTTAATAATAATTATAGTCATAATTTGGAATGAATGAATGATGACCTATGGGTCATCATCATCTGCCTAGCTTTTTCCCAACTGTGTTAGGGTTGGCTTCCAGTCTGACCGGATTCAGTTAAATACCAGATTTTTATATGGAGCGACTGGCTATCTGACCTCCACAATCCAGTAACTGGGTAGCACGATACCCCTTGGCAAGATTAGTTGTCAGATTGACGGGCTTCTGACGACCCGTCACGATTGTCAACCCGTCTTGAGCAAGCGTGGTGATCAATGCTAAGTACTGGGGGTCTACTCCGAAGCGCAAAGTGCGAATGTTCGGATCGGACCGACACATGGCTGAACCGAATATTATTGAAAAACGCGAAAAAAGTTCGGATCGGCTCAGTTGGGTCGGGACCATAGTCAATATTCGAAAGAGTGTAGGATTGTAGGGTCGGAACCGACCGAACCAAATAGTAACTTCGTAGAAGGAAACGCGGCCGAACATTCGGCCGATACTACTTCGGAGTAGACCCCCTATTCTCTATGAGAAAAGGCCTTTGCCCTGCAGGGACATTAATAGGCTGGTAGTCTTATCATTATGACAGATGTATGATACTTAAAGAGAAAACTGTCAAAAAAAAAAGATTGCTGTAAAAAAAAATCCTAACCACAGCTCTTTTAAAATTATCATACGACGCCACCGAAGCTTTGTTATAGCACCTACACACACACATACAAACACGCACACACCCTGGCAAACATACACACACACACCATAGTACAAGCCTTAGGATAAACCAATATTATTTTATTTTGTGATCGCACGAATGTTTTATTTATTTTAAAACTTATCTTTTTTTGTAACTATTTGACATCCTCAAACTGTAATGTAATCTTTAATAATCTAAAATTGCACTCCAGAGCCAAAATATACAAGCGATGCTTAGTTTGTGGCTCACCGAATCCGTCACATTGTATTTTTACTTTTTTGAAAAATAAACTTTATTATTATTATTATAAACAAAACAAAACAAAAATTGTCTGCTTATTTCGACAAATCATTTCGAGTGGCAATTCCACTCAAAATAATTTGTAACCAGATTTTTTTAATTTGAAATAATATCATTACATGTATTTTAAATATGCGATTGACAGCAATTACTGTAGTTCTAATATCACTGAAAGTATGCGCAGAACAGCTTTTAGTTTTTTTTTTTTTTTTAATACATTTTAATGGAAAAGCATTCAGTTGTTTTTAAGTACTCGTGGAGTTTATGTTATTAATTTGTATAACACGCATTTTCGGGTTCAAACACAGTTCGGCGCGCGAGCGCAAGGCTAGCTAAACATCGACCGAGCGCCGCGCATGCGCGCTGCCCACGCGCCACCGACGGCGTCCCTCCCGCGTTCCGAATCAGTCGCGCGCCCGTCCCGTCGAGCGCACGTAACGCATTCGCACCGTCCACGGCTCTCGTTCGCTCCCGCCAAAATCTTATAAATGTGAAACTGTAAAGACCATATTGTTGTTGTGTGCTGCATTAAACTGTTTTTTGTGGTTATCATCGTCTTTTACTGGCATTAACACCTTCACGCCATTACAGTGACGCCCAACTCGCGGCCATGTTAAAGTTTTAACAGCGGCAAAACGAACCCAGTGAAGTGTGATTAAATAACAATTCAGTGACCAGAGACATTATTATCATGCCACGAACGACGCGGGCTGCCCGAGCAGCAATCGACCGTAAGGCGGAGGAACAAGGAAGCGACGGTTACTCCGACGCGGACTGTGACTCAGTGGTGGAGACGCGCGCCTATGCCGGCGCCGCTACCAGTGCTATCACCCATGCACGCGACTCAACAGACGCGGCCGAGGAGCTGCGCGCCCAGGGGGGCGCCGCCCTCGACCACACACTCGGCGGGGCCCACACCGGCGCACCCGCCGCACCCGCCGCCGCACCCGCAGCCGCGCTCAGCACCGAACGGCTACTGTCCACCATGATGGAGTCGTTCGCCAGGATGCAGGCGGAGACCAACCGCACGCTAGTGGAAACCCTACGGTCTCTAAATCAAGGCAACCAGTGGAATCCAGTCGCGTCGACACCGGCGGCATCGCCCAAGGCGAACGCGCCCGCGACCTCCGGCGGTAACTTTTCAAAGTGCACCGCGAGGTTTGACGGACAGTCACGCGACACCGAGGTACTGGAGGTGTTCATCGATGCAGTGGAGGTTTACAAGGAGTGCGCCGACGTGACCGACGAGCACGCGCTACGCGGCCTCTCCATGTTGCTGAGCGGCGACGCGGCGGTATGGTGGCGCAGCGCACGGGCCTGCGTCGGCTCGTGGCCGGACGCGCTCGCGCGCCTGCGCGCTGCCTACGGCGTGCAAAAGCCCGCGTACAGGATACTGCGCGAGGTATTCACGCGCGAACAGAGTGAGTGTGAACGCGCTGAAGTTTTTATATCAAAGGTACGATCATTATTAGTTCAATTACCATATGTTGTGCCAAATGTGATGATAGTGGATATTGTGTACGGCTTACTACATCGTCGAATACGGAAACGTTTGTCGCGAGACACCATTAGCGATATTGATAATTTGTTAGAGAGAGCGAGACTCGTGGAAGATTCGATAACGGAATTAAAAAACCCGATCGTTTCCGCGAATAACCCGAATGTACCTACCGTTCCCGACCGCGGTACTACGAGTCCGAGCGCAACCACCGGTTCCAAACTCACCTCTAACTCTAATGAGAACTCGAAACGTAATCGCATTAGATGTTCGTTTTGTAAAGCGTTTGGTCACGCGGCTAACGAATGTCGTAGGGCTAATAAAGTCGACAGTGACAATAAAGCTAATAAAGTCGGTACTAGCGATAAGGATGCTAACCAAATACGTTGTTATGGATGCGGCCAGCCTGGGGTAGTGAAGTCAAAGTGTGTAACTTGTTCGATTAAACCCGCGCCCACCAAACCGTCCGATTTTAACGTCGTAAAAGGTGACTTCTTCGCGACAACGACGTCACATCCTTTAATAACAATAAGCGTAGTAGGTAAGGAAGGGGTAGCGATAGTCGATACAGGGGCTACGCACAGTGTTGCTAGCCCATTGTTGTATTCATTGTTAGTGGATAACGGCGTCCAATTCCAAGAAACGGAGCGTTATATCGGGCTCGCCGATGGCTCGTGTCATAGGAAAATGGTAAAGATCGCTGCGGTACCTGTCACCCTAGGTAGTCGAAGAGTCGACACCGAGTTTATGGTGTTTCCGGGTGATGACACCAGAACACTTTTAGGTCGTGATTTTATTGCTAACGCGGCTATTGTTCTAGACATAGCCCAGGAGTCGTGGCATTTTTCAGATAGTCCAGGAGACCGGTTCCCGTTTTTGCAATCTTATGTATTGAACAGCGCGGCCGTGACACAAGCAGAGGTCTGCGATGTATCACTGCGCCAAGATGAAGGTACGAGCTTGCCACCGGAGCACAGGGCCGCACTCAACGAGTTCTTGCGAGACAGAGTCGCTCAGTTCGCTACCGCGGGACCTCCTACAGACTTCGCCGTCCATAAGATAAAGGTAAGCGAGACACAGGAACCTTTGGCTTCTCCTCCGTTTAGATTGTCGCCGCCTAAGAGAGAGGCACTCGAGAAGGAGCTGCACAAACTGGTCAACTCTGACGTCATTGAGGAATGCGAGTCACCGTGGGCATCGAATGTCGTGCTTGTCAAGAAGAAGGATGGCAGTTTCAGACTGTGTATTGACTACCGCAAGCTCAACGCTGTCACCGAGCCTGACCGGTACCCTCTCCCAAGGATTGAGGACATTCTTCACGACGCAAAAACCGCTAAATACATGACTACCCTTGATCTCCGAGCTGGCTATTTTCAAGTGAACGTCGACCCTAATGATAGGGACAAGACAGCATTCACGACACCGCTCGGCACTTATAGATTTAAACGCATGCCAATGGGTTTGCGCAACTCAGGAGCTACGTTCCAGAGGCTGATTGACAGAGTCAAGTCGAACTTGCCAGGTACTACTCTTCTAGCATATTTAGACGACTTGTTGATAATGTCCGATGTAACCTTCGAGAAGCACCTCGCCGACCTCACCCTCGTGTTCGATCGACTCGCCTTGTTCAACTTGCGAGTAAACCGTGAGAAGAGTCATTTCGCGAGGGAATCGGTAAAGTTCTTAGGGCACATCATCTTACCAGGTGGTATTCACGTCGATCCAGGGAAGACCGCGGCAATCGCGGGCATGCCGACGCCTCGGAACATAAAACATCTGAAATGTTTCCTGCAAACCTCCAGCTGGTTCAGGCGCTTTGTCCCTGACTACGCAGAGGTCGCCAAACCGTTGACAACGCTGCTGAAAAAGGTAAGTATATGGAAGTGGGGCCCGGAGCAGCAGGCAGCTTTCGATAAGATTAAGCAACTGCTAGTATCGGCGCCGATTCTGCGTCAGGCTGATGCGACGTTACCCTTCGTCCTCAGAACTGATAGCAGTGGGTATGCTCTCGGGGCGGTTCTCCTCCAGGGGGAGGGGACCGACGAGCGGCCAATAGAATACGCCAGTCGACTCTTGACCGCCGCTGAGAAGAACTACAGCACGACGGAGAGGGAGGCTCTAGCCGTCGTCTGGGCAGTCTCCAAGTTCAGGGGGTACATAGATGGCGCTGAAGTCGTAATCAAGTCAGACCATCAGCCGCTTAGGTGGCTGATGAGTATGAAGTCTCCGAGTGGTCGCCTAGCAAGGTGGGCCCTGACCCTTCAGGAGTATAACCTGAAAATAGAATACACACCAGGTAAGGCCAATGTTATAGCCGACACTCTGTCGCGTCCGGCATGCGCCGAAGACGCCGATTGTGACCTGTGCTGCGCTGTGGTCGACGTGCCCTCTCGCAGTCTGAGGGATATGCGCGAAAACCAAATGAAGGACCCAGAGGTAAGTAAGATCGTCGAGGCCCTGGAATCCGACGAACCCTCTAGGGGGAGGGCATGGTCAAACAAAGGGTATGTGCTCGCCGAAGGTGTGTTGTATAGATATTGCCCAGAGAACGAGGAGCACGACGATGCCAGTTTGGTAGTCCCAGAACAGGAACGCGCCAAAGTATTGGCCGAATACCATGATGCACCCACCGCTGGTCACATGGGCGCGGAACGTACGTTGCAACGCTTAGTCGGTAAGTACTACTGGCCGGGAATGCGTTCCTACGTTACGCAGTACGTTAAAAATTGTGTACCTTGCCAGCGTTACAAGGCAGACACTAGGAAGCCGTCTGGGTTGTTGCAGACGCCCGCTTCTACACGCCGGTTTGAGGTATTAGCCGTGGACCTGTTCGGCCCCCTACCTGAAACAGCGAAAGGACACAAATGGATCCTGATAGTCGAGGACACCTGCACGCGCTGGGTGGAGCTTTTCGCCCTTACTTCAGCTACCAGTGAGGAATGCGCAAAGGTACTTGTATCAGAGGTATACTTACGGTTCGGGGTCCCCAGGCGCCTTGTTAGTGACAACGGTGTCCAATTTATAAGCGAGGTAATGCAACAAACCTGCCACGCGATGGGGATTACGCAATCTCTTACCTCATTTTACCACCCCGAGGCGAACCCGGTGGAACGTAAGAACCGGGACCTCAAGCCGCAGCTGGCGATTCTGGTAGGTAAAGACCATGATACGTGGGATATCCACTTATCAGCAGTCCGCTTCGCCATGAACTCGGCAGTCACGTCAGGAACTGGTTACTCACCTGCTTATCTGAACTTCGCGCGAGACATGCGCGCGCCAGCAGATGTCATGTCGGAGATGCGCACCATAATCGAGAACGATAGACATGTAGGTGACATCACAAATTTCCTAAAGAAGATTTCGTCGGTGCTCTTAGACGCTCGCGACGTCTATGAGAGTGCCCAGGTGGCACATAAAAAGTACACCGATGAACATCGTCGACCAGCTCCAGAGTACAAGGTTGGTGATCTGGTGCTATTGAAAACCCAAGGGGCTAACGACACCGGCAGAGGGCAAACGTCAAAGTTTATCCCTCGCCGTGACGGGCCATACAAGATCCGGGCTGTGGTCAGTCCCACGACGTACACCCTCGAGCGCCGCAGCGACGGTACGTTACTGGGTAAGTACCATGCTTCTGTACTGACTCCTTTCGTTGGTTGCATCCAAGCTCCAGTACAGGAGAAACGTAAGAGGGGGAGACCTCGTAGAAGCTAACCCAAACGCGAGGACGTTCGTTAGGGTTAGAGGGGGAGACTATAACACGCATTTTCGGGTTCAAACACAGTTCGGCGCGCGAGCGCAAGGCTAGCTAAACATCGACCGAGCGCCGCGCATGCGCGCTGCCCACGCGCCACCGACGGCGTCCCTCCCGCGTTCCGAATCAGTCGCGCGCCCGTCCCGTCGAGCGCACGTAACGCATTCGCACCGTCCACGGCTCTCGTTCGCTCCCGCCAAAATCTTATAAATGTGAAACTGTAAAGACCATATTGTTGTTGTGTGCTGCATTAAACTGTTTTTTGTGGTTATCATCGTCTTTTACTGGCATTAACACCTTCACGCCATTACATTTGTACTTTAAATCTATACGTACCTACATTATAGCCGCGGCGGTGGCCGCATCGCTCCGCATTGAAAAATGACCAAAGTGATACACACTAGGGTATTTACATGGCGTAGAGGCGCCACAGCGATACCTCGTGGTCGGGGGTTAGCTCCCTACCTCGATGTCACGCACACACATACCGAAGGATACCTCACTACGTCACATCGCGGGCTGCTTGGGGGCTTACCTCGATGACTAGCATGCGTTTGTCAATTAGCATGCATTTGTTTTACATGGAAGTGACATCGAAGTAGCGAGCTAAGCCTTGCATCATTACCTAGCATCTTCGGCATGTTATTACCCTAGGAAGGTGCACGCAGCAAAGCGAAACGAAGCAAGGGATTATGTAAGGATCGTTCAGGTGGCGTTCTGTAGTTTCTACCTAACCCCATGGGGAGAAGGCGTTAGTTTAAGATATGTACTAGCTGCACCCCGCAGTTTCACCCGCATAAGTTTCGATCCCGTGGGGATATTGGGATAAAAAGTCCTAATGTTAATCCTGATTATAAACAATCTGTGTGCCAAATTTCCTCCAAATCCGTTCAGTACTTTTTGCGTGAAAGAGTAACAAACACCCATACATCCATCCATCCATTCATACAAACTTTCTCGTTTATAATATTAGTAGTATTAAAATTTGCGAATACTACTCTAGTCAAATTAATAGCCTCCCGACCGATTTTGGTCACGGTGGCCAATCTCAACGAAGATTAACCAGGTACGCAGGAGATAATAAAGTGCACAAGTGTGCGCGTAAACACAGGTGCAGTCCCTGTTCCTTTACTCTCATAGCCCGATGGGACGGCAATCCGACACGACCGGGGAGAGATCAGGCGCAGGACCAACGGCTTTACGTGCCGTTTCCAAGACACGGGGGTATTAAACCGCCAATATCCAAACTCTGGACTGTAACTAAAAAAATCCTAATGGAAAACCAATAACACTTTGTCCGACCCGGGAATCGAACCTAGGACCCCACGCTCGGCAGTCGCGCTTGCAACCACGAGACCAACGAGGTAGTCAAATTATACTACTAGTCAAATGATAAGATTTTGATTTCAAACGTTGCTTAACTCTTTCACAAAACCGTATCAACGAAAGTATGGGAAAAGATTAGCCTTAGCGTAATTTTCTTCTTCAAATCCTAAGCACCTTCTCCGAAGGCTGAAAGTAGAAAGATTACGAACATAAAGGCGGAGCTTAGCGTATTTCAATTTCCTGCAGGAAATATTAAAGCCCGAGATGCGTTAGCGAAGTTATTTCATTATTCATAAACACATTCAGAGGAGACAATGTATGGAGGAGTTAGAAGTAGTTTCAAGTTCTTTAGAAATGAGATCTGCTCTTCTAACTTAGCATCACGCTTCCCAAAGAGTTTAAAAGCGGAATTGTATAATTGTACACCCACATTTCGCCACTTATGTGTAAGTCCCATGTAATAATGAGCGAGCCAATTGCCACCAACTGAGCAGAATAATAAACTCTGAAAATTCGGAAAACGAAATAACTCTTTCCACGTTTTGCTTCACTCTGTAGTATACAGGGTGGCAGGGAAACGCTTCCGAAAACGAAGACAGGTGATAGGGCTACTGATTCTCGATACGATACCATAAAAAAATGAGAAAAAAAAATGAACAATTTTACCTATTTTTTTTAGCATTTTTCGTACACTATGCTGTGAGAACAGTTAAATTAAACCATTATTTGCTATTAAACACATTTTTTTTCTTTACAACTCTAACAAGTAATGTATTCGTAAATAAATATCATCTGACGCTTGCGCGTGACCTCAAGTTCAAAGTGCGCGCGCGCTCGCCGACAGCTGTGCGGCTGACGACCCCAAGTCCACGTGACGCGCGAAAATAATCAATTTCAGGCGAAAGGTTAGTGGTATCCGTTTGCATAAAGGTTGTATATAATCTACGTTCTGGCTTCGGAAGCGTTCTCCTGACACCCTGTATATACAGGATGCAGGGACATTTTTTTATTTATTTTTTATTGACAAAAATAATAATAATAAGTTTATTGATTTAAAAAATACAAGTGTTACATATAGGTTTGACACTGGATCCCGCACTACAATACCCTGTGTCGCAGGATCCAGTCTCTTTCGACAAATAGGGTGACTTAAAAAACAAAACAAAAAAAGTTAACAAATTCAACGGATTCAGTATGGTTAATAATAAAAATTATACTTAGATCTAAAAGGTAACCAAATGTATGTGTATGTGTTATGAGTGTAAGTATGTGTGTGATGAGTGTAGGCATGCATGTTGATTGTTAGGTGTATGTGATGATGAATACTTTAATAATTGTATAATAAAAGATTTTCAGTTTCAGCATAATTTAGCCCAAGCAGCCAATCCTGAACTCGTTTTTTACACCCAAACCTTGTCAAGGATAAGATTTTAAGCTTTTTGTTAATATTTTCGTACAGGTATGGTCCAATACGAGTGAAAGCCTTATTACCAAATTTAAGTTTGCAATTTACAATGGGCTCACTTTTGACCTCAATCCAGCCCAGAGGCAGGGATGAGATCTACGGTGGAACGAGCTTGCCCAGAAGAAGCCTATTCACTCACGCCCTGAAGAGATTAGGGTTGTATGAACTCGGGAATGCAGACGCAGGCAGACAATTCCACTCCTTTGCATAGACGCGCAACCGGTTACCATGGATTCAGTACAAGATTCTGAAGCCCCTGCTTTGAAATTTTTCGTCGGCTATAAACAAAAAAACAACTGTTCCATACATTTTGACCGCGTAAGTATTGCACTTGTATAAGAAAGAGCGTTTTTTTTTCTTTGATAACCGACGAAAAATGTCTACGCTACGTCTCGAAACATATCATTGTGCTGAATTCATGCTTTCAGTTAGCGGGCCGTACCCCCCTGTAGATTTTATTTAAAGAAATAAACGATGGACACTTCACATAAAGTTCTTCTGCTGAAAAGAGGTCCCTCCTTATTCGCTTCACCATACTTCAGTCTACCAAAAACATTCTCTGCCCTCCACTTTCCCACTTAACAGAGTAGGATAAAATTCTTCATGGTACTTCACGATGTTACTGGCGATAACCTAACATTGCTTTTGCTAATTTGCTCTAAAGAACACTTCAGCTCGCTGGCATTGCAAACTGTCTTAGCACTTCATAGCTAACATAATGGGTAGTTCACAGATACTGCACACAGCGTACTGTAGATACCATTGTCCCGGCGTCTCTTAGGTAATTAAGCTTCGCTACTAATCTAACTGTAGTGAGGGAGGTAAATTAGCATGATAACCTTTTATCTCTACAAAATAATATGAACTTGGTTTCAGATTATTTTATACTCCTATCTTACTACCACAAAACAGTGTTTATCAGTTGTTTAGGCTAAACACCTTATAAACATAATTATATATGGAATTTAAATAAAAACAATTAAATATAACACTGACATTAGATCCACGTTGAACCAATGTAACTAAGCATTGCCATACAATATGGCAATGTCGTCAGTCTCATGGGTACATTACCAGTCGACAGCGATGCGGAGGATTTTTTTACGCCATATTTTAGTTTGATAAATATGTCCACTGCCGGACATAGGCCTCCCCCAAGAACCTCCACGGGTTCCTGCGGCCTTCACAAAATCGTCGGTCCACCTTGCTGCGAGTACCTCTTTTCTTTTTAGTTCCTCTTTATAATATTAAGTATAGAAGAGATATAAGTTATTATTTTTTTAAAGCTGAATAATAAAGGCAATAACAATAATAATATGAAACTTCTGCGCAATATCTGTGGCACGTAAAATCTTACGCAAATCACATTGTCTTCTGTGGAATAAATTTCAGAACACGTGTTTAGAAATGAGGTTTTGTTTACGTACTCGTAAGCTCCTGAAAGCAAATAGGTATAGTTTATAGACTGGATTTATGGGCTATTGTTATGTAATTGTTGTTTTATGGTAATCCAAGAATATAATTATTGGTCGTAGGTACAGACGCCAGCACATCAAGCTACTAAAATCTGTCAAATTTCTTTAATAGATTATCAACTTATCGCTGAAGCATTAAGGCTCAAGGTTGATTGGAAAAATTTGAGTTTCGGATCATGTAGCATTCTGGAAAGGACCATTTTGGGCAGGATTGAGTAACTTATGACATAAGTTCTCTTTATAGTGTGTCGATGGCAATCTAAATGAACTCGGCCCAGAATTCAGCTACGTGTTTGGCGCCATCACTAGCGTCCATCAGTTCCTGTAATGTGCAGACGACAGGACACGCAAAACACGATATTATTGGTGTCCCGTCGTTTGTGGAACAGCACCGCATTTGCACTCTAAGGCGGAGCTTAGAGAATCTCCATCTGAAGAGATTTTACTTGCTTCGGCCAACCTGGGTTCGAAGTCTGTTTAAAGACTTCCAGGTTAGACAAAGGCAACACGTGTCCAGGTGGGAGATCCTCAGTAGTTGGAACAACTCCCTTTCAACTCGTAAAAACCGTAAGAATCAGGGGCGGGTCGCTAGTATTTAAATAAAAATGATCCCGGTAACAAATTCCTGACTTGGATTTTTTCTTATTTTCCTGTGCTTTGTTCGAAAAGAGAGAATGCATAAGATATCGCATAATTTGTTGATCTCACGGCATACGCTCATTACGTAATTAATATTAATTTATTAATACTGCTTTTCCTCACGATATCTGCACCCTCGGTATCTACATAATGAAGTTGTATGTAAAGGTGTTCCTACACAGCAGTTATATGACGTTAGAGAATATTGCATAAAATTTTTTTGTCTACTTTTTTTAACAAATTGTAACAAAAGTTATAAATTGTTAGTGATGTTATACAACTACATGTAACAAAATGTTCTCTGTTCTATCGCTTTCAGCGTTCGACGCATCCAGTAAGAGCGCCTTTTCTTTTGTTTTTTCAAACAAAACATAAAAGCCAAACTAATAAGCACTTCCTCCATTTAGAACCACTACCAGCTACCTCGAAAGACACTCAAAGACTCGATTTTGGTACAGAATATTATGCGATGTTATACAACGAGTTGTACCAGTGATGTTGTAGCAAAAGGTTACACACTGATATAAAATGTTATCGTGCTACACAATGTTTTATAATGTTATATAACTGCTGCTTGGGAGCACCTTAATAGCTTTCTCGGGTTTCATGTCTGAAAATGCCTATTTTAACGGTATTAGTGGCATAATATGATGGCCTTTTAATTACTTCCTGCATCCTAATTGCGTAACACACTTTCATCCACAATCTGAATGAATTTGAAGGATGTTGCTAGTCCATTATTTACTTCAGATGTTCGAATTTGTCTGCTCAACAACGTAAATAACGCAATGAATGTTGTTGAATTGTCAAAATGAAAGTCATTACTAATAATAGAGTGTTACGCAATTATCCCGCTGGTAACAAATAGGTTTTCCAGTTTTAATGACATAACAGCCAATCTGTTTTACAGTAAAAATCTTACTGTAAAACTTAGGTGCACATAACCAGCCTATAACGTTTCCACTGCTGGGACACAGGCCTCCTCTCTGTTAGAGGGAGTGGGCCGTAATCCACCACGCGGGCCCGATGCGAGTTGGTAGATGTCACATGTCTTCGAATTTTTGGTTATAGGACATGTCGGTTTCCTCACGATGTTTACCTTCACCGTTTTGAGAGCAGTGGTGATGAAATAATTTACACAAAGTAAAGCGCCTGTCCGGGTTCGAACCTACGACCTACAAATCGTAAGTCGCGGGCGTTACCACTGGGCCACCACTGCTCTTAAACTTAGGTGCAGTGAGCTTGATAGAACTGTCATTCCACCTTACGCACAGACAGGTGACTTACTTAGCGCCTTGCGATACGAGTAGTTAAGTGAAACGAACGCTCTATTTTCCGCAACCAGCCACACGCCGTTCGCTAGTCGCCCAGCGTGTATTTAAGCATGAGGCTCTAGGCGCTAAGCAATTCAAGTTTCTGTGTACGTAGCCATAAAGCTCACTTCACCTAAATTTTCGCGGTGGAATGTGGTGCGTATGACACGAGACATAGAACTAGACTGAGCGATATTTGACTAGTTGATTACGATTTTGTTCGCTTTGTGCCGTCTCTCGTAAGTGTACTTCTACGTTTGTGACTAAATGTCAATATTTGGAACTACCAACTGACCTGAACAACCCAATTACTGGACCTAATCATAAAATTCCACAAACAGCTCTTATTTGTAAAGTAAAGGAAATAAATTACTAAGTAATTGACTATGTAGTTACCAACTGAAATTTGTCATTGTTGACAAATGGCAATAACACACGACAAATTGACGTAGAGGGTGTCAAATTTGTTTCAAAAATTTATTTTCCTGAATTTATTTGTACCCACTCAAATGTATACTTACTCGTATTTACTACCAATATTATACCAAGAAGACCTAACTAATTTTACAAAGTAACGGACAAATTTCAAAATAAACCCGATCAAAATACATTTCATTAATGAATTTAAATTTGCAAACAGTATCAAAGAGCAAGCCTCGGTAAGCTGAGTTTAGATAAGTTTTAACAAACCTGTGCTATTCACAAAGAAAATTGAACCTAAATATGTAGTGAGAAAGTTGAAAATCAATGGAGGGTAGTTAGAAAAAATATGGAAGAAGGAATTCGATAAAAAGCGGAAGGAATCTGATCATGAAAGGCCGATGAAACAAAAAATGTATGATTAGAAACTTTTTACCTTAAACCTTTTTATTTCATTTGTAAAGAGGGTATTTTCATGAGCTTTTAATTATTGGAATTTTGTTCATAACTTTATGAAGGCCACGACCGACATTTTGGCATATTCTTCAGGTCTGGCAGGAACATCGATCTGTTACTAAGGACTCGGTACATGATTCTGAATACCTCTGCGTTGAAATTTGTCAGTTTCCTAAAAAATCTTGTTGTTTCATACATTTTAAATGCGTAGGGTATTGCATTTTTCTATGAAACGGCATATTTTTTTTATAACTGGCGAAACTTTCTACTTTAAGAGGAATCATGTGCTGAATTCATGGTTACCTACAGTTTGCGCGTCAATTTCCCTGTCACCTTGTTTAGGTCGTATCCTAAGGTCATGGTTCAAACCCTTTACTTTACGTAATTAATTGCATCACCACAGCTCTCAAAACGGTGACGGAAAACATCGTGAGGAAACCGCCATGTCCTAGACCCAAAAAATCGAAAATATGTGATATCTACCAACCCGCACTGGACCCGCTTGGTGGATTATGGCCCACTCCCTCCTGTGTCCGCAGTGGGAACGTTATAGGCTGATGATGCTTATACTCTATAGATGGACGTGGATCCTATGATATGCTGAACCGGTACTTTTCGCACAATTTTTTTGGCATATCGGACAGGAGATCTTAGGGGTTTAGTAAGCCGCGTAGAATCTCCCCTTAGCTGTTGCAGATGATAAAATCAATTGCCTGAATACTTATTATTATTTGGTTAGACACACTAGCAGTTAATTAGCTGATGCGTGTGTATCGTATAGCTTGGAGATATTTAATCTGTCCAGTCGATTCTTGAAGCAGTTCAGTGTGGGAGCCGTCACAACATTTTCCGGAAGCCTATTCCATACTTGCTACTCTTTTTATCAGAAATCCCAATAAAATTAACATCTTAACTTCTCTATCGCAGAAAGCCACAGCAATTGAAACTTTTTAATTTAAACCCATAACCAAATGGCTACATAACCAACTGGCTACATGGCTGACTATTATAGCGGAAAAACTGCACGTAATTATAAATGCAACAGATGGACTAGTTTTGATACTAATTAACTGTGATTCTGGGTACTTTCATTCAGGTCATAGCTTTCAGTCTTCATTAATAAACTGTTTAGCACAACACTACATCACGCTTGTATTACGCAGAAGTATAGGCAGAGATGTATAGTAAATAGACATACATTTCGCCAGGTATAGTTTCATGTGAAGGAATCAGCCTATTGCTTTTTACTACAAATCCAGTCTCAGGAAGATAGGTACTTATTAGCTTAACTGAAAACCCAATAACACTGTAGCGGTATCTACAACGCCACATGCGAACAACGCGTCATACTGACGTCACGCAAAACCTGCATCTCGCAAGCAGAGTTTACCGCACAATTAGCATACATACAATTTCTCAACATCAATCGTTGGGCGATTGCCCGCCAGACACAACACGCGTCTGGTCGGAAGATCCTCCCTTTTCTATGGAGGTTGAGTGAACTTTACACCCTATTCCTCATACCTCTATATCACTTTGTCTGAAACGGGAGTCACGGCCGCTTAGGATCACAAGAGAAATATGGCTTTTCTTTTAAAAACAACCCTTATGCCAAGATAGGATTTCCCATCGCATCGGCAAAAATTACGAACATAATAAATAAAATTTTCATCGCCTATTTTAATCCCTTTAGGAGATGAATTTTCAAAAATCCTTTCTTACTGCTCGACTTCGTTATACCGATAGTTAAGGAACTCTTATGCAAAATGTCATGCTTCTGAATCCCGCGGTACAAGTAAAAAAATACTCTACAAAGTGCCTGATGCATATTTTTATAGCAGTCAACCTTATGGTGATTATTTATTTATTATTATTATTAATTACAACGGTAATACACCAATAACAGTAATTAATTCATTTCTATGTATTATATAAATTACAATGGTGATGCAGAGACAAAACATGGTGCAACAGGGATAGATAGCTCACAAATGGTAATGTCAGTAAAAACATATAATGTGCTACCAGAAACAATAAGAAAAGAAAAAAAACTCCATTTATTCGTAAATAAATTAAAAAAGATATTACTAAAAAAATCTTACAATAGTGTCGACGAATATCTAAATGATAAATCTCTAAAACTTGAAAAATAAAGTCTTTTGCAATTTTAATTCTAATGTTAATGTTATGTCTATGTTTTTAGAATAAGTTGAATTACCTATTATAAGATACTTAAATGATAAGTCCTCTCCAAATTTTATTCATAATATCTTTTGCTGTGCCCGACAGGGTCCACGATTGTTACCTACCAAATAAATGTTTACCACCTAAGCCTACATTGTGGAATGCAATAAAGTATTGAGTATTGAGTATCAAATAACTATAAAATACACGAATAAATACTAAGTAATACACAGATACAAACATACAATATACATATTATAAACAAAATAAACATTGTCAGGAGATATAACGATCAGTACAGGAGAAAACGAATCCAGCAAATCAGCGCTGGGTGGTTTCTGCACACTTCTTGTGTCTTTTTTTTTTTTTTTTTTTTGTGGATGGGAAATCATCTAATGACCCCTCCCGCTCTGGGTGGAGCGGAAGGGAGTGTCAGACTTTTACTGACTAAAACCCACCCGTGTTCCGTCCTTAGCCCTTTCTGTTCCAGGGCAGCGGTTAACCTTTCGGAAAATCCCGCCGCCCCGGCAGGCTTCGGCCCTGTGGGGCCCCGTCCTCTGCTGACATCTCTTTGAGGCGCGCGTGGAACACAACGCGCCGTCCGGCACGGGCCTGGTCCTGATCGGTCCTTCTTGTGTCTTGGTATGTGATGATGGTCACCCATCCAAGGACCAACCGCGGCAAGCGTAGCTTAACCTGATCGATCAACCCGTGCAGCTGTTATTACTTAGCCACAAGCCCCGCACGCACGCAATCACGTTTACAAATATGTTCCTAATTATTAACGCGACAAACGATTCCTGCTACAAATTTGAATAAATATGATTGTCTTGTCATATCGACCATTGACCATTTCAGTTGCATTGGAAAACTACATTTTTGCCAGCAAAAGTTAACTAAACAAAGCTAAAAAAAACGCGTGCAAAAGACATAATTTTGAAATAAAAAATATACCAATTTTTATCTACTTCAATAATTAGGAAATACGAGCTTTGTATTTTTGTAACACATAAAAACGCTGGCTCTGTAAATAAATGTACGTCAAATAAAGCATTTTAAAAATGTATGATGATCAACATCAGTAATCCGATTCCCGCTTCGCTGTTTATAGGAAAACACGCTAAAAACAACAGGGGAAAAAGCGACCTAGTGCGATTCGGACTTGTACACGAAGGGTTCCGTGCCACCGTACAATATTTAACACGACATATTTTTGAAACACGTTTCTTGTATCTTAAATTTTTAACTTTATATTATTTGTTTTTATAGCAGCTGAAAACACACACTCTATGAAAATTTCTACCTATTACGGATCAAAAGATGCCCTGTGGCAGACGGACGGAAGGACGGTCGGAGAAAGAAAGAAAGAAAAATCTGTTTATAGGCATTACAGCAAAATAAATACCTACACCTTAATCGTTTAGGCACAAGTGACGGGGAGTGCAAACAATTTCAACATACCTAATACATAATTGTTATCCTTAAAACTATAAAAACAGAAAACAAAGATTATAATGTCAAAAGGGTCTCAGCTCAGCATAATGTCAGATGACAATACAGCGGAGCCATGCGAAACTATTTCTAACCGCCCGTCACAAACCGCACGCTTCTCGCAAAAACGCCTCTCCTTCCCGCTCGGCCAATGAGAGCGAGTCGAAGACCCTAGAACATTCAAAAAGCTTCCTTTAAAAACATTCGACGCGCACTTTATTTGACAAGTAATAGTTCCTCGTTGGCACCCTTTCGGTACGAAACCCTAACAACGGTACTTAGATTTTTGCAAAACAAAAAAACTCTAAATATATAGCTAGGAGTTTTCCCGTTGAAACAAAGGTCATTTTAGAGCAATTAAGCACGGTTTTTACAAAAAAGACGGTAAATTTGCTCTCAGGGGCGTACGGTAAGCAAAGCACTTTAGGAATATTCGCGTTACTAACGGGTGGATGGAACTGTGGGGTAGATTTTCTTAACACAATGTGCATTCAATAAGTCTTCACAATAAATAACATAACATTACGCCTGTATTTACCAACGGGTTAGGCAAAGGTGTTCCTTTAAGATACTAACATTTCACCAGTTATGTTTATGTCCCATGTAATAGGCGCGAGCCATCAACCAGGCACAAAGCCAGACTCCGGGCTGCAACTGGAAATTTCAGGTTGAAAATCCCAATAACACTTTACCCGACCTAGGAATCGAATCCAGAACCTCATGCTCAGCAGTAGCGCTTGCGGCTACTAGACCAACGAGGCAGTATCTAATATATAAAATTCTCGCGTCGCAATGTTTGTTACCAAACTCCTCCGAAACTGTATGAAATTTTGTGTACAGTCAACAGCAAAAGTAGATGATCAAAATCAGAAATTCAATACTAATTAACGGAGTTCGCGTCAGATCTGTGTGGCGTCGAAGTGATTCAAAAGTATGTCAGACTCAGTGTCATACTTTTGAATCATTTCGACGTCACGTAAAGGTACCGCAAGGTTTGGATCGAGATGGCGCTGTAAAAGGATGCCTAGATGAACTTGGGGGAGGCCTTTGCACAGGAAGAGTATAAATAAACTACAAATATAATGCTGTAGTAACACAATTACAGGCAAAATCCGTTTCCAATTAAAAAACTACCTTAACATTATGGAAAAAATTTAACTCTTTAAAATTAACAGCATCAAATGCTACCACGTTACCGCGAAGCACTCTTTACTGCAGACTAATGACCGAATTCACTGAGTGTCGCTTCCATATTCATGTGGTCTGCATGACTAGCGGTAATTGATAGTGAGAGACCGCTGTGGCACTGTGTGCCTCATCTGATATCATTTTGGGGTTGAACGGAATTGCTGGTAATAATTTTATGACCTACAAACATAAATGATTATATTGTCCTACCAAATAATAATTAATAGGTCTTCTACCATCAGGGTTGTTCAAATCCCGGCTTGAAAAGCAGTGGTCCTATGTATTTCTTTGTGTACATTGATTTGATACGACTGAGTTAAGGGCGGATTGGCGAGTACCAGGGTGACATAAGTTGTCTGGAGACGTGGTTTATTGCTCAAAATCACACGGAAAGGGGATGGTGAATTCTTTGTAAGGATTTACTTGACTTGAGTCATACCGGGTACCAGGATAACAGAACTTGCATGGAGATGTTGCTAGTACTTGATTGCCTAATGAAAGAACTGAGGGGGGTAGATAACTTCAGTGGGGGAATGACTTCCATATTCATGTGGTCTGCATGACTAGCGGTAATTGATTGATTGAAGGAGAAACCACTGTTTAGTATCATATTGGGGTGAGCAGAAATGTATGTAATAAAAGGTAATAAGTTAACCATCAATATTCTGAGGATCCTGGTAACAACAATGCAACGTAATGAAGGGGATCGGTCTATTTTATCGGCAGAAACTACTTGACTGCATTCCCGGCGGCGACCAGGCTGACAGAAATGACACGAAGATCTTTCTTGCGACTTGCTTGAAGTACCCAGTGAGATTACAATTAAACATTGCCATCACTACGTTTGGCGATACGGTGATCAGTGAACGAAGTTTGTTTATGAAAAGAGCAGATGGCCTGTTTTTCACAACTACACCAATATCTTCCTGTATCTTGAGCATTTTTTTAACCACAAACCCACGTTTGGAAAAATACTGCATGCCTCTCCCATAAAAAAAACAAAACGACATCACCAAAGATTCTAATTAACCACCTATTGAATAAGCTCCATTCTAGCCCTAATTAAGAACAAAACAAACAAAAACTACCCACCTTTTGTTAAGGCTAGGCAGCCAATGAAAAGCGTCCATTCAAAAAAACGCCTTGGGCCTCGACCCAGCAATTATTACTGTAGCGAAGTCAACAATGAAGAATTGTGAATTAAAAGCTTTAGAATTAGCGAACTCCGAAACTAAATTTAAGCCGAATATGAGTTAATGTTTTCGGAATGGATTGTTAAGGCGGGGTTTGATTTACGCAAATTTTGTTAATGTTATGTTTTTTTTTAATGTTTGACATGCTTTCTCATAACTACTTAAAACAAAATATGAGAATGAAATCGGAAAGCCAGTTACATTGTTCATTTTAAACCAGAAAATAACAAAACAGCCCATAAAAAACAGCTCGAAAACATAAAATTACATTTACATTCAACTCCATAAAACGCATTACAAAAGCAATATTTACTCTAAATACGAAATAACGCAACGAACGGACCACCCCATAACTCGTTGCGGCCATGTTATCATTGCCAAAACGCATCCCGGCCAGTTAGCAAAAGAACCGCAACACAAATACTGCTGTGCGCATCGAATGCTACAAAACTCGAATAAATAAACAACGAATAGGAACTCTGCATTGTTAATTTAGACTCACCCCCTATTACATGGGACCAAATATAACTATTATAGTACACCCTGCTATATGTACATCTGACCAGTTTGAAAAAAAAATCCCGTGCCCACAATGACCACACATTAATATGATTTTCGTCCCTTTTTACGTCGAGAAATAAAACAAAAATACAACGTAAATAAATTTATCAGGCTCTGTTACAATGATCACAGTTATCTGACCATCTTTTTTCGACCAATAGGAATAAAACAAAAAAAACCAAGGAAACGAAAGTTGCAAAAAAAAAATACTTTACATTTTGTGTCAGCTAATTTCTCAAAAAATCTGAAGCTGCGATGCTATTGGTTGATGAGCGTAGGTAAGCGTTACCATAGGGGTCGAGCGCTGCAAGCAGGAATAGCCCTTACGGTGTTAAGATGTAAGTTTCCTCGACCATACACCTCTAGCCTAACCCTTCGGTGATTACAAGCGTGATGTTATGTTAAGTTATTTTAATAAAAATGCAGTTTTAGTAAGTTAAAACTTACTAAAACCGCTTGTCTGTGGTGATCCTCATTGATGTCCTCCGCCTTGGGGAAGGCTTTTAAAATGGCTAACACTGGACTATAATCATCATCATCTGCTTTTTCCCAACTATGTTGGGGTTAGCTTTTAGTCCAGCCGGATGCACCTGAATACCAGTATTTTTCATGGAGTGACTGTCTACCTAACCTACACAACCCAGTTACTGGGTAACACGATACGACCCCCTGGTAAGACTGGTCGTCAGACTTATCGCGCTTCTAACTAACGACTGCCATACTACCACTGCTGATATGCTGACTATCTTCCGAATGACAGCCGGAGGACGGAGGGGATATTATTGATACTCATCCACGGACCAATCTCGGCAAGTGTCGCTTAAGCTTGAAGATTGACCCGTGCGGCTGTTATTATTTAGCAATAGTGGAGTTCTGTACTTTCTGCCTACATCCATGGAAACAAGGCGTCAGTTTATGTATGCAAAGTAAAAAATGAACGCCTAGATATGCATACGAAAATTGTAAAATTGTTAAACAGTAGAAATAAAAAAATGTTCAGGAAAAACATTACAATATTTGAATAGCACTAGCCTCCACACTAGGATTCCCTGTGTCGTGGAGACTAGTCTCCTTCGTCTTACAAGATTATTAGGTACATAGTAGGTAGGCTCATACATAGCATCGGTCGGTAAGATTTCTGAGGCGACAATAATCGAGTGTTCTTTATTTGTTAGTTAACTTTATGGTGCATTTAAGGTGGGTTTAGACCAATCGAAGACCGAGCCAGAGCAAGAGTAAGCACTCCTCTTGCCATCCCTATCATTTCTGTAGGTATGGATTGAACAACATTTACAAGCATGAGTATGCTTAAGCAACCAAATATGCGGCATTGTTCTATGAATTCCAAGCCAGCCAAGAGCATTCAAAAGCTCTTAGAGTTTTCCAAAAGGAACTCTGTTTCTCTTGGTCCGCGTTAAATCTTATTTGTATGTAACTTCGCCCACTTTGAGACAGTGCAGGCTTATTTAATAATACTTAGTTATGTTTCTCACTTATTTGTCTCTCTTTGAGGGGCTTGTGGCTAAGCAATAACTGCTGTGGTTGGGATGGGTGACCATCTTTACATACCAAGACCCCTCCGTGGCTCGGAAAGCACGTTAAGCCGTTGGTCCCGACTGACATTCGTTGATGTTTCACTGTCGTTACGGGGCGTCAGAAGCCTGAAAGTCTGTAAGTATACCTGTGTACCACACTTTCTGATTTGTATTCGTAAATATTTCGTGGCAGTAACTAAAAGACTCGAACCAGTAAAAAAAACACGCGGATAAAAAAGTGAGCTGTCATTCCTTTTGACGCTAGGGATCGACACTGTTGACAGCTTACTTCAAGCTTACTTCACCTAAGTTTTCACGATGAGATATCTATAGAATACATCGACCGATGGCTAGATAGCAATCACTTGAACACTAACGATATCATACTGTGGCTACGGAATCGCTGCCAACCTTGTTAATTATGCCAATATCGGGCTTAGATAATTTGTTGGACCAATCTGTGGTATCGACCCAATATGGGTAGGACGTGTAGGGTAATTTGTGTTTAATGCTAATTTTGACTTGAAACTTGCATGGAAATTCAGGTTCAATAGATAGGTATGTACTACCGGAGTAAGGGCCGGTTGTTTGAAACGGTGGTTAACATAACATTCGTACGTCGAGTAAGTATTCGTAATTATTTGACGTAAGTTAAGGCCATAATGTTGTAATTGTAATATGAATCAAAACCTTTTTTGGTTGGACGATAAGTAAAGTAGTTAGCACCATTTTTGACGTGTACGCTAGCGTCTATTGGACGTGAAACAACCCGCCCTTATAGTCAAAATCAAATGTCATTTATTCAAATTAGGCTGATAATGAACACTTTTTGATCGTCAAAATTACAATAGCGCTTTGGCTGTGAGGAAAAATGGCGCAACAATAGTTTTTATTAAAACCAATACACTAGAATATGGTTTCAACTAGGATTTATTTATAAATAAATAAAATAAAATCTTTTTATTTCAGACAGATTTGGTCCACAATATTGTTAGTAGAACGACTTAAAAACTGTGTTACAAAAATAAATTAAAATTTTATGAATTTGAAAATTGTAAATGTCAATGGCAGGTATGAAATAGAGATATGTATTTGTTCCGAGTCTGGGTGTTTTTCTATCTTTAATATGTATGTATTTACAAAAAAAAATTGTATATATGTAAGTAGTTTATCAGCCATCTTGTTACCATAACACAAGCATTAGGTTGCTTAGCTTGGGAAAAATGGTGCTGTGTGAAATGTCCAGGGATATTATTATTATATATATATACATATATATATTATAAGGTTCGCGTGAAATAAACTAAGCCCTTACAAAACGTTTTAACCCTAAACAGAATTCAAATTGAGAAACTTTCGAAAGCTTTCGATTCCGAAAATAATTAGCGAGATGAAGACGGATTCCAAGGCTTTGCTCCGAACTCATAATAATGATGAATGCGAAAATTCTCTATAATATTAAATTCTAATGAATTTCTCGAGACTGTGGTGAGTTGAAAGTTTTATTAAAATTAACTAAGTAATTATTTCATTTCAGAGGTTATGAAATAATTACTTAGTTAATTTCTCCAAACTCATACAGAATTTATACATTGAGAACTTGACAAACTCTTACTTAAGCAGATCCCTTCAACAATAACCAGCCTATAATGTTCCCACTGCTGGGACACTGGCCTCCTCTCGGTAAGAGGAAGTGGGCAGTAAAAAATAATTTACACAAAGTGAAGCGCATGACGGGATTCAAACCTGCACGTAGTAAGTCACCTTAAGTAATGCTAAAGAGTTTGACAAGTTCTCAACATCTAATTCTCAATTCAGAAACCAGGTGTTAGACGACGGAATATTTTTCAGCGTACTCAATAGCGAAAAACATTTAAAAAAAAATACAAAAAGTTTCTCTCCGGCGGGGAATCGAACCCCGGTCTCCCGCGTGACAGGCGGGGATACTTACCACTATACTACCGAAGACATGCTTTTTCATGTCGAATTTTCCGTATCTATCCAATGTTGTTAATCGATTTTGTACCTGTTTAAATAAAAAATCTTTGCAATACAATATGAATGCAATTATTTGAACAGCTAGCTTGAACGATCCAAAAATATTTATCTACTTACATAACTACTTAATTATACAGTATGTCTAGTCACCGCTGCCCGACCCGTTAAGGCGAAACAATATGATTAATTTTATCGACAAATCCACCATAATAACACCATCAACTTTTTAGTGTGAACTTATTGCCTACTTTTGTAGCTATCGTACGAAACCACTTTTATGCCTGTGGGAGGCAAAATAAATGAACCCAACCGTACTCAGTAAAAAAAAAAAATGGCCGCCATTTCAAAACAGTGTAGGGGCAAAATGCCTTATTATGTTGGATTTGTTGATAAAGTTGATTATATTGCTTCGCCTTAACGGGTCGGACACCGGTGACCAGACACACTGTATGTAGGAATATAAGAATCTACGTAAACATAGTTACCGACCGGTCTTTTTTTTTTCGGATGGGAAATCATCAAATGACCCCTCCCGCTCTGGGTGGAGCGAAAGGGAGTGTCAGACTCTTACTGACTAAAACCCACCCGTGTTCCTTCCTTAGCCGTTTCTGTTCCAGGGCAGCGGTAACCCTTTCGGACGATCCCGCTACCCTACCAACCGGTCTTTCTTCTTCTTCCCAGGTGGGGTATGCAGAAACTACGGAACGCCATCTGCTACGATCCTCACATACCCCTTTTGCCTCGTTTGCGTTCAGTGTACACCACAAACACACAACACTACCTCGTGTGGTGTACACAACAAAAACACATAACAAAAAAAATACAATAAGTATATGTCGGAGTCATTCGTTTGACTGATCGGGACGCCAGCGCCATCTGGTGGCGTTCGACAGAGTCTAGACTGAGTTCATAGAAGTCGAGGAGAGTGAGCGGCTTTCTTGGATATTGGACATCGTACGGACAAGGTGTGCTCAGAAACTGTGGCGCGTTCCGTATCTAGTTATATCGTGTACCTACAGTGAGTCATTAGTTAGTATTTATTTGTTCGTCAAATTATAATCTAATTTGAACTGCAAACTGTTTTTCTATTGCGCAATAACCAACACTACCCATAGTACGCCTACAGTAGTTAAAATTTAACTAGAGACACGTACCTTCTCCGTCATATTATACAACGTGTTTTTTTTATACCGCATAACTCTAGGGGGTCATTGTACTCATCATTAGGAACAACTTTTACTATGGGACCAAACCTGAAAGCTCAAAAAAAAATCTGCTGTTCCCTACATTTGTTTGTATAATAAACTCGTCAAAATGTAGGGAACAGATTTTTGTTTCGCAATTTCGGGTTTGGTCCCATATTAAAAGTTGTTCATAATGATGAGTACAATGACCCCCAAGAGTTATGGGATATAAAAAAAACACGTTGTATAATAAATAAATGTCACGTGCCGTTCCATGAAAGTTGGCATAACTCCATTTGCATAAATAAAAAACTTACTGTTTCTATGTACAACATTATAACCTCAATTAAGTAGGGTTTCAGGTGGACTAGATTTACGAAAATTAGGTTCAGGGCTAAGTCTTAGTCTAGGTTACCTGCAGGGTAATTTCGGAACACACAAACAGTAGGAATAGCTTTCATTTTTACTGTTTGACAATATTCATTGCGTTATTTACATTGTTGAGCAGACACATTTTTCGAACAAAGGAGCAATGGATTCGCAATATCATTCAAAATTATTCAGATTATGATTGATAGTGTGTAACTCAATTAGGGTGCTGAACATACTAAAAAACTTCTATCATAAAGGTGTTTTACTAACGAGTTTGTTACACAAACAGTATTATAAGCACTATATTTTTGATACTCAGTTTTTGCTGAGGCATCGTGACGCATTCGGTGAGGCATCGAAACTGTGGTGGTAACTACATAGCTAGATGCCATCTACGCTGCACACTGACGTCATGCAAAATCCTGCATCGCGCAAGCATAGTTTACCGCGCAACTAGCATATGTACAACGTCCCAACTTTAATCGTCGGGCAAATAATCCGATACAGCCTGTCCCTTGCTGCTCTCCCCCGACGTACTCCACAGGGTGCCCTTAGCATGTAGTTGTTTAGTTTTTACGTTTTTAAGCCCTGGCTGGACTTTTTAATTTATTGAGATACCCACAGGCAAGCCCAGTTAAACAGCCGACAATCTGCTAGGATGAACTGCGAGCTGCCATTCCCAAAAAATAAATAAAACACCCGTCTGGTCGGAAGACCGTCCCTTTTCTATGGCGGATGAGTGAACCTTGCACCCTGTTTCTTATAAATATACCACTGTAATATTATGAGTATCACTATACTCTAGGTACTATATGTTATTAATGTTCGTATTATTACTTTAGTTGTATAAAAACATAAAGATAGATACACAGATTTTTCTTGAAACCCTCTATTTCCAATACTTTTCCTCGCAAAACCAATCCACTTAGGATTATGTCCATAGGATAGAGTAGAAAAAAAGATGAAAAAAGATAAAAATACGTCAAAAGTCAATAGATTAAAAGGGGAACCAGAACACGGGCTAATTAATGTGAAACATTTGGTTTAATTACTATTGAAACTCACCATATGTATAAACTCACGAATATCTCACAGTAAGTGCTGACTTTATGTCTGATGCGTGGAAATAGTCATCACACTGCTGCCCTATCCCAATTCATATGGATTCTGCCTTAGCCTCGTTCATTAGATCTCTGCCTTATACCCATATATTTGGCTTGGGCTTTATCCCGGTACATTTGACAACAGTCAAATGAATGAATGAATGATGATGATGTCAGAAGGCACATTAATGGGCATAAGGCACATTGCCTTATGCCCATTAATTTGCCTTCTGCAATAGCCCAGTTTATTTGACTTCTATCTTATCCCATTAACAATAATATTCATTTAAAATCATCGCAGTATGTCTTGTCATTACACATAAATTTACTCTTTCAGCCGTCATCTCGGTATTCACCCTGTCGCTGACAATATCATCTTTGAAACTGTCCATAAATCGCCGTAAGGGCTCCGTACCCAGAAGCTTATGCCATATGTCTACCACCGAAGAGTATGTGCCTACGGCTATTACAGCAAATCATCATCTGCCTAGCCTTTTCCCAACTATATTGGGGTTGGCTTCCAGACTGAACTGACGTGAAGGGCGGGCGTTTTTGGGGGACTGTCTTTTGTAATTCTGACGTTCAAAAAGTGCTGATTCTCAGCCTAATTTGAATAAATGACTTTTGATTTTGATTTTGATTTAGACTAACCGGATGCAGCTGAATACCAGTATTTTACATGGAGCGACTGCCTACCTGATCTCCACAACCCTTCGAGCCTTACAGTAAATAACAATAAAAATAAATCTGCAAACCCATAGGGAAATATAATACATACAAGAAATTCAAAATAAAAAATTTACTACGTTTTAATCCACAGTAATGGGATAATAAACCCTTAAGCTCCGATTTTCTAGGAAAGCGGTTCCGTCGTATTAAAACGGCCATCATGAAAATCTGTAGTTTTCACTAGTATTTGACATTAAGACCAAAAAACGTTCCGTATTTGATCGCCGTTATTGTGTGACCATTGTCCGGTTTCCACGAAACCGAACAATTTCGCGCTTTCCAACTTGCACATGTACGATTTTTTGAAGTGAAATTTCTTTAGCGGCGTTGTGCACTTTTGTTGTGATGGGTAAAAATGTTAGACCCGCGTCAGGACACGTGACCTGATCGAAACCTTGTAAGACGGTGCTCCTGTCAGGACACGTGACCTAATCGAAAATTCATAAGACGGACGGACGGCGGTCCACTCTCCCGACCGCATTCCAAAATATCAAAAATGCACAACGTTAATATTCAAGTTTTCACTTTTATATACTCAAAACTTTTTTCGTCAAAACCACATTCGTCTATGCATTATAAAAGCCTTTTTCTAACACCATGCGACCTAAACCAGCACTTAAGTCACGCTTTTTTGTGACAGAGAAAAGAGTCCATTTCCACACACACCATCACCACACCATCATCATCATCGTCGGAGTCAATTTTTACACGGAAAAGCATGACTTAAATGCGGGTTTAGGTCAAACGAGCTATAAAATAATATACGATACGTGTGACTTAAGTAGTATAAATGCACAACGTTTAGCACCCTCTCTACACTTGGTAGCTAATTTCATGCTGTGCAATACTGGACTACTACCGAGTCTCCCATCAGGGGATAAGTTATTGTGGATACTTGGAAAACCTTAAATAAACTTCGTATCCAAGTAGGCCACAGCGAGGACAACCTCCATAAGTCCAGTTCAGGGAAGGCTCACACCTCCGGTGTATATGCGGTGTCTCTCCACAGACAATGGCTCAGCTCCCATCTTGCACCGCATGCCCTGTCACCTGCACACGTGAGGATCTAATGGCCGCGTCAGCGAATGCTATCCGCGTTGCTGAATTTTGGGCCAATTTAAAAAACTATGTTTTTTTTTCTATTTTAGCCATCGACACTCTAATAAAGAGAAAATAATATCCTACTAGTAATTATAAATGCGAAAGTTTGTAAGGATGGATGGATGGATGTTTGTTACTATTTCATGCAAAAAGTATTGCACGGATTTGGATGAAATTTGGCACACAGATAGCTTATAATCAGGAATAACACATAGGATTTTGTATCCCGCTATTCCCACGAGATTGAAACGTATGCGGGTGAAACCGCGAGACGGAACTAGTACTACATATTTTTATGACTCTGAATTCCAGGGATTCGAAATCGACATAAAAACTCTTTTCACATCTTTATCACTTCACCTTCATACAAATAGTAGTGACCATAATACCCTCATTCAATTTATTAAGGCAAAAGGATCCAAGGATGCTTACTTTGCGATTCGTACGACTTAACCTGACGGCGCGAGCGTTTTAAGAAAATGAACTTAACATAAAGGTACAGAGTCTCTAGGCATTCTACTTAATTACTAACACTCTTAGAAGATTGCTTTTGCTAAGATTTTTTTTTTGTATTGGATAGGCCTCTGTCTCATCTATATTTTTTCACTAGATTTTGCCCACGGTTTCGCCTGCGCGGAAGTCGGAAATTATCCGGAAACGTACTACCGGGATGAAAAAGGCCATGCAGATGATGACCTATTTCTAGCGAGATTAAATGACTAATTGACCCAATCAGCCAGCATATTGAGTTTGACTTCGCGACTCCTTATTCCCACAGGGGTTAACTTAACCTGCCCTTACCCGGCTCACCTTGAGCATTTTAGCCATAACTGATTACTTATTAAAGTGATAATATTACTGTATATTCAAGGTATTTGATTTTAAAGTCAGCCTTCTAAAAGACTTGTCTCTTCTCTTCTAATTAGCCTTTTCCCAACTATGTTGGGGTCGGCTTCCAGTCTTACAAGATACAGCTGAATCCCGATATTCCCATTCCCATTTTCCATTTATTTTTTTCCATTTCCATTCCGTTTCCCGTTGTTTTATTATTCGGTTTTTTTTCAATTTTTTTTTCTCGTTTTTCGCGGTATCTGGTCGACGTCACATAATCAGCCTATAATGTTCCCACTAAGTACTGAGACTGAGGCCTCCTCTCTATAAGAGGGAGTGGGCCGTAATCCACACATGTCTTTGAATTTTTTGATCGAGGACAAACATGTTTTCTCACGATGTTTTCTCCTTCACCATTAGTCACGTCATTTCCCTGCATCGCAGTATCTGGCTTAAAAACTAATTAAACCTAATTCCATAACTAATTCTGAACAGACAGACTCCTTTCAGTTCTGAACAACGTTGTAGAAACATTTTCATATAGAACCACACAAATGCTGAGAAATTGTATATCCGCTTTACTTTATATGTATTTACATACACCCTAGTACAGTACAACGCAAATACGCTTTCGGTAGAACAAACGTGCTGACTGCTGCGTCGCTCCACGATGCAAATATCTAGTTTGTTTAATTACATGACGATTTAATGTATGAATTTCGTGCTCGTAGAGTATTTATGTTTGTATGGTGTGGTATTGCTGGGTGGTTATAATACAAATGTCACTTGCAAAAACAGCTGGACAAAGAACTAGTACATAAATATACTTTACGATGATCTAGTTTTAATAACCAATTTTTAAAGCAAGTCAGCTAATTTTAAATATACCTTTCAGTACTGATGTGACTGAAGCACAATACGTTGTGCTGGGCATAGAGAAATATAGATAATTGAAAACGTATTTAGAACCTATCAGCACTGCACTTCACCACGCCACCGATCGTAACAGATGGAGAAAGACCATTGACAATTTGAAAAGGAGTCACGATTCTTAGCAGTGAGAGAGCGATTGAGAAGTGAGAGATAGTTAGAACCATCGAAAGCGATGACGCAATACAAGCTCACACACCAACACGCTGTGGTAGTATTCACACACGTAAGCTGTAACACGCTACTGGTACAACAACTGCTATAACTACGAATAAGTATGTCCTATCTCTGCAGCAGGACATGCTACGGTACATTATTGAAAACGTATAACTATTTAATCTAAAGACGCAACACAAACGCTACGCTCACACATAAACACGCTGTGGTAGTATTTACACAAGCAAGCTTTAACACGCTACTGGTACAACAAATGCTGAAACTACGAATAAATATAACCAACCCTGTAGTAGGATATATGTGTGCTACTAATGGGTACATTATTGTAAACGTATTACTATTGAATACGATGACGTAACACAACGTTCACACACAAACACGCTGTGGTGGTGCACACATGCAAGTTGTGATACGCTACTGGTAGAACAAAAGCTATATCATAACTCTGTAGTAATCCTGTCTCTACATTATTGAAACCGTATAACTATTTAATCCCATGACGTAAAAGGTCGCCGAAACGATCAATCGCAATTGTCAATTGCAATTGTTAATGTTTTGTGTATTTATTGTAGACGATCAATTTGCGCATCAATATGTATCAATCACGTAAAAATTGACAGTTAATTTACTGTTACGGGGACCCTTAACACAAACACTCGCACACAAACACGCTGTGGTAGTATTTACACATGCAAGCTTTCACGCTGCTGGTACAACAAACGTACTAACTGAACTAGGTACGTCTCTCAGAGATGCAAATATCTGGTCGGTTTAATTACACTATGGTGGGATGTAAGGTAATTATCACGTGATTTAGTAAGGTCGTAGCTACGGAGCTAGGTCGTGTTTCGGTTACGGGTCGACCGCAGAAAGTGGCGCTCTGGGAAGTGGGTAAGGTATTGTGATTGGTGGCAATACTACTACGTAAATACACTGGGAATTCAGAAGGTGGGTCATGTAAATTACACTTCTAAAGTCCACATATTTAAAACCATTAATAGTTTCTGTAGGTGACTTTTGAAAGGAGTATAATAAAAAAATCATACATTCTGTCAAACATGCTTCCATTTTCAATATACCCAAAACGGTGATTCAATTTATCCTCCATAACCGATTCTTAGTAACTAATTACCTAGTTTTCTAAGAAAACTACTCTATGTATATTTGACTCAAAATTTACAGGATTGTCCGAAATCACACTTATTGAAACTCTCGTTTGCCGGCAATTCTTAGAACCTTTAGGTATAATTCAAACATACACTTCACATCTACAACCAACAACACCTTACAACTCGAAAAACCTTTACACTGTACAAACCAACACAGATTTAAAGGTAATCCAATCACTACGCCTCCGGACGGGCATGGCGCAAGGATACTCAAATAGAAACGTACATAGCAATCAGCTTTGTGAATGGGCCGGTTCATAAAACGGCTTTCCACCTAACCCGATCTGGGTCAGACGGTTTCGGATCGTAGTTTCACGTTGCAGTTTTGTTTTTTAAAATTTCGGATGAATACTAGGTATTCGGTAATTTACAAAATTGTTTGGTTACATCGAATAGAATTTTTCTTTTGATCCTGACATGGTATCTATGTTTTTTATCATTTAACCCTGTGTCGTATTCAGTTTGAATGACGAGACAAGAGGGCATAAAGGAAACATCAAAATCTCAGATGATATTATTATGGTGATGTGGAGTAAAGGGTATAAAGAAGATGCAAGAACTTTGGAGAAGTCCTGTGTAGCAGAAGTGGGAACATTATAGGATTATGTACCTATGTATGTCTTTGTTGTGATTTCCTGAGACACTGGTCGTATTAACCACACCAAATTGCCTATACCCTGTCCATTAGGTAAACCGTTTGACAGATGGAACTAGTGATTGCAGCAACACACAATACATTAATTGATACACCTACGGTATTATAATGTCTGTAAAAAGCCATAAGTAAGTTAATTCAATAAGATAAGGCAATTTATATATTTATTTTAATACGCATTTTAAAGTTAACTTTTACGTAATCTGAAATATGTACGTTGTAAGACAGCTGTCAAAAACGGTTAATATAATGATGACAGGGAATGAGGACAGGGATGCATGAAAAACAAAATATTTTTTAGCATTTTACATTTTAAAACTTCATATTTTTTAAGTGTGATTTCATAAACACTAATATTACGCTTGCATTAAACACGCTGTGCTAGTAAATCACAAGCGATGAGTTTCTCTCATAAAAATCTGTTTCGTAATTTCATAGCACTCCTTTATAACATTAGGTACTAAGCAAAACAAACGTTATGCTGAAAACACGCTGGTGGTACTATTGACACTCCGGCAAGTTGTACCGTGCTACGTGCAGCGTGTTTGTTCTGCCTACGACTCTTGACGATGCAAATATCTGGTTTGTTTAGTTACAGCAGTGTCGGCGTCCGTGGGTAATCGAATTTACTACTGTGTTTAGGACATAGCTACAGGAAGGTTTTATGAGGGAATCTAATACTCTTAATCTGAATCTAATACTAATACTGCTTTATTGGGCATAGTTACATAGGTAAGTGAGGAATCGTGAGGAAACCGGCATGACCTAGAACTAAAAATTCGAAGACGTGACATAGAATACCAACCCGCATTGGGCCGACGTGGTGGATTACGGCCCACTCACTCTCACTTAGAGGAGGCCTGTGTCCCAGCACTGGGAAAATTACAGGCTGATTATGTACATTGTACATAGGTACAAAAATGTTTTTTGAGCGAAACTAAACATACTGATGAATTCAAAGGTGTAAAAGGCTTGTTATTGTTTGCGACTAACATGGTGTTATTGTTAAAGGCATTCATATTATAGAGGTATGAGGAACAGGGTGTAAAGTTCACTCATACTCTATAGAAAAGGAATGATCCTCCGACCAGACGGGTGTTGTGTCTGGCGGGCAATTGCCCAACGATTGATGCTGGGTAGTTTGCGCGTTAGACTCTGCATACGAGATGCAGGATTTGCGTGACGTCAGTATGACGCGTTATTCGCACGTGGCGTTGTAGATACCGCTACAATATAATTTACAAATATCTATAATAGTGGAGTTGCACGTATAATGTATCTTCCTTAGTTCTTTTGAATTCTCGACCAAAGTAAGAAAAAATCTCTGTAGGACTTTTCACTGCACTTCATAGTCAGCCTATAGTGTTCCCACTGCTGGGACACAGGCCTCCTCTCAGCGAGAGGGAGTGGGCCGCTATCCACCACGCGAGCCCAGTGCAGGTTGGTAGATGTCATATGTCTTAAATTTTTTAATAAATAAATAAAACTTTATTGTTCAGAAAAAGCAGTACAATATTTGAATAGCACTAGCCTTCACACTAGGATTCCCTGTGTCGTGAAGACTAGTCTCCTTCGTCTAACAAGATTATTAGTTACATGGTAGGTAGGCTTCATATATAGCATCGGTCGGTATGATTTCTGAGGCGACAATAATCGGGATTTTGGTTCTAGGACATGCCGGTTTCTTCACGATGTTTTCCTTCACCGTTTTTGAGAGCATTGGTGAAGAAAAAATTTAAGAACAAAAAGTATAGCGCCTGTGTGGGTTCGAACCTACGACCTACCACTCGTAAGTCGCGGCCGTTACCACTGGGCCACCACTGCTCTTCTATAGCACTTACTAACAAAAAAATATTTCTAGCAAAATATTTAATATCTTTAAGTCGTAAAATATAGTCGGAGTTTTAATGCGAGATTCTGTAAACAAACTCGCAATTACAGGAAAATAATCTCAAGGGAGGAAAAACGACCAAAAAATAACAAAATATCTTCCTGTTTACTATCGCAATCTATCACACCATTCCTTCTCACTGACCCACCCTATCAGAAACTAGAATCACATCACAACCACGAAATGAGCAATAAATAAAATAAATTGAGCACGGACTCCATACATAAACATCTATGTATATAAAATTATTCATTGCCGGTCAGGTGGACTGTACCAAGGACTCATGTTTTATTCGCACGTCTTGTTACTCTAGCGGCTCGTATCGGGTCCGGCGATAAATCCGACATACTTGGTATAATGCTTTAGTTTGTACACCGTACCGTAACATTCCATAGATTCATGGAATCCTAGTTGCTGGATCGATTTATTACTAAGCAGTTTTTATTTTCTTAGTAGCCTATGGCAAACGACATCGCAGCAGGCTCAGACGGATATGGCGGGATGAGCTGGACTCCTTTCATAAAGATTGGTCCTTGGCAGCTTTGGATAGAGAGACGTAGAAGGAGAGTGAATCAGCAGTGGGAATCAATGGCTAGTAAAAAAAGTGGCCCACAATCTTATACAGTCGCATTAAAAAGCTAATGATTAGCTGAAATTGTGAATACCTCCACAAAATACGGATCCATCCAAAAAACGGCCTGCGGCTCTGCATCGCCTACTATTCCATCATCACATCGTCTTCGATTATTCGGCTCCATGAGATTAAAAACCTTCTTAATCTAATACTATAAATGTTTGTATGTTTGTTATTCAATCACGCAAGAACGGCTGAACGGATTTGGATGAAATTGGGCATACAGATAGTATAAATCCAGGATTAGCACATAGGATACTTTTTATCCTGGTAGTGTTTGCCCGTGGGATAATTTCCGTCATCCAAGGCAAAAGCTAATCATGCATAAATACATCATCCTCTTCCATCTCAGTAGATGGATAACAGTTTATCGCTACATCAGAGTCGACTTCTTCTATACATGCCTATAAGTTGCCATTTAAGAACCTACACGCTACCTAACAAGCCATAATAGCACCCTTCCAACAATATATCCATCGTTTTATTTGTATTCCTAGTCCTATAACTTCTTTGACCGTGCCGTAGTCGAGTAAAATGGCCAAAATGATTATATTGCGTTGACATACTACGAGTACATTACTTACAATATTTTACTCCACACCACAAAATACACAATTTATGACCTCCTTTTTACCAATCGAAAATAGTTCACAATTTTGTGTACATAAATAAATTGCTAGCTGCCTCCAAAATGGCAACAGTTATCTATCTACGAGTATAACCCTTGTCGATATATGTGCTCATTTTTCATAATAACCGCCAACTCAAAAGTAGTTCATCCTCGAGGGAATAGCATCAAGACACCAATATCTTGAGAGCCAAAATACCTTTTTCGTCTAATAATAGAAACATCTTTTCTCGTTTGAAGCGACTAATGGATCGTGTCCTTTGACGGGTATAGTGACTGTCTGAAATGTTTAGTGTCTGTCGAGTTATGTAAACTGTGTTCGCGATTCGGTTTCCGAAAATGTAAACAGATAATATGTGGTTTTGTAAAAACAACTTTAATCTACACTCATCAAGTTCAATTTGCACTACACCTTCAAACGTTTTTATGAAGTTTTCAGTAATCAATCAATCCATTTATTTTACATAGGCATAAAGTTCATATTCGTTTAAGTGGAAATAACATCAATTGGAAATAAGGTTTTGTGTGTGTGAAAAGTCGTTCAGCCGCGAGAGAATAACATCAACAAAAATATCTTTAGAGCCAAAATACCTTTTTCGTCTAATAATAGAAACATCTTTTCTCGTTTGTAGCGACTAATGGATCGTGTCCTTTGACGGGTATAGTGACTGTCTGAAATGTTTAGCGTCTATCAAGATAGATAAACTGCGTTTGCTATTTGGTTTCCGAATATGTAAACATTCCACATTCATAAAGTTTAATTTGCGCTACAACTTCGAACATATTTATGATTTTTTCAATATAATCAATCAACTTATTTTACACTAGCTGTGCCCATTCGGTCGTGCAAATTCGTTCTCGTTCACGTGCATATCGGAAAACAAATTGGATTTCTGGAGTTTGAATTTTCTCAATTCTTTTTCTAAAATAAAAGTAGCCTAAGATACTCCTTATAACATCCGCTATGTATCTGCCAGTGAAAATCCGGTAAAAATCTCAGGAAAAATTGGTCCAGGTGTTTCGGAGACTAGCCGGAACTAACAGACAGACAGACAGAAATGTAAAAATATGTTTTTTTGTTATAAATACCGTTTATCCTACTAATATTATAAACGCGAAAGTTTGTATGGATGGATGGATGTTTGTTACTCTTTCGCGCAAAAACGACTTCACGGATTTGAATGAAAGGCAGCACATAGGATACTTTTCATCCCAATTTTCCCACGAGATCGAAACTTATGCGGGTTAAACCGCGGGGCGCAGCTAGTACTTTAATAAATATGCATTTAGTAAAAAGCTATTGTTATGTTTTATTTTCTAATGTCCAAATAGGACATTAGAAACAGACACTTCAATTTTATTTATTTGTAGGTATAGATAACATGTTTCTAAAAGATTGTGTGTGACATGAGAATTTGAGAAGGGTTAGGGACTGGTTACCGAACGGTATGGAATTTGAAGCAAGCCTGTTGCACTGTTGACGTCATGTGTTCAATAACTTGTTTCTTTTACGACTCCCACGAATAGCTGACGTTCCTACTCGGGGTCACCAGTATAGAGGTATGAGGAACAGGGTGTAAAGTTCACTCATCCTCCATAGAAAAGGGAGGATCCTCCAACCAGACGGGTGTTGTGTCTGGCGGGCAATTGCCCAACGACTGCTGTCGGAAGGTTTGTGTGTATGTTAATTGCGTGGTAAACTTTGCTTGCGAGATGCAGGATTTGCGTGACGTCAGTATGACGCGATGTTCGCATGTGGCGTTGTAGATACCGCTACAATACGATTGTTGAAGTTAGTTGTTGTCTTACTAAAAATCTCACTTAACACGTTAATCTAATAAAAGGTTTAATACGGCACCCCTGTTTCGTATCACACTATTCTTCTTCTTCTTCGTGTGGCTGGCACGAAAGAAATTTAAAAAACAAAATTGGTCCAATACGTCGCTATATCCACCAGCGGCGAGGCGCTCTCACAAGCCGATTCCCACCGGCTTCTCTTCGAAAATTCAGAACACCACCACTCTATAGTAAATTTATCATTGAAATATAATCATATGATACTGTAGGTATTTAAACACTATAAAATCAAAACATTGCAAAACGCCTACATTACAGTTTTTGTCATTCTTTCCCAACAACAAAATATTTTGCTCTAAAATAACTCGTAGGCGCGTGCGGCTTGTCGTGAGTTCCGTTTCTATAGAAACAAACTCGTCATGACGTCACTTCAGGTCACGTGGTTTGCTATTTTTTGAGCGCCTGGAAAGCCGGTGAATACCTAGTTACTATAGACACAGTACATGGAAAATGCGTGCGCGTGAACGAGCTGGAGCAGTATCGTCATTGTGTTACACACTAACACTACCAATTGATTTCATTTTGACAGTTCGAAAACATTCATTACGTTATTTACGTTATTGAGCAGGCAAATTTTTCGAACATATGAAGCAATGGATTAGCAATATCCTTCAAAATGATTCAGATTTTGATTGAAAGTGTGTTACGCAATTAGAGTGTTGGTCGGAGTTCGGACATTGACATAAATTCATGTGTAGAACATTATTTTGACGTAATAATTTGTTTACACTTGTAGTTTATTTGCATTTTGTTCGTTGTATTCATTGAATTTATTAGTATAACAGTTGGATATTGTTTGTTGGTATAAAACAGTGATTAGTATTTAGTATAGAATTATAGTTGGAGTTTGTTTTGTTTTGTGTGTAGTGAAAGTTGTACGCTGTAATTAAAAACGAAGATTGCCGTAGCACGTTATTTTGGAGAAGGTTTGTAAGTTCGGTGTAACAGGCAGTCAATTTGACTTGTAGAAAAATCTCCACCAAGATCCCTAAGTTCGAAGGACGTCGCAAGGGAATTGAGCCAATCCCACTATTAATTAGATTCTGTGGACATCCAATATCATTTTGTATTGAAACAATAATTAATTTCACTGTTTGTACCCAGTAATTATTATTTCTGTTAGTCAAATAGATATGAAATGTAGTTCGTAATTAATTCTCGTTGTTTGTGGAGTAAGATAATTATTTCATGCAGTTTGATGCCGATTTTCACAGAGACAGACTGTATTCGATTTCACAATGTAATTTAAAGACATACTGACAGACTGTATTCGATTTCACAATGTAATTTAAAGACAGACTGACAGACTGTATTCGATTTCATACTGTAATTTTTCCTAACGAAACATGTGCACGTGTAATGTTGAGCGTGCGGTATTTAAGTATCTTGAAAACTTGGTACCAAGGTGGAGCTACCTGCATCTTTTTAAGATGAAATTCCATGTACTTCTTAGTAGTCTGACGTTAAAATTGAAATATTATTTCAAATCAGCCCAACCTTCCTTCCTTCCTACTGCTGGGACACAGGCCTCCTCTCGGTGAGAGGGAGTGGGCCGGAATCCACCACGCAGGCCCAGTGCAGGTTGGTAGATGCCACATGTCTTCGAATTTTTGGTTTTAGAACATGCCGGTTTCCTCACGATGTTTTCCTTCGCCGTTTTGAGAGCAGTGGTGATGAAATAATTTACACATAGATACGCACCCGCCTGGGTTCGAAGTTTCGAACCTATAACCTACAACAAGGCCATCACACTGACCCGTTTACTCGCACTCCGACACGAATTAAGTATTGAAACTGACGTCTTGTAATGGCGGTCCGAGGCAGAAGTAAACGCTCAACGCACTTCCAACTATAACTGCTGTCTGTATGTAACGCTACCGCCGCGGTGATTCTGTATTTTAGACCAAAATCTAACCAAAAACATCCTCTGCTATCTCAAAATAATAACCCTACGTTATCTACCTACCCCTAACAGCCAGCGTGTATTAACTACAATGTGGCGGGAATCAGAGCGCGGAAGATTTATAGCAGCCGAGCAAGCTACATTTAGAGCTGTCCAGTGCTTCGTGCTAGTGCAGTGTAAGTTACTGAGCGCTACGGAGGGGTTTACTTCCCTTTTTGGAAATACTGTAAAAAGTTTTACAAAGAACCAAAATTAGGGGAGGTGTAGATGTAGTACTTTTATTATGCAAGGGATCTTTTCTTTGCGGCAAAGTGTGTCTGTGGTGTGACGGTCAACATGGCCAGATATCGCACAAAAAACAGAGGTTACATACACTACCTACTACCCAGTACACAATACAATGTCGCCCATGCGCATTTGACCGCCCGTAATATTCTGAATATTCATGAAAATATGTCGAAAATAAACTTCAAAAGGGGGGGTCTATCTATAATATTTTTCATGTTATTCAATTTTTTATTTTTTAAGTAGAGTTTGTATATTTGCTGTCTATTTTTTGACACATCTCCGAAGTTTATGGGTCGATTTGGATTCTGTTTATTATTTCCAATAGCTTATGAGTTATTTTAACAGGTTAACATTTTAACATTAACATTAACATTTAACGGTTTAACATTTTTACTAAAAATTATCGACTACGAAAAAAAAGACGGAATCGAAGCCATTTTTTCGGTAAAAAATTGGGTATTTATTTTAAAAAAACTAGTGTAAGTCCATAAATTATCCCCATAGGACGACTTTTTTAATAAAATAAATACACAATTCTTTACACTAACTACTAACACAATATTCACAACAACACAATACACACAATATTGACTAATTAAATAAAAAAGGGATCTATTTGGGCTATGATTGACAAAACTTCGGACGATCACTTCATTTATAGAAGTACAGCAAGCTACATTTATAGCTGTCCAGTGCTTCGTGCTAGTGCTGTGTAATTCACTGCTACAGAGGGGGAATTTACTTCCCCTTTTGAAACTAAAACGAATGAATGAAGGCATTGCACCGATCCCAGCGTGGTTTGACCAGACTCGATTAATCGAATGAACCCCAAGATTCGCACTAGCTCCTGTAGCCTCATGTTCATGGTGCTACAGCGACCATTGCATATCACGAAGTAGACCGGGGGGCGCGGTTTTTGTAAGGAGGACGTGCCCGTAGGAACGGGTAGGATTTAAGAGCCTACCGGATATGCATCCTAGAGTAAGCATTGGGCTAGTGGAGAGATGGGGTGATATTTGTCACTCTATGGATGGGCATCTTTTAAAGACTTCGCGGCCAGGTGCTTCAGGTCGAGCTTCACCCGTGAATCTTTTGGCGAGGTTCTGCTGCTTTCTCGGTTCTTTTGGATGTCCTTGCTGCTGTGTTATGTTGTCTTAGATTTCTTCCCCCTTTGAAACTATTGTAAAAAATTGTGGTTCGTTTTTGGTAAGGACTTTTTTGGGCAAAAAACACTGTCATGTGATAATGAAAGCTGGTGATACAATATTGTTACCTGATACGGTTATAGTAGCTGGGCAAACAGGTGGGTAAACAATATTTAACGTTAACAATCTTCTTCTTAGTGTCGATAGCAATCTAAATGGACTTGGCCCAGAATTCGGCTACTTGTTTAGCGCCATCACCAGCGTCTATCAGTTCCCGTAAAGTGCAGCTGACTGGTGACAGGACACGCAGGACTCGATATTGTGTCCCATCATTTGTTAACCATAGCTACCCGGTATGGTTAACGGTATGGTTATTTATTTATTTATAAGTAGTTAAATAAAACGGTACAACACCAATTACATTAATTAACATAGAGACATGACGTTGACAATAATATAACTTAAAACTAACATGGCACAGTGGACTCCCTTGCATACATTCTCTCACAGAGAAAGTATGCAAGGGAGTCCACTGTGCACAGTATTATGTAGCTGCATCTAGAGCTGTCTTATTGCAGCGAAGGAGGAATTTAGACTCCTTAATTTTCTTTCTTTCTTTTCTTCCTTTGTTTTTTAAACAGGTTATTTTTTAAAGTGACACCTTTCATAAGAAATGAATAAAAAATACAAAAAGATTCTCTCCGGCGGGGAATCGAACCCCGGTCTCCCGCGTGACAGGCGGGGATACTTACCACTATACTACCGAAGACTTGCGTAGCACTGTTGAATTTTTCGTTTACAAAGGTTTTACAGCAGGTACAACATTATTTTTAATAAAAACCCATTTTTTTTTTAACGTTGCCCCACACTAGGAATTTCTCCTGTATCGTGGGTGCGTTTACAAACATTTAAACTCACATACACAAACAGCCAGACCCGGAACAACTACTTGCAGGTCATCCAAATATTTGTTCCGTGCGGGAATCGAACCCGCGACACGCAGCGCAGCAGTCAATCGCTTAACCACTGCGCCAACCATGAAGTCAAAATTAATTTTAATATACATTTAAATTGTTCAATATAAATAATAATAGCCGCACGGGTCGATCGATCAGGTTAAGCCACGCTTCCCGCGGTTGGCCTGTAGATGGGTGACCTACCATTGCGTATCGAGACCCTTCCGTTCCTCGGAAAGCATGTTAAAAGCTTGGTCCCGGCTGTCATTTGCAGATGTTGTCCAGTCGTTACCGGTAGTCAGAAGCCCGAAAGTCTAACAACCAGTCTTACCAAAATGTCCCATATTACCCAATAACTGGGTTGTGGAGGTCAGATAGGAGACTTCCTATCCGACCTCCACGAGTGACTGCTCCATGTAAAATACGGATAATCAGCTGCATCCGGTTAGACTGGAAGACCCCGTCATAGTTGAGAAAAGGCTTTACAGATGGTAAACGAAGTAAAAAGGAAACTATCAAGCTAAGCAGGCTCCACTACTAGTAAAAGCCGACAAACTTAAAAAAAAAATACTGGGATAAGTTACAATTCCATATAAAATTACTTCGATTGCGTTGAGCCACCAGCCGATCGATTCTGTAAAAATCTCACCGTGAAAAGTTAGGTGAAGTGAGCTTAGAGTGAGCTGTCAATAGTGTCAATCCCTAGTATTAGTTGGAATGACAGCTCACTACACGCTCACTTCACCTAAGTTTTCACGGTGATATGGTTATAGAATCACACTGCAGGTGGAATGACAGCTCACTTCACCTAAGTTTTCACGGTGATATGGTTACAGAATCGCACTGCAGGTCCATTAAAACTTTGTGAAGTATATAAATATATAATAATTCAATAATTAATATAAATAATGTGTACCTTTTTACTTTTTAGAACAGAAATAGAAAAAATAAAAAAACAAAAGATTCTCTCCGGCGGGGAATCGAACCCCGGTCTCCCGCGTGACAGGCGGGGATACTTACCACTATACTACCGAAGACTTGCGTAGCATTGTTGAATTGTTCGTATGCAAATGTTTTATAAACAGATCGTACAACATATATAAATTCTTGTAATACCTATATTAACTTACTTGTATCTACACATTAAAATCTTTTCTTGCCTAAAACCTAAGGTTTCTGAGCAAAGTATTATCTTTGTTACAACTTCCTAGCACTTTGAATCTGTTGCTAGCAGATTTAATTTTTACAAAAAACTGTAGAAAACCTTAAATTCACATTATAAAGCTATTATTACTCTAAGAACTTTGATTTTCTCACTAACTAGCACGAAAATAAATGCTTATAAAATACAAAAAGATTCTCTCCGGCGGGGAATCGAACCCCGGTCTCCCGCGTGACAGGCGGGGATACTTACCACTATACTACCGAAGACTTATATTCCAGCGTCCAAATTAGCGTTCTGTACCTCCAAGCTAATATTAGATACTGACGTCACACCACACATTGATAAAACAGCCGGTGTTTCTGTATAATCAAAATGTATTATGCGCCATTCAAGGTTATGCTTTTATTATGCGTCTTATAAAAAAGGCGGCTAAAATACAGTCTTTGTGGAATCAACAACAATAGGTACGAAAAAAAAGGTGATTGAAACGAGACTGACCTTGTAACAACATTGACTTATTTTAAACAGATTTTTATTTCCGATCATTTTGTATTTAAATTGTAATATTTTGTCTAGTTTCTACTATTGCACCTTAGAGAGGATTTTTAATATGAATAGGTACATAGCTATTTATTCGGTAGGTTGGTACTATAAGATTCCCAAACTAAACCACTTCCGAAGTTCCGATGATTGCGAATGATATGGGGTTCGTAAATATTGAATAAAAATCATTCTAGATTATAAAAAAAAGCCATGGACGTTTGTATACATAGAAGAAGGAACAGATTAAAACGCGACTAAAACCATAAACCATTAAACTACATCCAACTAAATGCTCTTCAAAAACAAAAACTACGTAAGACAAGAAAACTCCTTGCTTAACAAACTTACTAACTCTGGCTCGTCATTATAACTTCAAGTATCGGTCATTACGGTACTAAACAAAGTTCTTACTGTTCGTAGTACTTGTTCAAAAGTTAGAACTTTTCATACTGCTAACGATGTCCCTGGCATTGAATATTTTATTTCTTCGTTTTAAGTAAGAAGCAACTTTTACAAATTTAATTCGACATGCGGCAAAAGCTGGAACTAAATTTTTGGGTACTAAATATGACAGTCTGCTTGGAAAGTAGCGCCGTGGTGAGCGGTAAAAATATTTTGGTAATAAAGTTTTGACAGTTGAAGAGTTTGGGTGTATGTGACAAAAGATGGCGTTGTAGTAAATTATAGTTAAAAGTCTTTAGGTGCCAATCATTTTGTAACGATGTTTATATGGATATAACGTTGCATTTTAAAGTTATTAAGTACCACTATGAGAACAAAGATCGTCGTTATTATCAATATCGAACAGTTCAGTCAAGTGTTAACGCTTTTCAATTTTATTATTGCAAGGACAAGAGTGATTGCTGTTGGTTGCTATTGCATTTTGTGTAGGCGTAGTGTGGTCCCTTTCTTTTGCGTGCTTTGTGGGATTGTGGGTACGTAATTGGTGATACAGTGGCCTCCAAAAGTTAGTAGACTATTCAACTTCAGATGTGATGCCACATTATGATTAAAAATTCTAGTGCTAAAGATGTTTGAACTGCTATAACGTTTTTATTGACTAATATAAAATGCCCCTGCCCCTGCCCTGTACCTTTGATTTATCATAAAAAATAATCAAGTAATTCCTGCTGGAGTGGAAAAATGTCAACGAACTTTTGGACGCCTCTGTAGGTAAGTAAAATTTGTAAAGTAATAATAGTACCTACTAAAAAAGAACTAAAAAAGATAAAGTCGTTGTCTTTGCTATAACAATATCATCCTTCAGTATATAGATTTACCTTGACTTTCCCTCATCTATCTTTATTAACCCATCAGACGATGATTGAACTGACGAACCATAGTTCATCTTAACGTTTCATTCTATACTCATCCATGGCGTCAATGTATCATTTTTATAGTGTGCACTCGACGTTAAAAGGGTGCTATTTGATGGACGACCTTACAGCAACATTTCACAATTAATGAAAGCCTTCAAACACAGCAAAACAAACCTTAAGCTACAGCTAATAAAGTTGAACCGAAGTGTAAACATATTTTTGCAGAGAAAAGGGAGAAGTAGATACAAAACGATTACCGATTGGCTGTCAATGTCAGTCATAGTACATTTTCTTTGTCGCTTGGTTGGTTCCAATTTGGGTCAAATCTCGTTGTAACAAGGTCATTCGGTGTGACAAGTTGGGCCAATATGTGGTGAAGGCGTTACTGTGAGAGAGAAATGTCATATTGAGAAAATGAAACGCGTATTGTGTCTGGAAGTTTTTGTTGATAGTAAAAACAACAGCCTGTATTTGTGCAAAGACGGATCGGGCAATTGTTCACCACGCTTCATAATCAGCCTATAACGTTCCCACTGTTGGGACATAGGCCTCCTCTCCGTGAGACGGAGTGGGCCGTAGTCCACCACGCGGGCCAGTGCGGGTTGGTAGATGCCACATGTCTTCGAATTGCTGGTTCTAGGACATGCCGGTTTCCTCACGATGTTTTCTTTCACCGTTTTGAGAGCAGTGGTGATGAAATTATTTACACAAAGTAAAGCACCTGTCTGGGTTCGAACCCACGACCTACGACTTGTAAGTCGGGGCCATTACCACCGGTCTACCACTGCTCTTGCGCCACGCTTGCTGTCTGCTTATTGACTAATTCAGGCAGAGGAGTCTCAGGGTTTCCGCACGATCGTTTTATTTTTATTTTATTATATACTAGCTTTTGCCCGCGACTTCGTCCGCGTGAAGCAACTGGCTCCTTTTTTTTATATATAAGGAGGCATATTCTAAAAAAAGAATTAGCGTAATCGGTTCAGCTGTTCTTGAGATTTGCGCTTAGCAACACATTCAGCGATTCATTTTTATATTATAGAATATATATTATTTAAGCTGCGTTCGCCAGGTATAAGATCAGCCGATGTATACAGGGTTAATTTTCAAAGACCAGCCAAAAAGGGTGTGGTACAGACCATCCAACTGAACAACTTTCTCTATGGGACCAATATCGTTATCGCGAAAAATTTATCATCTGCCCCATAGAAACCTTCAATACCTACTCGACCTAAACGTATGGGACGGCTGAATTTTTATTCGCGACTACGATGTTGGTCCCATCGAGAAAACCCTTCAATTTGGCTGGTCTTTGAAACTTAACCCTGTTTATGTAAGAATCTCATAGTGAATACTTAGGTGAAGTGAGCTGGAACTGCGCTGTCAATAGTGTGAATCCCTAGCATCAGCCAATTTATTCCATAAAAAATCTAATCTTTAATGAAAACGTAGGTGAATTGAACCGTCAAAAATGTCAACCCGGTCATCCGGTGGAATGACAGCTCACTTCAAGCTCACTTCACCTAAGTTTTCAAGGAGAGATTTGTACAGAATATATAGGCAATAGTGCGAAGCGATGTGTCCCCGTCCAGTGAACCGTGAATGATGTGAATTTAGGAGAATACTGTTGGTTAATATTTAGTAGCTACCTACTCGAATGGACAGGCATCCTGAGACTATTCTGCCGTCTTATAACTAGAACCTTCAAATGGTCAATTTTCACTTTTAATAGAAAGTGATAGAGTTCAAAATTCTCTACCTTACTGTCTAAGAAACATTTTTACAATATAAATAATTCCAGAGATGTAAACACTTTGTAGGCCGTTACGTAACAAAATTTATGATGATTGAAAGCGTGTAATTTCTTCGCTTAACGTACTCCAACGTAAGGACTATTCCTGCTTGCAGCGCATATTATTAGTCGACCTAAAAAGGATCCTCTTTTGTTTCACTTACGGACGCAGTGTGGTCATCATGTGCTCGGGATTTTGTTTTCGAAATGTTCAGATATAGGTTTTGGCGATAGTAGGTACGTGAAAACCCCCCAAAATGTATTGTTTTTTTTTTCTATTTTTGTGTGAAAATCTTAATGCGGTTCACAAAATGCATCTACTTACCAAGTTTCAACAGTATAGTTCAGTTCTTATAGTTTCGGAAAAAAGTGACTGTGACATACGGACGGACAGACAGACAGACAGACATGATGAATCCATAAGGGTTCCGTTTTAGCCATTTGGCTACGGAACACTAAAAACCAAAAGAAAGATCTGTGCGAGGCCAAACAGGCTCCTATCTCAGCATAATGCTGCGATATTTAAAAAAAATACAGCAACGCTAGTATTTTGATGGTATGCTGGTATTAATGATCGACCCACGCCCGCCATCACACTCTTACGATGTAGGAAACTAAAACCCCGCCATTTAACAAAACACTAAAATGCCATAGATAATTATCATCCTCGCATCCTCCCAGTATTGGCTTCGTAAATTATCGGCACCCGAGAACAGATGTACCGAATGGCCCCAAATAGCCCCGAGGTCGTTTTTACGACTACAATTGACTTTTAAGATTAAAACGCTCGCATTTTGCGAATCATATGTGGTTATAATAAAGTTTTATGAGAGAGATATTGGATGAAAGCTCGGGTTTATTAGGAGGGGTTATTATTAATGGTTTTCGATTGCTATTCTTCTTTCTTCTTTATTGTTTGAGCCCAGTTGGTGGTCACGGTGATTGCGGCTTCAGTGGCATTCATTAAGTCATCCAAGGTGCAGGTGAACGGGCACTTAGGTTTTCGATAGTATTATTAAAGGCACTAACAGGATCACCTGTAAGTTAGACAAGTCGTGTGCCAGATGGGAGTAAAAATTACTATAATTTCATTAAGAAAAGGACAGAAGATAATATAATAACTAATACACACACTACTAATATATATTTTGTATGTTACCTACCTATATTACCCATTTTCGAAATAAATGAATAATTATGAATATATATGAATTTATAAATATTAGTTTAGTCCTGTCAAATTAAGATACTCCATAGACAGTTTAGACGTGATTAAAAACATGGCTACTAAAAATACGTCAATTTACGTCAGGCGCTGCCTAATTTGTCAGGACTAAACTAATATTTATCTTCTGTCCTTTTGTTAATGAAATAGAGAGAAAAAGATGCACTGAACTTAAATTTAGTTTAGTTTGTGAACAAGGGAATCGGCGCCATTGTCATTCAATAGGGTAATATGAACTTAAAGAGATGTATTCTATAAATAAATATTTGTTACGGCCGTGAATCATATTTAGATCAACATACAACCAGCAGTATTAATTAAACAAATTATTTTACAAAGATAGTGGCATTAGCCGTGACATATGAGTTGTAGGTCGAAGGTTCGTATTATTTAAATGGCATCTCCCAGGTCTGCCTAGGAAGTAAGGTCCAGACAGGGCTTAAAAATCTTAAAAACTCAGTGACTATACGCTAAGGGGGAGTTCTCCCCTGTGCGGTACGTCGCTGGGGGAGGCAGCAAGGGTCAGGCTGTATCGGATTATTTGCCCGACGATTAAAGTTGGGACGTTGTATAGACGCCAGCACATCAAGCTACTACAATCTGTCAAATTTCTTTTATAGATTTTCAACTTTATCGCAGAAGCGTTAAGGTTCAAGGTTGATTGGGAAAATTTGACAGTTTCGGCTGGCGTCTGTACCTGCTAGTTGCGCGGTAAACTTTGCTTGCGCGATGCAGAATTTAGCGTGACGTCAGTATGCAGCGTAATTGACATGTGACGATGTAGATGCCGCCACAGTATCGTCATCGATTTGAATAGAAATTGCTGTAATGTGTGCGAGACGATGCGTCATCAAAAAATAAGTGTATAGAAGTGAATTGCGTTTTTTGAATAACTTAGGGTCAATTTTATAGGAGTAGTGGTGGTAACAGGTGGTGGTACAGTGGTAACAGCTACGACTTACGAGTTGTACGTCATATGTCGGTTCGAACTCAGGAACACAGGCGCTATACTTTGTGTAAATTATTTCATCACCACTGCTCTAAAAACAGTGACGGAAAACATCGTGAGGAATTCGACATGTCCTAGAACCAAAAATTCGAAGACATATTCATCTACCAACCCGCACTGGGCCCGCGTGGTGGATTACGGTCCACTCCCTCTCACAGTGAGAAGGCTTGTGTCCCAGCAGTGGGAACATTATAGGCTGATCATGTATGTGTTATGTAAGACATTAATTAAACAAATTATTCCACAGAGATAATTGTGTGCCTGCCGAGTGAACAATTATATCAGAAAATGCTTTACTTAGATACAATTACTGTGTAGGGAATTATTTAAAGGAATTATATCGTTTTCCTAAATACAAGAACTCGAGCAGGGAATTTTAATTGCTTCCACAAATAAGAGATTATTTCGGAAGGAATTTTAACGTTTCTCTAAGTCGATTCATGCCCACAACGGAATGAGTACTTTGAATAAATTAATAAAGGAGATGGGTGATTCTATTTTTTGCTAACATATACAGGGTTATTGATAAAACATTACCAACCTCTCAGGACTATATTACTAACATTATAAACAAGAACTTTTGTTCTATGACTTTTATTAATTCATCAGACTTTCATACAAAAATAAAAATATTTCAATTCAACCAATTGAAATATTCGATTTTCTGTTACGAACTCTACGCGAAACAAAAGAAAGCGCTAGTTAGGTAAACAAACTGCCGTGTCTAGTACCAAATGCAGCGGAGGGGAGCGGGGGTTAGATAGAACAGCGAAATCTTAAAGGTTTGTTTTTGGGAAATGTACAAAAGTTGTTGTTTATGATGTTAGTAATCCAGTCCTGCAAAGTTTTTTAGTGTTTTACCAATTACCCTGTATAATTATAATTATACATCCCATGTCAATTTCGGCTACGGTGACCGTTTTTGTTTCTGACAACTTTATGTTATGAGCGTGTGATCTGCGGACCTAAAAAGGCCACTTTGGCAGAATCTTAATAGGATAACAATATGTATCATATTTAAAATCGTATTTTACGATTTTTCCACGATTTTACGATATGATACATATGGTAAATTGCG